>JAKWBI020000003.1:0-335369 GCA_022664585.2 Zalerion maritima
CTGGTGGCCCTGGTAATCCCCGTGGTTGTTTTGTGTTTTCTTTTCCTTTTTTTTTTTTTGTGGTTTTGGCCCCCCCCCCCCCCCCCCCCCCCGGTGGACTAGCAAATGAACTTTGTTGGGAGGGGTGCTAGCTGCACACATAAAACTAAGGGGTCTTCGCTGGCGGCCGAGACGAAGGCGAGGTTGCTAGAAGTTACTGAAAGTACCGGCCAAACGCCAAACGAGTCGTGTTGGCGATGGAGCTTGTGAACCAGAAGGGGGAGAAGAATGATGCTTGGTTAGGCACCTAGTCAAGGGTGCCGTTGAGGCTCAGGGACGCCTATACATCTATAATGAGTCATGAGCGGTCACGGTAGAATCAAAATTTCCATCCTAGGTTAGCACACACACACACACACACACACACACACAGTATGGAATAGGAAGTTGGTGGTGTGCCGCTATTGAAAACGATGCATGTGAAAGGAATGCAGTACAGTGTCTATTTCCAGTATTCACTTGCCATGGTGGATATTAACTAATCCGGGGCTTGAGGCTGGAAGTGCGCAAGAGGTCCATCTTCGTATTAGTACCCCTTCGGGCATGGATTAATCCAACGATGCGTGCACACATAGTCAGTCTGCCGCGTTTCAACCGCCGTGGGACGGCCCCAGAGAGATTTCAACAATACTCCGAAGCATACCTAATCGACAGTGTTTGCTCTCACTGCGACATGCAAGCCGTGCTTACTGGGAGGCCGATGACTTACCCAAGCGGGCTCCCCAGGGATACGCAAAGCTGATCCCCGTCCAAGTGTTAAGGAGTTGGCTAGTCGCCAGCGAGAGACAGGCATGCTTTTCGACAAACCAGCTGCCAGTGGGGAACACTCCCCAGCGATCTTGGATATACGGGGAACTCGGTGAAGACAGATATATGCAATGCTGTAGTTAGCATCTATTTATTTATTGATAGTCTCTGCCCTGGGTGTACTGGAGACTAAAGTACGGGCTTCGTGGCTATTATTTCGATGTGGCAGCGTTACCATCTGGCCTCGTAAAACTCTTGATCTTCTCCCGGGGTCCCTCCTCTCATAGCCGTAGCGAGGAAGAGCCAGCGGCTTGCTCGGTTACAACGACCTGGCAACTCCTTTTGCTCTGTCTTGCCGTTTCGCCCACTGCCTCGGTAGCCTCCCCTTCTACGGCTAGGAGAACCGCGGCCGACGCTGAGAACGTCGAGCCAGCCCGTGACGTTCTTGTAGGCGTCTTGCATGGAATCGCTACAGGCGTTTCTGCTGTCCACATTGACCCAGTCGCCGTCCCCTTCGTTGTGTTGCTGTGGGAGTTGAAACTGTTGCTGCTGCTTGAATGGCCCTCTCCTCTAGCTAGAACGATGGATCCGCTGGAACGTTCGGGGATTCTTGCGAAAGCTGATCTTCCTGCACCCGACCTTCCTGCTCTTGTTGGTGCTGTTCCCCGGGGCTGTGGTGGTAGTTCTTTCCGTGAACGTGGAGCTTGCTCCTCGTCGCCCTCGCATGTTGGATGATGAGACTCTAGATCCAGATGCAATTGTGGAAACAGAACCAGCATCACCACCACCCATACCAGGGCCACGACCACAACCAGCAATCAGCCTAGAGCCGTGGCTTGTATCTCTTGTAGTGCCTTTGTCACAAGCAAGCTGGGCAACCTCGCCACGCTCATAATGCTTGTCGTTACAGTCGGGGTCCTCCTGAACCCTCTCAATCTTGATGTAACTGCTCCTTCCCATGCTCCCTCCCATGCTCCCTCCCATCTCGCTATCAACCATACCACCACCGTATCCATCCTTTCCGTTCCTCTGGCCGCACTTCTCCCCCGTATCCATCTCCATCCACCAAGCAACTTCCTCCTTCGAAGCAAGATACCTCAGCAGGCTAGCCAAGACGGTCCACCTGGTATCCTCCTTCTTCTCGACATTTTCCCTCCCGGAAGAATGGCGGCCGATGGGGTTGTAGACGGCGCGCGTGAAATCCGTGGAGAAGATGCGCGTCCAATGAGGGTCTTTCTTGGTTCTTCGCTTTTGTGCCTGCTGTTGCTGTTGGGCTGCTGCCATCATGGCTGATCGCGCCGACACGGGCGTTTGCGCGCGGGTGTGGTTGCGACTCGGCGTGGAGGGACTATTGGAGCTGATGTTCGAGGCGGATTCAGATGGCGTGAGAGAGGACGCCGACGTGATGCTCGCGAATGATCTGCGTCCTCCCTCTTGTGGTCGTGCCCGCGAGGACGGCGACGGAGACGGAGTACGCGACGGCATGAAAGATGACGAGGCTCGTTTGCTTGGGCTCTGATCTTCCATGATCTCTCTAGTCAATAAGGATGTGTTGTCATCGTTGTTGACGTTGTCCAAGAGTTCATCGTCAGCGAAAAAGTTGTCGGCCCCAGGACTACCATTGGGAGGTCTCGCGTCCCGTCTTCCTCCTCCTCCTCCTCCTCTAACTTCACCCCGGCCAGCGAGATCCCCCTCCTCGACATCAAAAACCTCCCTCTCCTCAGCAGAAACCAGGTTCCTGTACCACCTAACCATCAACCGTCTCAGGTGTTCAGTTCCTCCCCAGGTCGATCTGTCGTAGAGCCCGCCGCCGCCGCCGCCGCCTCTGCCGTGCGTAGCCCTAGTGGAAGGCGCAGTATAGCCAAATGGACACCAAAGCATCTGACGACGTCTCGCTAAAGATTCTTTGAGAGGTTTCATACCGGTGTTTCCGACTAATCCCTCCGCTTCGCCGCTGAAAATAGGATCCCGGAGGAAGTCTTCGAAGATCTCGCGGACTTCGCGACCGGTCATTTCTTCGAGTTTGTATACGCCTGTGTTGCTGCCCCGTGCTGCTCGTGCTGCTCGTGCTGCTCTTCTGCTAGTCGTGCTTGGCCCAGAACCTCCTGTCTGGCTTCCAGTGCTGGGGAAATCACCTTCCCAACGAAACTCGCCGGACGCAATAGAGACGGAGGAATAGGCAGGCCCAGCCACCGAACTTCCCCCTCCGCGAACAATCCCACCTCTAGCCGCACCTCCTCCGGCAGAATTCTCAGAGTAGTACGACGACCACTCTCCCACTCTCTCTTTCTGCTTCTGCTGCTGCTCCCTTTGCACCTGCAACCACTTGTGCTCCCCCCTCCTCACCTTATCTCGCTCCTCGTTCTCGCTCTTTCCACCCGTTTCCCGAGAAAAGAGCCCCACTCCTCCTCCAGACAGAAAATTTCCTGGCGAGGGAAACTCAGAGGCTCGGTGGCACAAGAGTGGTGGGAGCTCTCCCCCAAGAGCCTGGAATTGTGGCTGGAGATACTCGACACAGAATTCGTTCCACGGAGCGGCGATGGCGGGAAGGTGGAGGAACTCGTATGTGAGGACTTGTTTTTTCAGGTCTAGGAGGTCCGTGAGTTCTGATAGGCAGGGTGGGGATGGGAGTTGAGGATGGGGATGGGGCTGAGGCCGAGGCCGGGGCCCTGGTGCCGCTGGCTGCGGTGCCATGATCGTGGGTGGGTGGGTGAGGTTGTGGGGTCGATGGTTTGTTGATGCGGGTGCGGTGTTGAGGTGAAAGAGAGGAAGAGAAGAGTGAGGAATGGGGGTGGGTGGTTTGAAGGCTGCACTAGTAGAAGAAAGCGGGTAGCTTTAGGCTGGAAGGGAAGTGAAGCCTGGAGGAAAAAGAAAGCAAAAAGTCAAGATAACTTGGTATCTTTGAGGCCGCGCCCAAAGATTCGGTGTTTTTGATGTAGGCTAGGGGAATTCTGGTAGGTGAAGGGAAGGGGAACGACCTGTGCAATCTACTTGCCCTTTGGTCAAGGCAAGTGCGACTGGTATTTCATGGATAATATGCTGGGGATAGGCAAAACTAGGCAGTGTATATATAGGTCGTTCAGCAGTGCTTCAGGTTCTATACAATGATGTCTCGTGAACAAGCAGGTGACTGTGTCACACTTTTGGCTTAGTGTCTGGCACAGTCTGGGCAACGCCCGGGCCGAATCCGAGTCTTCGAGAGAGCCCGGGCCACTAAGTGGATCTGGCTCCTTGCAAGAAATGTCCCAGTGATGCATCTCAATGAGCCAGTAGCCCTATGAGACTTGTCTACTCCCTTTTGAAGGGAACATATGGGGCACATCATGTTGATTCGAGGATGAGACGCAGGAGACCTACCAACTTCAATGCACTAGCCTCGTGGCAGGGCATGCGTACATGGTGTAATGCGGCCTCCTGCGCCTGCCTGTCATCCACCATTCATCCCCCTTCGCTCTGTTGGAAGCAAAAAAGGGCCACCTGCGGTATGGCCTCGCGCAGATTGAAGCAATGGCATCCACTAGGCGGTGTAATTGGATCCCTCTTTCTCTGGGGGAAGTGCGCAGGATGGGGGAGTGGTCGCGAAGATTAAACAAAAAGGTTCCTGCTTTAAAAATGGTATGAATTTGTACTAGATCCTTCGATGCTGCACTTTTTGTGCAACCCACGTCTTAGCACACACCCGACCTACTCTGTTCCGTAGTGTTCTGCGGTGTAGTAAGCCTGAGCCAGCGTGGAAAAAAATGTGGCGGAACCAATTCAGGGTCCCGCTGAAACAATTCGAGGGCCGTTGTTCTTGCCGCATTACCGGCATCGCGACTACCAGTCATGTCACAAGTTATCCCGATACACCCGTTCATCAGACCTTCAATACCGTTCCACACCAACGTCCTTCCTTCCTTTCATTTTCTCGACCAGATCCGAATCCAGAGCAAGGGCGGTTGCAAAGCTCACCAGTTCCGAAATCAACCCCAGGCGCCCCGTTCAAATTTTTGTTGATGGACGGCGATGCACCAGAGACACATTACACGCATCAGCCCTTAAGCGAAGCAGAGCGCCACATTCGGCTTCTCACCCTGCTTCCAGGCAATTCTCTGGAGACGGGCGAACCGCTGCGGGGCTCCTTACGCCACGTCTCGCTGGCGGAAAAGCCACAATACCGCGCCCTCTCCTACAGCTGGGGGAAGCCCACCCTCCACTGCCCCTTCCTGATCGAGGACAGGCCATTCCTCATCACCGACAGCCTGCGCGGCGCCCTGGCCCACATCCAGCACGGCACACAACCTTTGACTCTGTGGATCGACCAGATATGCATCAACCAAGGCGACAAGCTCGAGAAGAGCTGGCAGGTGCAGATGATGAAGCAGATTTATGAGTCCGCCAAGGAGGTGTTCGTGTGGTTGGGCCCCGACAAGGACCGCGCGAGGATCGCACTCCAGCAGCTGCAGGATCTCGGAAAAGTCGTCATTGAAGAGAATGTTGTAGAGGGTCCCACCACGAAATTGCCTGCGAATGAATACCTTCGGCTCATGGTTGACCGCGCAACGGTGCCGGAAGACTGCTCCCTGAACCGGTTGCTTGCGCGCATCCACGAGTTCCCCGTCGACAAGACGGCCATCGTGCGTCTGTACAGCCGGAGTTGGTGGCAGCGGGTATGGGTGATACAGGAATTCGTGTCGAATGCAAAGACAACCTTCGTCGTCGGGACAGAGCGGGCCGATGCCGACGAGGTGATCGCAGGAGTCGCCATACTGCACATCGCACGGCGCGGCCTCACCATGTGGAGACAAGCCTTCGACTACAAGAAGCTCACGGACGCCGGCCTGGATAAGTTCCCGCGGTTCGAGCCACAGGCCATGGTGATGACCGAGCTGCGGAGGATGTGGACGCAAAAACGCCGCTGGAACATCGACCAGCTGCTCATTTTCTGCTGGCGTGGTTGCTTCAGGGCGACGGACCCTCGGGACTTCATATTTGGCATTTACGGGCTGGCGGACGAGTCGGACGTGCCGAATGTAGATATCAAGGCCGACTACACGAAGGGAACGATTAAGACATATGTCGACGCGACGGCGGCACTTCTGAAGGGCGGATACCACGCTATTCTATCGGAGGCGCAATGGAGGAGGTATCACTGGCATGCGCCATCCTGGGTCCCGGACTACGCAGCCGGGGTTCTCGCGAGGGGAGACACGGAAGCGTACCATCGGTCGCAGGAACTCAGCGACAGTATTCGAATAGAGGGGAGACTGGCCCATTTCAGGGGCGTCCGTGTGTCTAAGCTAGCACACGTGCTAGCCGTGTTTCCTCCCCCAAAAGCTTTCAAGGTCCGGAGGTGGATGAAGCGCGAAGCGAAACCCGCAGCCGAGCTAGCATACGAGACGGCGCCGTCGAACTACGGGAGCCTGGAAGCGGCGGAACAGGCCATCTACCAGGCGGCGGTGTGCGCGTCCTACCGGGTTATTTCAGATAAAGAATACGCCGGGGACTCGATGCCGACTATGGCAGAGTTCGAGGAGTTTCTTACTTCTGGTGATAAAGCTACCAGTATGGAGACTACAAGGAAGGTAAATTGGTGGAAGGATGTGGCGTTTTTCGGGGCTGGGACGCAGCTGAGCCAGTCGGTGATATTGACTGCGGATGGATGGTTTGGGCTCGGCTATTCGCTAGAGCCTGGGGAGTACCAGGTCGTTATGCTTGATGGATTTTCCAAGCCTGTTATTTTGAGAAAGGCCGAGTCGGGGAACTGGAGGTTCTCGAGGGGGTGTACGTTCTGTGTACCTGAGGGGAAGGAGCATATCCCTTCGGGTCCGAAGGAAACGTTTACGGTGGAGTAGAGGTGTTTGATTCTCGTTTCGGCGGCTCTTTTGTTTTCGGTATGATATCCCTGGTGTTGGGTGTTTAGTCGGCACGTTTTCTTGGGGACCGTATACTACTATATGTTTTTCTATTTTAGAATCTATGATCACACTCCTCTACTGCCCGCGCCTTTTCCCGGAGCAGAAGATGTCGAAGCCAAGCAAATGTCTCACCAGAATATGAATAGATGAGGGGAAAAAAGAATCTCTCGGCATATGATGGATTTTAGTGATAATGATTGCATTTGTCCGAGACCTGGAAATGTTTCCGCACACATCCAACCTACCTTTGGGCAATTACGTTGGAGGAGGGGTACCACTCCGGGCCACAACATTGCCGAACCCAGCTTCAAGAACAAGCCCAAATAAACAATCAACACGAAGAATCAACACCATTATTCATCAGCCCTGCAGCCAGTCCTAGGCGTCTTTGAGCCCCAAGGTCAACCCGGCTTCTTGAAAACAACGCTTCCCATACCGTCTCCAGAAAACAAACAGTTTCTCTCCTCGCCGCTATTACGCGGCTTCAACTCCGAGGTGTGCTGATTTATACTATAGACAACGGCTGTTCAGATTCGACTTGCTCATCATCCCTCCTCCCCAGCCCCCCCTCTCTCTTCTGAGCAGCTGTCTTGGTGAAGAGAAAGAAGCACCCACGAGCGAATGAGCTGTAAGAAACCGATGAGCGATCATTCATCCAGATCGAGGCAGACATCATGGAGGCCATTCGTCGCCGTGCGTTCCAAGTCGGACCAGGGTATCGAAAACACCATGGACGACGAGGATTTCACCGCCAAGGAAGCCAGGGGTGACTACATCCTCGAGGCCCAGGAAGCACTCGAAGAAGAACTTAAAATGTCGGAATTGGAAGATCTAGATGTGGCCGGGACCCTGGAGCGGTGCGCGTTGGTCAACGTGGACGACGTCTCCAGGCTCGTCGCGGCAGGTGATGCCGCGGACTGGCCTACCGATTCCAGAGGCCAGAATGAGATTCACGAGAGAGTATTGCCTGCGAGAACCGGAATAAGGGGGGGCTCATCAAAATAACCTACAGGCTGGAAACGAACCAGAAGCAAGTGTTAATGGCGGGTAAGTTAGGGTCTATTTTGAGGATTTATTCGTGGTTGTTGCTGGGCGACTTGGATACTAGTGATATTAATGGCTGGCTGGGCGGAGCACCAACACACCATGCATGGGGTCACCCTTGGATATAGACGGGCTAGTATGTATCGCAAGGTTTCTTACAAGACGACGATTATTCCATTACTTCTAAGATAAGATATAATGTGCGTAGCAACCTCTCTCCCTCCCTCCCCAGAGATTATAAGCGACATAAAGAGACCTACGAGGCCTTTCCCATTCTTCCCAGTACCAGCAATATGAAAAAAAAAGGAAAAAAAAAGGAAAAAAAAAAGGCTTCTATATAAAATACTTTGGAAACAAACACAAAATTTTCATGCCCACTTGCCCAACAGAGCCATCAGAGCCGCACCCAGTAACAAGCACGAGAGGTTGAAAACAACACGCTTCCTATCCCTCGTCCTGTTGGTGTTGAACAAAAAGTCCCTAGCCAGCAGCTCAACCAGCCCGGTGTACAGCAGAATGCCAGCAGAAATGGAGTCGAACACGCCAGAGACGACGCTCGCGGTGAAGGAGCCGGCGTCGTACCGGGTCGAGAGGCCCAGGCCGATGGCGATGGCGATCGGGGTGGTGAGGCCGTAGGCAAGACACAGGAGCCAGGGCATGGGCCGCAGGCGGGAGGGGAAGGGGATGACCGAGAGGCGCGCGCCGATGCCGAGGCCCTCGAAGGCCTGGTGGAACACCACCACGGGGTACAAGGTCGCGAACTCGTCGCCCACGACGCCGAGGTTGAGCCCGATGATGACGGAGTGGAATATCACTCCGAACTCGAGGACGAGGAACGCGGCGATCTGCTGCTTGAAGGCGCGCTCCGTCGCGAGGGAGGATCCCGAGAGGACTTCGAGCTCGTCGTAATAGCTGCTGCTTCCGAGCTTTTTCTTTTCAAGTGCGGCTGCTGCTGCTGCTGCTGCTGGTCCTGCTGGTTTGTTCGCCGAGAAATTGTCGTCTGTTGTAGTGACGCCGTTCTCGTTTGCGGCAGTTTGTTGTTGTCGTCGTCGTCGGCCACCGCCACCACCACCACCAGACTGTCCGTCCTCGACGTCGCTGGCATCGCTCGTGGTGGGCATCTGGCGGCCTCCCTCGTCGCCGCTATCGCCGCGGCCCTCGAGGGTGGCGGAGATATCCATCCCGCACCCGCCGTGGCCGCCGACATGATTGTCGTGCGCGAAACCATACTTCTCCTCGACGTACCACTCGGCGGCGACGTCGAGGAGAAAGATCACCATGACGGACGTCATGGCGATGGCGGGCGGCCAGGTGTAGCTCGCCCAGTTCCCGGTCATGCCGACGCAGGTCTGGGGGCCGATCTCGCCGTACGCCGGGTCCAGGAGATGGATGAAGGCCGTGGCGATGATGACGCCGGCGCCGAAGTAGCGCGCGAAGAGGTACAGGTGGAGCGGGATGCGAAACCATTTCGAGCGGACGTGAGTCGCCGCGACGGGGAAGACTGTCGCCGCAGTGGAGACTATGAGGATGACGAAGAGGGCCGAGATGCGCGTGCCGAGACGACCGTCGTAGTCGTTTCCACCGGCGGAAAGGTAGCATATTATGTCCCTCGGGTCGGCCGTGTCGAGGTCGACGCTCGAGGGATCGAAGTCTGATGACATGGTGAATAAGGTCCAATGTTAGGCTTAGTCACGGTGTGGGTGGGTGGGCACACAGGCTTGGGAGATGTATTCGGATATATCCAGTAGTAAGAATCAATGTAGGATGTTTCTTGGCTGCACATGGAAGTTGAGGGTGATGACGAGCGAGGCTTCGGGAAGTGCCATCGCGGTGGCTACAACAGACAAGACGGGACATATATATATATATATAATACATTTATATATATACATATATATATGTCAAGGAAAGAATGGGCACATGCGCGTGGGATGGCATTACCGAACCAGAAATCAACAAATCGTCAGCTATTGTGCCGGTATCCGGGCCATAATTCTTCGATGTGAAGGACTGCACATCTATTCTCAGAGCAGTATCATAATAGATAGGCCCGCAAGTAACGGCAAGGCTGACCACATCATTGATATGTGATTAAATGTCAAGCAGCATGCACACAGAGGCAAGGGAAACTAGCCGAGTGGCGGGGATGCCGAAGACCGAATGGCCATGGTTTCGGTGACCGGGTGCCAAAAAGGGTGACGACTACAACAACTGTGCGAGCAAGGTTGAAAGGGAGAACAAGAATTTGGAAAAGAGAAACAACAGGCGTGGAGTGGGCCCATCACGTCTTTTTTTCTCCGTTGAAATATATGCAGACATCAAGGTGTTCGATATCGGCGAATGTACCTTGAATGTGAAATATGTGGGTTTTGGGAACCCTGATGGGCGAGGACCTTGATGGCCACGGCGGCTAACAAGATACCAGCGACCAAGGTGCAGGAACTTGATGTTGGGTTGGGTCCCATCCATCGGATCCGAAAACTACCAGAGCATCAACTCGGTAAAATTTCTGCCGTCATTCCCACGTCGCCGGGCCCGGTCTTCCTGGCATTAAACTCTGCTGAAAATTGTTCTTGTCGATTCCATCGCATCAAGTATCATAACAGTTTCCGATGAAGAGAACGTACGACCCGGTCATCCATCCCCCCACGAGACCAAGACCATACGACGAGAACCCCGCGTACTTCAGAAGCAAAAAGACAATGACCCGCAAGAAAAGAGATTAAGGCGACATCAAGGTAAGTCAACACAAGACGTGTTTTATTCCAAATAAAGCCCAGAAGTGAGGAAGAAACCCGTAGGCGTCGTATCGACGTAATGGATGGTCAGCCTTCCGTAGTCACGAGGCCCACGAGGCTCGGTGGCGAAATCGGAGGCATTTGCTCGTGGTATGATATTTGTTGGAAATAAATAAAATTAGACTCTCACAGAAGTAAGAATCTGAACGGCCCGTCTAGTTACATTGCTGCGTGGCCACTCACGCCATCCGGAGTCCAGAGCCGGCGCCGTCTGATCATCTGGCCGGGACATCGGCCGGTCAGGCTTGCCTCCCCCGAAACTAATCGACGAATTCGGCAGCAGTGTTGCCTGATGGAATCTTCCGGTACCGTCCTTGTCATTTCTGGAAACCGAATGCCGTAGACCACTATAGAAACTGCCCGAGTTTGTGTGTGTGGCTACTGGAACGGACAAGAAAAACACGCCATGCAAGCACGGGGAAAGCTCTAGTAAGCTAAGTAGTCATACATGGAAACAAAAGAACATATGTCCCGGGCGAGAATACTCCTCGTGACGGACGGACGGCCGGCAAGAAAACACGAAGATATCTCACACTACAGGCATACTAAACATCAGTCATTGACAGATATGAAAAAAAAAATACATTCGTTAAGAGGAGGACCAGGAGGAGGAGGGGGCTAAAAAGGACGAAAACAGGATCAACCATATTATCCATAATATTGTTGTCGTCGTTTCCTCTTGTGTTTTTGAATTCATTTTTTTTTAAAAATATCAATAATGATAGCCGCGAGTCCGCGACCTTGCGTCTCGCCATGTTTCGTTTGACTTAGCTTAGGCCGCTCAAACTTTTCAACAAGACCCAACCGGGCTTATATCGATATATATATCTTGGAGCTTATAAGGGTCATGTCACATTGCGGTAATTATCACACTAGATATGCATCCCCCTTACTTCTAGGCGTATTAATTTATAATGATAACTTCTCAAATCTTCCATCTTCCACTGGGCGGATCTCTCTCACCGTTTCTCTACGTCCTGTACTCCTCACGCCCATTAAACGACCACGGCCACCCCATTATCACGCGGAACATGACACGAGCACACTTATATGGGATATCACACCTCTCTCGCCGTGCATCCATCCGTAGAACTAAATATACTATACACTAAGTAACCTTATAATTCGGTTGTCATCCCTGTCGCAAACACGCCGAGTAGAGTAATAGCACGACACGATCTGGCGTGCTTTAACAAAGTACCGTGAGAATGGTATATACCATATATATATAACAGAACAGCCACATGTATGTACGTATTTATCTTTATTCTTGCTTTCTTTTTTATTTTATGTTTAGAACCCAACCTACTCTTCACGTGGAGCAAAAATATATTTCCATTGTATTTAGTATCAATATGCCTCCTTACCAACCTACGCAATCACTTCCGTCCCAAGCAATCGTGCCCGAATCACAGTTGGATACTCTGCTTCAATGATTTAACCACCCGCAAAATCAATTTCATTTTATACCATTAAAATATGGTTGGCACACATTCTGTATTAGTAGTATTTGTGCTTCACTTCGCTCTTGGCGCTGATGTCTAGGCTAGCCATAGTATTCACTAGATGAATAATGAACTGCAATTGAGCATTGGAATTTTAATAAAGTAAATAATAGAGTCTACAAATATAGATCAGAAGGGGGTGTGTGTAGTGTCTGTTATCACAGGTCGAATGTTTTGAGTTCTACAGACATTGAATTGATGCTAGCAGGCTAGAATGCTCATCCATCGAGCTGCTACCGAAAATGCTGAGACTTTTCAACCATGTAAAACCAAACACCAAGTCAGGGCATACGGATCCTAGGCTGGGTATCGGGGAGTGAAAATCGTCAGAGACGGAAATCAGTGGTATATCTGGTATATCCATACTATAGTAGGAGTATCCCTTCGTCCTTGACATGGATACACTGCCAGTGCTCTTAAACCACTGTTATACATCCATGCCATCTTTAGATAGATATCATATATCATATTGCCCGCATGCCTTCATTCCAATCATCGACCCTTAGCCCCCGTCGCCAACCAACAAGCCTTCCACATACAGCACCAATCCCTTCCCAAAATTTCGAGCCGAACCTGTCCGCCCGGGGAAGGGGTATAAATAATGAGAAACAATTCATAAATGGCAAACCAATCGTGCATACGCTGTGCTAGTTACCCGTGACCCCAAGCCCCCAGTCTATGCACTGTGATGCCTGGCCTTGCTCTTCCTGACACGCAAACCCAAGTCTACATTGTAAATATAAGGAAATAATTGTTCGCAAACATAAAATCAGAGATGAACCGCCAAACATGCTATACCCATGACGCCTAGCTAAAAATGGAAACTTTTTTGAAAGTATGAGCTTGACAAAGTGTCAGGTTTCAGGAAAAAGGTAGAGGTGTGTCCCTTTATTGCCGTGTATAGTCCGTCTAAGAGATGCTCGTAGTTCCCAATTCGCAATAAATAAATAAAAGGGGAAAAAAGCAGCAGCGAAGAAAATTAGATCCAGGCCGACGTAACATGGGTCGTGGAAGCGAAGGTGGCGTATAGGTGCTCTCCGGGTGTTAGGGTGATGATGAGACGTTGTTTGTCTAGATGAATGATGATGGAGGTAAAATGAGCCGAGGTTGACATAAACCAGTAGAGCTTAGGTGCTTAGACGGGTTTACTGCGGTAGTAATGAACCATCCAGCCCAGCTCAGAAACGAGATCATCAAATCCTGTCTCGGCAGGGGGGGCAGCCAATAAGGATGTGTTTCCAGCAGGAACATCGCCGGCGATCAGAGCAGGGGATCCAATGGGCGCCACTGAATTGCCAGCCGCAGTCTTGAGTATTTCACCCTCACTCGATCGAGGTAGGCTGTAGGTACTAAACAGCGGCTTGGTTTGCTGAAAGACACCGTTTTCGGGAACCGGGTTGGTTGTGACTTCCTCGCCATCACTAGAGTCGTCAAAGAAGCTGCCAACGTCCGCCTCATGCTGCGGAGTTGAAGGGGTATACACATCATCCTCGGACGACGATATGGAGAAGTGGCTGGTACACAAGCCAAGCTGGAGGGTAGAGGACGATGGGAGAGTTGGCGTGAGCTCGATACCCTTCACGGGAGTCCCCGGACGTTCTTCATTGGTCGTCTTAACCGACACCCTTGGGACGCTGGGGATCGTTGCGGTCGAAGATGCCAGGCTGCTGCTCGAGTGGGCCCGCTGGAAGGGAGGGGGCGATAGGATGGTGGCGAAGGGCATGTTCTCGGATGATGCAGATGTAGCGAAGTTGTCGTCATCCTCAGCCTCCTCTACAATGTCCTCTGGAATGGTGACGGTGGGCCGGCTCTCATGTGACGTGAGAGGAGCGGGGATGTCGTTGGAGAGGAAGAGACGAAGGGCTTCTGGCGATATCTCGCGGGATCGTGAGCTGCCCTCTGGTGCGATGCTTGGTTCATCGGTGTCTGTCTCAGCCGAGGATGTGGACGTGGCACTACTGGTAGATCTGTCTCGACCCCTCTCCTTGGACCTCATCCTGAATAGCTTCTTGGCTGACCAGCCGCTTTCCGAGGGCGACAGCGAGCGTGCCGACCTCTGGTGCTTAAGGGGGTTGGTGGGAGCAGTGGGTACGCGGGATTGGGCAGTGTTGGGAACAGGAGGTGCTGCTCTCGGGGTGGTGTACTTGTCGTTGGGATTCATGGTCATGTAGTCTCCCTTCCGGAGCGATGTAAGAGAAGCACTTCGCTTTCGGTCGGGTCTCTTGGTGGGAACATGAAGAGTGTTGACAGTCTGGCCGGGAAGGAAAGGGCAGGTATTTGTTGAAGGCATCGTGGGGTCGTGCGCCTCGGTCGAGCCATTCAGCTCGTACTGTTTCGGTATCAGCGAGATGCCCCATTTCACACCTGCAGGGGGGTGCCTTACATAGTAATAATACGTCTGACCCATTTTCAGACCCCCATCGCGTTTCTGAACTCCCGGTTGGTCGCCGTCGCATACAATGTCCCTGAAAGCGTAACAACCTCTCCACTGGCCACGATCTCTTCGAATGTCTCTTTCCATCGGGTACAGTTTTCGGAAGTTATCCCACGACCCGCACAAATGTACCGATTGCACTAAGGGGTGCGTTTGTCTAGGGAGAAGGAAGTGTAATGTTAGCAAATGCCGACGAGAAGAAAGTCGAAGTAATGCAACAGGCGAGATAAAATGAGCATAAAACTATGGGCCGATTGAGGGTGCAGTGCATAACACAGCCGGGAATTACAGCCTTATATGGGGGAAGTGGTATGGGATTATCGTCTTGTCCATTTTGGGACCGGCACTGCCGCCGAACCCTGACACCCCGGACAAATTCATATGATACGAAAAAAGACTCCGGTTCCAGAAAAATCATTTTCGGTCCTTCGCGAGAAAAACTGTGGCCGCATCTGGAAACGACGTTTCGTTTTTCGTGTAAGGAGTGGATGGTGCTCAATGCGCAACAAACTCCGCACAGTTGCCGCGTGTCCCTGCCAGCCTCAAAAGAGTCCACAGTCCACGGCTGTTGTAAGATGCCGAGCCCACTTTTTCACTTTGGAATTCCGATTTCTAGTGATCCGTCCCGTCATCCTAAGCGAGAGCCCATCATTCCATGTGGTCTGGCACTGGCCATTATGACCAAATGTAACACTCGGAACACTCGGTGAGTTGAACATGTAGGCAGAGAAAAATAGAATTCGGGATCGCTGCCTGAGATGAGGTGTGAAGATGAGTCGGACTTGTTTGCAACGGTGACCCAGCAACCAGCAAAGTGGATAAAAGCCACAAAACCCACACGACTATAGAATATAGCAGGCAGGCCCTGCCAGCGCACGCCGAACCAGCCGAGGATACGTACTTTTGGTGTTTCAAAGGATTCTAGGATCGACCCAGTGTGTGTGTGCGTGTGTGTGTGTGTGTGTGTGGTGGGGAGGAAGCTTTCCACCAGGGAAATAAGAGGCTGATCGATGACGACCCAATGTGCGTGGAGTTTTGGGAGACTCGAGGATTGGAACGAAGGAAGTAAGGATTTGATTATAGAGAAGGGCAAGTTCTCAAATTTGTCGGAGCGGTTATAAATATAAAATAAAATAAAACAAAGGCAGCAAGAATAGACGAAAAAAAAACCATCAACTCTAGGTCAACGCGTTTTAGGTCACAGGAACGGACAAGATTCAAACGAAGCAAAAAGGTGTAATAATATAAGAAAAACTCACAACATGAAGGTGAAGAGGGTTGTCGAAGGGTCCATTATGGCTGTGGAGTTAAACATGCAGACGCCTCTGGTCAGGTGTTGGGCGAGTCTCTTGCTCAAATACTAAGGCCCCACGGATGCAGTCGGTTTTGGAATATATGTCGTTACTTTTGAAAACCCTCTTCGCATGTTTGAATAGACGCGCAAGGTGGGAAAGGAGGTGGATCAGGTTGACGGGCAGACCAGCTGGCCAATGATATGCCGACTCCGTCAGGGGAAGCGCCGTGATGGTGTTGAGGATACAAAAGGTGGGTGTGCCAGCCAGGTGGTGGTGTAGTATTGGGGTGGGCAGTCTGACGCAGGTACGGATCCCAAGGGGTCGTTTCACGGGTAGTGCTGCTCTACGAACAATCTTCAGAGGGCGAGTGTTCCAAATTGGTAACAATAACTGGGGTTTGTATGTTCGGCGCTTAGGGAAACAGGCGATTTTGCGGCCACACAAAGGGGGGTTGTAAGTCGACAAGCGACACTCTTCGTTTGATTGCAGGACTCGAATCCAGGGCAAGGAGACACGCAGGTCGAATCCGCTCAGTCGGGAAGCCAGACGGACGAGGGAAACCGGTTGGTTTTTGCAATGCAAGACTGTGCAGGTTTGGGTGGAGTATTACAAGTGGGTTTCGACAGCGAAAGACCACGTTTGGGAAGGAGGGGTGAGGTGTTGGGCAATGGGCCTGTATAAGAAGAGCGAAGAAAGCAGCCGGCCTTGCGGGAGGCCCAGGTCGTCCAAGTCGTCTTGCAGGTTTGCGAACAACAACAACGCCGGCAAAAGCAGACTGGCCGGGAAGAGGTAGATGTAGAGCCAGTACTCTTATCTACCTTTCTCTTCGGATGGGACCAACGCTGCTGCCGCTACTGCCGTGGTTCCTGCAAAGGAACTCCGCTGTTCTCTACAAAACAGGCTGAGACTAGCGGGGCCAATATGGTAGGAGTGTGGGTGCACCGTGGTAACAATAAAGTCGGAAGTTTTTCCTTGCTTTCTTGGGCGAAGCGTGTTACAAACGACTACAAGGCCATAAAGGATAGTACACACATACATCAAGTCATCACACCACCACAGGAGCATCCGGGGTGTATAACTAGACAGGCTGGTGCGGGCAAGGAAGCCAAACCAACGCTGGCAGGCCAAAGCCAAAAGTTTTGGAATATCTATAATCAGATGAATGTTCACCACCACCGCAAAGGAAGGGTCGAAGAGGGCGACCCGGTGACCAACCGGCGGCCAAAGGAAGGCTAATTGGACTCCCAAGTTCGTCCTTCCTCGACATTCCCCAATTCTCAAAGGGAGCCCTCGGACCCCGAAGAAAAAATAAAATAAAATAAAAAGAAACACCAAGTGGCTAGGCCCAGAAATCTACAGAATGCCTGCCAAAAATCTGACGGGCGATTGGGCTAAGAGTCTCAAACATCCATAGAAGGAGCCTGGTGAGAAATTGTGCCCAGAAACATGTCTGGTCTTGGGGGTCTCGTAGTGGCTGGGTCTGTTCCAATTGGCTGCATGGAGGAAGCGACCATGCACCCGCCAATCTTTTCAAGGCTTTTAGAAGCGAGCATGACACTAGCGCCGCCCTTTCCCTGTCTGACCACGCCATATCCTTGCCTGCCATGGGGCGGCATATGGCACACTGATTGGCCTCCTCCATTCATGCTGTTTTGCACGAGAAATCCCCTGTACAAGCTCTGGAAGCCTCTTACAGCCTATGGTATCAAAATTGCTGAAATTATTCGGTAGTCTTCGCCAAAATAAACTATAGTTATTAATGCTGGCATGCATTTTTATCTCATCGTTGCCGAGCGCCTTTTCGGAGTCTTTGCGAGTAGTGAACGGAGTCTCTCATTCTCAAACGAATCCTTGGAAGCAATCGATGCACCTGGAACCAGCAGCAAAGTCATTGTCTCCACTTTACCAATGTAGGTACCACCTCAGCAAGCAATTTTTGGTCGTTCTTGCCCGCTACAGTATCGATACTGGTTGGGCAGCGCAGGCTGGGGAAGCAACAATGATGCTACCTCAAGCTTGTGCTCTCCACATTAACAACAGACACCCAATAGGGTACTTAAATGGACCAGTGAAGAGGCAAGTGGGATCCCACACTGCTCGTCCTGGTACTCAAAATCTAGGAAAGTGCAAAAGCCTTCGGATATTTGAGAGATTTCGAGCTCGCAGCTGTACTTGTATATTGGTGGGAGCATCTTGGTAAGGAAGGATTGCAAGCGAAGAGGCAGTATTGACTGCATGTCTCACTTCTCCACCAGCGTCTTCTCCATCTTTTTTTCCACGCCATAATCCGGATCGAAGTCGTCACCGAAAGCCCTCGCCCGTCTCTCCTCCAACCAGCGACCACAGCATCGGCAGCCTGCTGCTCCCCATGCTGTGAGTTTGCATGTACATTGCACCGAGATCTGCAGAATTTGACAACAAATGCTGGTTCAGGTCTCTTGTTGGAAAGCTGGTTCGCTCACACTTCTCAAATTCTGTGACGTCCATCATGCACCTCCCGTTCCTTCATTAGGAGATGTCCTACGCTGCCAACGAACCATGGAAACAGAGGCATCCAATCAGCAGCCGTGCCCAGCCAGCGCTCATCTAGACCCCGAACTGCCCCCCACCGGCTTGTCGGAGCTGTCAGCGTTTCCGCCCATCCGTAAAAACTTTAGTAGAAGGGACGGGAGGTCCATTGGAGCCAACTCACCGCTCAAGAATGTCTGCCCGTTCCAGCCCCGATAACATGTGGCGTCGATAGCTGAATGCGGCCAACTGGACAATCACGGGGGAATTCCCTTCAACTTCGTTCCTTCTCGCTGCTATTGGAGCACTATACTATTTCCCTCTAGGGCGCTCAGCAATAGCCGAAGCCGACGCATTGATTCAGAATCTCGGATATCGCCTTCGAGCCGAGATATAATGTGGACAGCTGACACCTATCTAGGCTTTCCAGATCTGGATGCTGGATCCCTCAGCTGAAGATTAAGGATTACTGGACGTATCGTGTATATGCTTTTTTATAGCAAACCATCAATATCTACAGGACTCCAAGTCTCCAGCCCACCGACCCTAGATTCAAACCCTAAAAAGAATCTTGTGGGTCTGGGCCTGGGAGATGAAGCGCATCAACCTTCGCGAGATAGCTTTGACACTGCTGTCTTTGAGGCATCCTCAATAGTGGAGCCCGAAAACCTTCTAGAACCACACTAGTTGACAAAGATCTGGTGGAAACCAGCCATGTCAAATTCGATATCACCACCGATCTCCTCTACGCTATGGTATGCTTCTTCCAACCTCATTGTTATGCATGCGAAATCGAAACGCGGTCGGGCCAATATTATTGGCATCTCATAGAGAACACCTTGGGGACTGGATGGTTGACTGACGAGGATGTTGTTCCCGCTCAGTCTGTTCATCATCGTCACCAAAACCACACAGGCCAACATACTGTCTTGTCATCTGGTCACACATCTCGAGAGCTGTACCATTGATGACTCTTTTGTTGGCTGTCTTGTTCCACGAAGCTATATCTGCATTTGCGCTCGTCATCTGTGCCTGGACACAAGTGCCGGCCGCCCAGGGTTGCACGCTGCCAAAGACTCTGGAATGTGAAGCTCAACCATATCACCGGCTCGAGACATGACAGCAACCGGGCCTGCAGCCTGTATTTCGAGGGTTCTCATCCGTGTTAAGAATCGCATTTGTGGAACAAGAGTTACTTTTTTTTTTTTGCAAGACTGGTTCAGCATTCGAATTCACACGCGAACGATATGGGCTCGATGCCGCCGAGCTGTCGACGTGTGGATGTCATTTTAATGCCGGTATTGATCGTGACACATGTTTCTTCTTCATTCTTTATCTGCGGCGCTGGTAGCTGCCATCAATGCTATTTCCTCGTCGGCCCCGCCGGCTCCCTGTATTCCAGCACATATTCGTCCATAACGGTGCATATAACTATTGCAGGGAACCAACAGTAGTCGTGGCACTCATCAAAACAATTCAATACACATCGACGAGTTTTCCCCAACAAATACTAGCACATGCTGATGGCTTGCGAGAGCGCCACGGTCGACCCAGGAAGGAGGAATGTGGCGTCATTCAGGTATCCCCCCCCGCCTTCTGTTGTGCCACCGACGTCCAAAGCCATGGACCCGAAAAAAGGACGCAATTAAAAACCTCAGGGAAACGGTTTGGCGATATTCTTTGCGTCTCTTCTCTAGAATCTGCCATGTCGCTGCTTCTTCTCTTCCATGCCGCACTCCATGCTGTTGGCTTGAGGGCTGAATCCCGTTTCATCAGCCGCCTTTCCCGTCTCGTCGGTACCCGAGTTGGGTTGGATTGGGCTGCCAAAGCAACGCCGCCGCCGTCAGTT
This sequence comes from Zalerion maritima, assembly GCA_022664585.2. Lineage (NCBI taxonomy): Eukaryota > Fungi > Ascomycota > Sordariomycetes > Lulworthiales > Lulworthiaceae > Zalerion > Zalerion maritima. Next base: position 20,117 of record JAKWBI020000003.1, read on the forward strand.
GGGAACCAGATGCCATGCTGCTGGGCCACTCTCCATATCGTTGCGTTGCCTTGTGGCACAGCTGCGCTGCCAGAACCCGTTTTCCTCTACCATTTGAAGCAAGCCAGTCAGTCACATGCATTGATCTTCATGCAAGCCTCATCCCACAGGAGAGAGGTTAGGTTGGGATTTGAAAGTTGGTCTTTTGGCAGCGACGAGAAGGCGGGCCAAGGGCGGGTTGTCGCGGCTAGCTTCGCCAGTCAGAAGCAGCGGTGGCTTGTTTTAGACGCCAGGAACAGAAACATTCCCATGCATGTGTTCTCAGACCGGTTTCTGCAGACGCAACCCAAGTGGAAACGATCCTTTTTTTTCCCCCTTTTTTCAGTCCGGCAGAAAATATTTATCCATGATCTCGTGTGGCATAGCGCTTTGCATAAGGGGGCGATGTTCTTTCATCCGTCGTCGTTGTCAATGGCCATAGTGGTGGTGCCGCGCTTAGTAGGCGCGTTGTTTTGCGCGACCCACGCTATTGGAGACGGAGGGCAAGCGAGCTCAATGAACCCACTACACCACAGCAGAATGCGCATTAATCACCGGGATCCCCCCTGGCTCTGTTCCAACTTGCGCCTATCGCCTAGGGGATGCAGAGAGTAGGCGTAGAGGGTTTTTCCCGGCATCATTCTAAGCGCTAATGTCCGGGATGAGACGAATGAACCAATGGGGCGGCATCGGAACGTCATGTCGTATGGGCAGGGTACGTTACGATCGCTGACACGGAAGGTATCGTACGAAACCACTTCGAAGGACGCATCGCACCTACCGACCCGTCTTCAGCGCAGAAAATGCAATTTCCATCGCAGGTACGACATGCTGCCTCAGTGGATGGGTGTACCTCTGTGGAAGCAGAAACACATACCTCACAGCGAGGCGGTCACTGTTATCCACAACTATGGGGCCAAAGCTCCTGGTAGACGGTGAGTTCACCATCTCGCAGCCCAACATAACTCTCATGTTCTTGAGTTGGCTGTTGGACCAGCCAACGCCCACATTTCCAGCATACCCCCATGATGTAGCTTGGTCAGCACCAACGTAAACCCCTGGTCCGAATGAGGCGCCGTGCATTGCCAGAGAAGTCCCACTCACGTTTTTGAGGCCGCGGGCAAGGATGGGAAATAGGCGAGAGATGGAAGTACCGTGGAATACAGGGGTGGTGGGGGTGCTACTGTCGATGTCACCCAGGCCGCTCAGTGGAGGAAATCCAAGTCGCCCCATGATACCAAAAGGACGAGGAGGAAGTCTGGGCACGCCGCCGTTGAAGGTTGGCACGCCGCCGTGTGCTGGAAGCCCCTGCACTGGTGCTGCAATGCCGCCATTAAAAGCACCGGCGTAGGGGCTATCACGGCCGGCATTTCTAAGCGCGGTCGAGAAAGCCACCTCCCGCTCGGGCGCAGCGTTAAGGAGGATGAACTGCTTGGAGTTTGGCATGCTGGGAATGACCAGGCGCTCTGGTGCCGACAGGATGAAGCCACCGAGAGACTCGCTAATCCAGACCAAAAGATTGAGTATCTCTGTGCCACGTGGAAGCATGTTTATAACGGCCAAAGTTGATTCGGGGTCCCCGACCAGTCTATCAAGGGGCGGAATCGAATTGATGACGGTTTGGATATTATGAATCTCCACGGGACACCCTTTTAACAGCCCCACGGCATTGCCGTCTTTGGCGGCCGCAAATATGCTGCTGAGCAGCAAATCCACAACCAAGGGGTCCTCCCAAAGGGTTCGGAGCAGAATCTTGCGGGGAATGTTTAGGTGGTATGTCCGTCTGCATCTGTCCGAGCAAGGTGAGGGTTGCCACAGGGGAGCGGCAGTCTGGTTGAGGCAGATTATGCAGGACGATGGCTTCTCTTCCGCCAGCAGCCTGCTCACGGCGTCGTGGGTTTCTTTGATTCCATTATCTGCCGAGGAAAGGGTGGAATGAACATGCTGGCTGAGATAGAAAGAAAAGAGGCAATTTGTCTTGGAGCAGGATCCCGCGAACAAGGGTGACACCTCGATGGCGTGATACTCAGGGGGGCGAGAAACAATCTCGCCGGGGGTACCCCAATCGATGGAGAATGCTCTTTCTGTCCCTACACGAACGTATACAAGAAGGAACGGAGCCTTTCGGGGTATGCCTCGGGCCAGGCGCTGGGTGTCGCTGAGACCTGAGAGCGAGAAGCAGATCTCATATTCCTTCTCCCCGACCATCTCGACCGCATCGATCAGGTCATCAGGAATGGCAGCGATGTGTTCTTCTTGAATGTTGTTCTTTCTTTCCAGCTCCGCTGCCGCGTCCGGATCTTGTGTTCGCAGCATGGTGCGTGCGTACTCGAGTCCTCTGGCTTCATCGATGAGTGATTGGCATTCCTCGTGTAGACGACCAAGCAAGCTCGGAAAATCTCTCCCTCTCCCTTCATCATCGCGACCATCGTCGTCTTGTAGGGGCAGACTCGCCGCCATCTTGACGAGGTCAGGCGACGCGTCGTGCAAGAAAGCCCAGCTTCTCGGATCCATGAGGGGACTCTCTAGCCAAATATCTACCAGAGCGGCAGCTTCGAACTCTGACAAGCCGCATGGTTGAGGATGGCTATTTGAAGATGCATCCTCGAATCGGTCGAGGATCCGAAGACAAAGTTTCTGGCCGCGCTCGGTGATCTGGGATGCGCCCACAAGGCAAGGAAGCATGCTCTCGAGGTTATCGCCATTTGCGGACAGCCGAGACAGAACGAGCCGAGGAAGACGGGGCAGGTTCGACCCAAGCCGGCTGACCAAGCTCAAAAGCTTGTCAATGGCTTCACGGTTCTGTCCGAAGTAGAGCCAATGGTGGTTCTTGTCGCCGGCTTCCTGCACCTCGAGGACGCAACGCATCGCCTCGATGCGTTGGGAAAGACAACCCCACCATGACAACGTGTCCAAACTTAGGCCGGTGCCAGTTCTAGGAACAGGGACGAGAAGACTGTCATCTTCGCCTTCGGGATCACCGTCAATCATATATCCAACCAGCTTGGCTGTGGCGGCCGTGGATTTCGTCCAAGCATCAAAGCCGGATGTCTTCGCCTCATCTTCCATCAGTACCCAAGGCGAATTCTCTAGGACTACCAGGAAGACTTGTAGCCAGCACTTGTGGGTTAGTAGAGCTTGGTCCCGGTAATCGGACAGATACGTTGCGAACTCGAGACAGCGGGATACTTTCTTGTGGCCCTTGCTTCCTTCGCTGGATGAGCCCGAAAGTATTGGCACCATGCCTAGGTAGCAATGAAGAGGGCTACTGCGAATATCTCCTAGACAAGACAAATACGTCTCGTAGTCCAGACCGAGTCTCGACAGGATAATGGCCAAATCTTGTATCCACCTTTTCGGGGAGGCTGCCCAGAAGGCCGCTTCCAGTTGAATGTGTTCAGTGGGTGGTGAGTCTGAGCTATCTTCTTGCACATCTTGGATTAGGTCCCGCCTACCAAGAGTGCGCTTGAGGAGTTGGCGAAGCCGCGCCTTTATCGCCCTGGCTTCTCGTCCTGGCCGTTCCAGCACAGCAAAGATTGCGTCCAGCTTTGCTAGCGATGGAAAAGAGTCTAGCATTTCTGGAAACTCGGAGTCCTTGTCGAAAGCCTGGAGGCACCATTTGGATTGCTTTATCGTCGCTCCCAGTTCCGCAATACGCCTACCAGCGCCTCTCCCGGAGAGCCCCTGATCGAGGTGTTGGCAAAGATCAGTCTGCCCTCGCCATACGATCCTCTGCAGCGCTCTCCCAATCTTGCCGAGGGGTATCACGCAAAGTTCCAGTGTTTCAATCATCCCATCGTCTCTAGCCACCGCCAGCAGTCTCCCGACCTGATCTCCCCACTCTTGATTCTTCTCGATCGAACGAAAATATGCCAGCAGCCGAGCACAATGGTCTGGGTTCGCCGAGGCTAGACACTTTTCCAGCTGCGCAAAAGTATCCTCCCCAGGAGTATGGTCGAGACAGTTGAGGATAAACAAGTCGACTGCTTCGCCGCCTAAGGGTATCGCCGCGGAGAGCATTTGCAAAAGTCGTTGCAGATTGTCGTTTCCTACTGACAATTGTGGCGATATTTTGAATCTGGTCCCAGGGGTGTTCAGCTGGCTGCTGTGCTCTCCGCGTTTGTCCGGCCCATCAAGTTGAAATAAGGGGAGGAGGCGCTCCCGTTGTGGTTGATTTAGGGTGTGGATGCCAAGTTCCCAGACTTTGATTCTAGCCCGGTCCGGACTCCAGCACGACAATCCTTTCCACCAGAGGAAGTGCTCGTCGAGGTAATAACGAACTAGCCCGTCTGGGGCCCTCTCAAAGAGATCACCGGTCCAGGAGAACTCGTCGTGGAGGGTCTTGTACCGCGCCCTGTTGACCAAATGCTGGATTCGTTTCTCCATGCGAGCTCCAACTCCGCATTCTATCATGATCTCAACGGCGACATATCGGGGCATGAGCGAGGCCGGGTCCTTTTCATCGATGAGGTGCTCCATCGTTTCAACAAAAGTGGCGACATCCTTCCTATCCGACCTCAACAGAGTGAGAAGCAGCCCGGCGAACCGAGTTTCGTTCTCGCGCACCAGGCCCTCGTTTATCCGCGCAGCGAGAAGAAGCACCCGCAGATATCGTGCCGGCGTGAGCTCGGCCGAGAGCCTCATCAGAGAACGTACTGCCCTTTTTGCCGTAAGGTACGGCAGGCAGGCGAGAACAGCTACAGGTAAGCCTGGCCCGCGGCGTTGCCTGTACGGGCGCAGTAGCGACGAGATCCTCTCGTCGTCTTGTGATTTTGGGTATCCATCGAGGAACAGGTTCGTGCTCCGCGCCAAGCAATCCAAGTCTTTGTCGTCAACACTACCGTCTCCATGCCTGATGTATCTTCGGACCGAGCGGGCAGCAGATATTTTGGTGTGCCACCACTCTGAGCGACGCCGGAGACTGCTACCCTGTGGAGGCTCGTCATTATGGCGCTCGTGGTGTTTGTTCGAGTGATTCGGCTTCCCCCCCGCCGCACCCCGGCCGAGTAAGGCTCTGAGGATGAGCGACGCCATTTGCTTTGAAGCTAGGCCGTTGCCTCATCCGAAGAGGGAGGAAATGCGGAAAGTCTTTGGAAACACTAGGGTAGGCCTTGAGAAACGCCACGCTCAGATATTCATATTCGACTCGGCATGATGCAATGTGTCTAGATGAAGGGTTGCAATACCAGGCAGTACTTTCCGGGCTGCGATCGGCCGCTCGCCTCACGAGGCTGTCTGACCAGAAGCGGCTCTAAAAGTACCAAGTAAACAAGAACAAGAACCGGAACACCCGGAGGGGTATGAGGCAGCGACTTGGAAGGAGGTCCCAAGATACGTACCAACTACCGAAGAATAATGCCCTCCCGCCGTCAGATCCTTCTGTCGTCTCTATGGTATGGGTGCTTCAGCCCCAAACAAGTCACCTGCTTGCCCATTAGCCTGTAGGTGATCATGATCCGGTCGAAAAGCCCTTGCTTCGATGCATGTGCGACACCAATCATGCGTGAGTCCATCCACACATTTTCGTGTTCTAGGACTTGCATGCAAGTACCAGCTCTGGTACGTTTTTGTCTCCGGGTCTGCATGTGCATGCGGGGGTGGATGGCCCGACTGGGCTGACCGGATTGACTGGACTGACCTTATCGGCTTTTGTTTTACGATGCGGGTTGTGAGACTATAGGGCGAGCGAAAATGCGCGTGCATTGTGATGTACAGACCAACCAGATATCGCGGCGTGCCATCGTCTCCGGACTGGTTGCATAACTCCACTTGTCCCGAAACTTGGATTTTGATTTTCCTATCAAGATCCCCCGACTATGCGACGACATCGCCAGCCAGACTTTAATTTCAAGTGGGATTAGTTCCAAGGACAATAGACGAACTACGTAGGCTTGGCGGTTCTACTATGACGAGCTCACCCAGCACATTGAACTGATGAGCGCTCGAAATTCGGACCCGTTGGCAGCGCTGTATGCCACGCTGGAGCTTAATCCCACAAACACGCACGTCTGGGAGGTTATAGTTGAGATATGGCTCGCTCAAGGTTCTCCAGGTGAGTGAGTGAGTGAGTGGATGAGATAGGTGGAATGGATTCGCTCATACATCCGAGCCTTCCATTCATCTTAACTTTGAGCATCATTATCCGCACCGTCACATATCCTTCTCTTTTTATGATCAAACGCTGAACTAACATCGACATTATCCTAGAACAAGCACGAGGAGCAGCAGAGGAACTCCTCCGTCTTGCCCCGGACAACAGAGTCGCCCTCCACGCTCTTGAGCTATGCGGCGACATCGACAACGAGCAAGCTTCACCGGCGAACGCAGGAGAGTCCAATGGAGCCCATAGCCATGGAAAAGCATACCCCGTGTCCGAGACGGACTTGGCAAAGAGATACAAACAGCTCAGGGAGTCGGCGAGCCTGCTCCATCACGAGATGGAAACCTTGCTCTCAATCTCCGGCATTCCTTCCACGGACGCGGAGGCTTCGGCCCTCGACAACCTGTCGTCCATCGCCGCCGGGAGAGTCCAGAAAGCCACGATGACGGTTCCGCAGCCGCCCTCCGCGCGGGCAGTTGCGAGGGACATAATCTGTTGTGCGCATGGACTGCCATCACCGTCCTCTTCCTCATCTCAACCGCAACCAACCATATCCGAACCCCTAGTCGACCTTCTGGTAATCGACCTGAACAAAACTCACCTCTACCTCAGCAGCATCGCTCACCCGTCCCCCTTGTCCGAGCCCGAAATTCGGACCCGCCTCCTAAGCCGTCTGTCGCTAGTCCGCTCCCTCCTCCCTCCTTCCTTGCAGCCCGCAACGCATTTCTCGTTCCTCCACTTCGACCGCGAGACCCTCTCCCCGGGCAGGACCTACGCCAACGGCGAAACCCTCGTCATGGGGGACCCGCTGGACACGATTCCCCGAAGCAGCTTCTTCGTCACGGAAGACAACTACGCGTGGGATGCGTCAGAGCTGATTTCGTCCGTCCTCGCCTCCGACGGCAGCATGACGAACCCGCTCACCAAAATCCCGCTCACGCCGTCGGACGTGAAGCTCCTCCTCTCCCACCCCCTGGCCGCGTCCTCCGGCCTGGGGAAGTCCCGCGAGGACCAGGCTTCCTTCCGCGAGGGCATCTCTCCCGCCGTCGCCGCCAGGCTCAAGTCCCTGGGCAGCCTGCTGCTTTCGGACCAGACGGAAGACGCCGCACCAAGCAGGAGGGGCGTCGACGAGTTCATGGCGTTCCTCGCCAGCAGGAGCGAAGAGGAGCAGAAGGCCGTGGATGGTCTGAGGGTCAATGCGCAGGACAGGAATACGGGACAGCCTTTTGATGCTAGCATAGGCAAGAGTTTGAGGGACGCGAAGGGAAACATGACGTGTTTTCACAAAGTGGGCGATTTTTTGACGCAGGCGGCCAGGTTTCTCGAGGGTTCACGGTAGCCAGCGACTACGGCGGTACCGGGCGAGGTCTGGCGGCTAGGGCGGCAGGATTCATTCGATGTACATACAGCAGGCTGAGAGCACCGCCAAGGCAGGCAGAGAAATGAGAGGGCACCATGGCCTTGTGGCTCCCCTGCCACGGGCTGGTCGGGCAAACCTGCGCTGGTGGCACCAAGTGCCTGGGCATGCGATTGCTCACGGTGGTCACGATGGGCAGTCGCGATGTTTCCGCACAACGAAAATATGGCGTTGTGAGTTGAGAGCACATGAATGATCGGCCGTCTTCCAAGCTCAATCATTTTCCGTTTCCCACCCGGCATGCAAACCTGCATTGACGGCCCATTAACTTAGTCTTTTACTGAGACTAATCCCCCGCCAGCGCCAGCACCATCCTACCCACGAAAAATTGCGTATGCCAAAAGACGCTCATTCCAGTGTACTGTAGATCCCTCCATCTTTCTCAGATCATATATATATATATATATATATATATGTGTGTGTGTATATATATTTTTGCAGGGATGTATCGCCATGTTCGGGCCGCCAGCCGCGATTCAAAACCCCGAACTGTGATGTACGCATTGAGAGAGAGAAATGAATGGCCTACAGAAAAAGATACTTCTTGATGGCGGTGTTGATGTTCCTTCAAGTATTGATGCTCGAGATGGCAAAAGGATGGTTTTATAGGGTTATTGTGTTATGTAATATTTGCAGGCACCAGAATGCACCAGCATGCACCCACTTCTCAAACAGTGTCAAACAATACTAACTACAGTAGACAGAACTTTGTGCTTCACAATTCCAAGTCCTGTCGCGGATAGATGGCCAAAAATCACTGTGGGGCTGAAAAGTAGGTAGAGAGAGTACATATGTGTGGCATTGGTTTCTTTATTTGGTATGTTGGTTGGTTCCACGACGGGAGTTGGTATCAGCGCTAAAAAAGGTAATGTGTGTCAAAAACCGAAAAGCTTGAAAAGCAAGAAGTGAATAACGCCCTGTGCGATGCCATCTCTCACCATGCGGCATCACCTTTTACACCGTAACCGTGTAAATCCACCTCTTCCTCATATCGACAATTCCCCCGCCAGTCGCTCCTTGACCGAGTTGTTCATGTGCATCCTGCCACGCTTCCCTTCCCGCTCCAATCTGACCCCGGGAGCACTTGGGCACCCGTGTCGCGTTGTAGTGCCAGTTCACTGTCGGCGCAGGCATCCCTACGAAAGTCCAGATGCGATATTGGGGTATCAACCATGGTACAATCCATTAATTCCCAGCCAGACCCTCCGAAGGGCAGTATATATCCACATATAAATGCGCTCTCCTGCGCCCAAAACTTCGCAGGTTGATATCCTTCCCCGCTCTTGTCTTCATGGACATGTAGTGTATACCACCCTCTCAATCCAAAAATAACAACACCACTGACAGGCCTACTCGACACCTAGAAGCACGGGGTCCGTCAATTCACTCCCGTCCGTCATCATCTATTATGGGTCGTGGGGACCGCAGGTACACAAATACTCCTCCATCAAATCGTCATCCCCTTCGGTTGCGGCATTAGAGAGCGTTGCGGGCGTCTACATTATAGCTTAAGTTCAGGGTCGGTGATGTCCTGCTGGTTGTCCGGCCGGATCCATCGTCATTAGTGTTGGCTAATCCCGGTGTTTTCCCGGGATCGGCCGCGGTACCAGTTCTTGTCGGTCGTCGGCAGAGGCCGCGTTCGCGAAAAGAGTGCGAAAACCACGGCTATGTGCTGGAAATAGACACTCCTGGTGTCTCACGGGTGCAATCTCTCCATCGAGCGATTAACTCCACGGTGCTTGCAAATCTCCCACATTAATTGCTCTTGTCGTACTCGTGAGCGGTGGCTTCCTTCTCTTCGGCAAGTTCTCTCGCTCGAGTGTATTTGAGCCTCGTCTCCCCTTTATACATGGTTCCCAGGAACTTATCCCAGAAAGTAAAAAATGGCTGCGAGTAATTGGTCTTGATTCCCCAGCTCTGGTGGTGGATGTCGTGGTATGCTGCGTTGTTGCTGGTAATGTGCTGGATGGGGTCCCAAGGTAGCGCGTACCCACAGTGATCATCAACAGTCTTGATAGTAGAACATGTGAAGAAAACCAGCCCCTGGCGAGTAGTCATGCCGGCGACCTTGAATGCAAGGCCAGTTCCGAGAGTGTCGAGCAGGAACCCCTCAAACCAGTGGTTATACAACGCTCCGTACGCGTAGGGAACATACAGTCGGTGGTGGCGTGAGTGGAATGTTGCTGCAACATAGGTACGCGGTTAGTGATCGTGCACAAGAGTATCGTGGAATAAACATAGCTACCGCTGCACGAGGCGTGATATATAAAGCTTTTTACGTAGCGCAAAAGACGTACTATACAACCAAGTGTTGGTGTGCATGGTCCTGTGCAAGATGTACTGCCATGTGTCGACAAAAAGAATTCCCAGGAAAAATTGGATCGCTGGAATTGCCACCCAGTAGATGAGCTTGGCAACCACCAGCTCCCACGTAGCAAACGCGGGAATCGGGGCGCCGTTCGAACATTCAGCAGCAAGGAAGGGATAATGCCCCCCAGCTAGCGCTCCTGCAAGAAGCGGGTGGGATGCGGACATGTTCTTGGAGATTGCCGCAGCATTAATTCCGAGCAAGCTGAGCAATGTTGGGAAGGCACGTTGGGCGATGCGGATGCGAGTAGCCCAGACTGCTACATCGTAGTCTTCCGTTCCGGTGGTTTGATGGGGCTCAGTGACACTGAGACCGTAACCAACGACTGTTTGGATAATCTGCTGAACAATGACATCGCGTGCCACCTCGTACCGTGACACATGGTTTCGCTGGGCGATCTCGGCGGGGGTGTGCAGTCGATATTGTGGCATGAGGTCCCAAACATCAATTACATGGAAAAACATTGAAAGGAGCCAGTAGGCGACTACGGGCATGAGAAGGGAGAGCCACAAATCAGACATCCAGGGAAGAATATCGGGCATCGGCTTCACCTCGGGGGTCGGAAGCGGTGGAAGGTCGGTAACAACGGTGGAATTAACCATCGCGTTGGCGTATGCAGTGTGGTTGAATGCCATGACCGGAACGGCCCCAGATTCTGGGCGGGTGTTCGACTTCTTGTCGGGTATTATTTCTACGTGCCCAGGCGGGGGAGAGAGGAAACGGGAGGTTGGAGGGATAGATCCAATGACCTCGGTGAGTTCGCAACGCTGATAGAGTTTAACTCTGCTCGTTGAATGGTGCACACAGTAGGGGGGCAAAAGTTGAATAAACAGATAGCTTCGGGGGCGTCAAGCGGTGACGTCGGCGGTTTTGTGTCACTTATTTTTTGAGCGAAACAAACGACGGGTGGTCGGCGGTCGAATTAAAAAAAAAAACAGAGCACTAGCAGCGGTGGCGGGGGGGAGGCGTCGTATGAAAGATATATTTGACGAGAACGTGGGGGTAGTGGACGGTATGCAATAATTAGAGAAAGTGCTCCGGTGAGAGTAAGCAAGCAAAGGGAAGGAATATGAGAGTTAATAATTCAGTTCCGTTGTGGGAGAAGGAGGGCAGAATAGTGTAGGATCAAGGTGCGAGAAAAAGATAGCTCGGAAGGCCGGAACTTTTCCAGTGGTGATGATGTGATTGTGATCCAAGTGGGCGATTAGGTATTAATTAGTTTTCATCAAAGCTCAGGCTCCCGTCTCTTCTGAGAAGTTTGGGTTTTATGCCAAGCGGAGGAGGGGGTGGTGCTTTGGACGCTCGAGGGTTGTCCGTGGCCGAGGCCGAGGCCGATGCCGATCCGATGATCTTTGAAGTTATGTTGACAGAGACGGAAAGAACGTCCTCGTGGCCGATGACAGTAAATAAAAACAGTTGTTGCAAGATTTGTGTGAAATTTCCTTATAGCTGAGGTAGGTACCTTCCGTTTATTTATGGCAAAATTGTCGTTGCTTCTGTCGAGGTATGTTTTTGCGTGTCATATAATGAGGACTTGTTTCCTAGTACCATACGGAACTTGCAGATGCTTGGCATGCGACTTCCAGACTTCGACTTCCACACGACAAGAAGGAAACGAGTACAAACAATATGATAGTCGTATGGGAAAGGGTGATGGAGAATTTATACTCATGCCGGTGACGGTCAATACAATTGGGTGCGGTGGGTGCTCCGCACCTGCTGCTGCTTGCTAGCGGCGGGAGCTGCATACCCTGCAGGACTCCGTGACTGCCGGTCAGTGTCGTCACTGCCTGTATTTTGGTGAAGGAGCATGAGGGGAAACGGCAGACCTGGTGACTCGGTCGAGCTGCTCCTTGTTATTATTCTATCAGGCCATACCGCAAGTCCAAAAAAACAATTGAAAAAACCCATCAAACATCCTGAAATACCATTGTCCTGTAATAGCTAACCAGCCCGTGCCATGATGCAACATTCTCGACCCATTGTGCAATGTCTGGGGAAGCTCCATGATGCAGACAGCAATGCGCCGGTGCATCCTTCACTGCATAATTTCGGTTGTAGCCCCAAAGCCGTTGCTGGCAGACAACTCAGCAACTGAGTCTCCTGTTCCCCGCTACTTCATCGGACCATCTCCTACCGGTTGGCGAGTGGAAACTGCTCTATCACAATCGCGTTGTGCGCGGCCTTACGGACCAGCAGGGCCATGATTGGCAAGGCCTATATCTAACTGTAAATTGTTATCAAAACCTCGTCCCATTTCAATACTAGAGAGAAACAAACGATATCTTTGGTTTCTTTGATGAATCCAATAAGCGTCATTAATAAATGGTATCCTGTTTTGCATGTTTAGATTAGATTGATAAGTATTTCCTCCAAAAAGCCCTCAGCCCTCCAACCTCCTCCTCCCGAACAGCTCACCAAGCTAGGCTGATGCATAGGCTCTCAGACCACCAAGCATGGACGTGTCGTCGAGGAAATGCAGAGTACTGATGTAATCACTCCACGGTGCCATGATTGCCACCAAACCGTCCCAGCCAGTCACAGAAGCCCCTCATAAATCCGACATGCCCGACAACCTCCACTCCTAGCCGTGCATGCCGAAGGGTCACAGTGAAAGGGGATACATTGTCGGTGGCTGGACCCCGCTGTCGTGCAGTTCACAGATTTGGGCAAAAAGCTTGTGTGCCACACATTCTAGCGACGCCGCCAGGCATCGTCCTTCCGTCCCGCGGACTTCGGGGTTGAGAGATGCTGTCACAGATCCACCCGGAGCAAAAGCCCCAATTCGATGGCAAAAGAAACCATGAGACAAGTTTCAGTGGAGAAACGGTATTCTCACGAACTGCAGCAACAGTTGCATTCCGGCCTGGGGTTGAACAGTTTAAACAATTGGAGAGGCCGCAGAAACACACAAGACCCCAGAGTTGGGACGAGAGTTCTAGACCCCCAATTGCGGAAATACAGGCCATAGAGATGTAGTGTTCACCCAGCCTTACTGCCGCCTTGCTCCTAGCATCTCAAGGATGGCTTGATAAAATCCAGTGTTCGACTCCTGGTGCTTTCTAATCCCCAACCCCATATTGCTTACAAAGACTGGTTTATCATCAATATTTGTTCCAGAGTCATTGAGTCATTCGGGCAAAAATCTCTCTAGTTGCTACGGTATGTATATACGCAGAATTCCCACATAAACAGCTTGCCAGTACAAAATTCGAGGTCCGTTGCAACCTCCGAAGCCGGTCATGGCTCGGGCTGGAACACTGCGATTCATCCCCGATGGCCATCGGCGCAGCATTGCTCAAATTGCGGTGGAGTCGGTAAGTTTACCCTTGAGTTGTAGATACAAAATGCTTCGATCCGTCTCAGCCGTCATAACTGCCCCACTCATGCCTCGTATCCAAACTAGTATACAGATGACGATGCTTTCGACGAAAGAAACGGCAAATGAAATGCCCGTCTAGCTGCGTGCGCTAATTGCTTGTAGCATCAGGTCATCTATCTTTACAGTATTATGAATCTTTTCAAGACAACGGCTATTCATGGGTCTAGCAGAACTATGGCTATACAGATGGTTGAGGGATGATACTATCCTGCCTCTGGCGTGACATGACACAACGCACCTTATATGGAAAAAGAAACTGGGACCACGGATCCAACGTCACGCATTTGCGCCGTTTTGTCAAAGAAAGTCTTGCCTTTACTAAAGGTTTATATTGACAGTAGAGGATAGTAACTCCATCCTGAATCGAGCTCTATGTTACTCCCGGCATATCGCTACCACGGAGCACCTCACCACACGCTAACCAGCTTCACAAGCCGAGAAGTCTCGTCGTCCTCGATCAACCTCGCCCACAACTCAATGTCCTCGCTTACAAAAGGGCGACAGCACCAGCGAAGAGGCCAGCGAAGACACCAGATGCCATGAAGCCGTTGGCAGCGGCACTATCGGTGACAGTCGTTGTGTCGCCAGTGGAGGAAGCATCGGCGGTGTCCTCGGCATCAGTAGCAGTGGCGGTGGAGCTGGCGCCAGTGTCCTCGGCCTCGGTCTCGGAGGTCTCAGCAGTAGCAGTCTCGGAGGCAGAATCATCGGTCGCGGTCACGTCGGCAGTGCCAGTGCCAGTGCCAGTGGCAGTACCGCCGCAAGCGGCAGCGGCGAGGGAAGCGGCACTATCACCACAGGCGGAGACGATGCAGTCCGAGGCTGGGGTGAGAGCGCTACAGAGGCAGGGAAGGGCAGCCTCTTCATCGGTCAAGTCAACCTGGGTGAAGCATGGGGGGAGGGCGGTTATGGCTGTGGCGGCGCAAGACTCGAACCCTCTGTTGGAAGGGTGAAGTTTGGTTAGCATCGCGTGGATTGGTATTAATGATGTATAGGGTTGTCTCTTGAGGAGCGCGTGTTCGCGGACACGCAGAAGTGCCGACTTACTCGGAATCAGAGCAGATGGCATCCAGGGAATCGGGGATAGTAAACTGGGCAGAGACACCAGCAGCGAAGGCGGCGAGAGCGAAAGTATTGCAACGCATGTTGAAAGATTGTGTACGTATAGAGAGTGTGGTGATTATAGTGCCTTGGCTGGACTATAGGGCAGAGATGGCTTCCGATTTTAAATAGATGGTGGCTTTAATAGAGAGTGAATGAATGAATGGTGGAAAAGCGTAAAGCTAATATTCGAGCCGCCGCTGACGGGAGGAAAGCCAGATCCTTTATATTCACTCTGAAGAGGTCGGGAGAGACAATGCTTACCCTAAGACCTTGAGTTGCAGACTAGGGGACGGGGCTATTGACCCAGGTGGCAGGTGGTGTGACCCATAATTACGGTAAGAAAGCACCAATGAGGCACTCGTGGAGTGTACAAACTTTGAGGTAAATCTTTTCGCTTGTCGGCCCTTTAACCTTCGACAATGCCTCAACAGCTCTACGAACCCCCCGGGCTGAAACGATGGGGCGTGTTCAGCCCCGGGAGTGGTTCGTAGGACCTTTCATTGGCCGGCTTGGAAAGGAGAAATTGAGGGTCCGGAAGAATGGCACAGCGTCACTAGCCCCTCACAGAGGAAGTCCAAAAGAAGACAGAAGAATGTCGGAGTCAATGGTGATATAGCCTTGTCGCCTAGCGCAAAAAAAAAGAAAAAAAAAAGAAAAAAAAAAAGGTGAACGTTAAAAACAAGAATCTTACTAGTAGCAGCAGGTGGCGCCTACCATCCCATTGCCATCCAAGCGTTCTATTTGTTCGTCTGTGTGAACTTGCTTTCTCATTTTACTTCAAACCTATGCATTTTTCTCCTTATGTGCAACAACCGGCCTTGAGCATTGAGCAATTTCAGTATTCAACGTCACGAAATAGCTCTGCAAGAACAGCAGCATGAGAATGATGGAAGGGAAGGGTCAAAGGGGGGGGGGAAGCTCTCCGTCGTTTTGCATAACGATGGAATCGTGCGCTGAGTGTTTGCTAGCCCAATTATATGCTAATCCCTTTTTCTCAAGAGTCGTACTTAATTTCTCATTGGTCTGACACCGTTCAGCTTTTATGGTTCCTGCAGAGTGTGTGTGTGGTGCTTGCTGCGTTTGCATGGATCCGAGCCCCTCCAGGGGCCCCCGCAGGCACTGAGACCAGTGAGCCCTAAACCGTGAATGGAGAACTGAGGAATGGAGCCGCCCAACCAGAGATTTCATTCCGTTGGGTGTGATGAGGACTCCTGTCTTTCTCCATCTCGGAAAACCGCCTACCCAATGGAGATATTACTTTCTTTTGATACACGTCCCCGTTGGCAGCACCCTTCAAACATGCCACCACACTAACGGCGAAATGGCAACAATTAGGAGACATACCAGCCCTCGAAAATGAAATCCCCATTTTTCTGTTTACATTTGCATAGTTCGCATGTCCTTTGTGTCCTCATCGTACGTCCATATAAGATCGTCCTTCTCGCCCGCCTCGTGTTCACGGGTCCACAGAGCTGGGGAGCTAGTCGTTCATGATCTCGTTTATTTTTATGATCCTTCGTCGAACCCCGGAACAGCGATGCCATACGGATATATGACATAGGTGGCTTGTAAATCCGGTGCCGGGTATCCTGTGTAGCGGGCACTCGAGTTTCTCTTTTTCGAGATTTAGATGCTATTCATCGCACAAAAGCTCTCCTCGGTGGACTGCTTTCCCTGCCAGCGACGTTGTCTGGCTAGCCCGCGACCAATGGTGTCGCTGCCGTCCAAGCATCAGGCTGTGTTCGTGTCTGACGCTGTCAACGTTTCAAAGTGACTGATTATCCATTGGGTGGCTTGCCGGGAACGGTCTCGGGCTTGGTAAGCAGCAGCAGGAGCCGCCGCTCGGTGTGAAAGGGGGCAACGACCGTCACAAACGGGAAAAGTGGCCTGAAATAGAAGAAGACGAGAAACTCGATATCACACGTATGTATAGTAGACGTCTTCCACCTGTCCATATAAATCCACTTTTTCTCCGTCTGATGGCCTGTAAGATGCCAGTTCCTAAAGCCCTACCCAGCAATCCGGTTCATATTCGGATCGCTACATTTTGTGGCGTCGTGAGGCTGAAAAGGCTACCAGTCAACCAGTCAAAAGGAGATGGATCCCGGAAAGTTGCTTGGCCGGTTAGATCTGGAGTGGCCAGCCACAAGAATAACGTTTTGCGTTTAGGGATCTTGCGTCGACTTAGATGGGGCATCTAATGTTATTGCGCTAGGCTCAAAATAGATGAGTATAACCTTTTTTTTTTTTTTGCACGCTGTGCACGCTGTGCCGCTGTTCTGCTCGCAAATTTGTTGATACAGATCCACACTAGCTCACAGGGCTGGCTTCGATCTCAGCTTCGAAATGGCTTACAACGCGGTAGAAAGAGAAAAAAAATCGGCCATCTGGTAGGATGAATACCAACCTATCTGCATGTCGGTGTGGTGGGCGATATAGTGCAAGTGTAATGCCGATTATCGAGCGAACCGGGACGATCCGTGTGATAATTCTCAACTATGGATGTCACATTGTATGCAACCACCAATACCGGACCACCCACGGACGCAAGTTCCGGGTTCGGCAGCTGGGAAGAGAAGTTTAATACCATTAAGCATAGCAAGGATCAAGGTCCCTTACACTTGAAGAGTCAAGGATACATCCTAAGCATGTCCTTTTATATACTTACCAGCGCCGGCCATTCTTGTTGAGTGAACTTGCTTCTGTCCCGAGATCCTTGAGACTTACCGGTAAAAACCCCTCTATACAGGTTTCTGCCAAGAAACACGACATCCCCATGGCAGACAACGCACGTCCGCTGGTGGGCTGCTGAGGCTAATCCGTGAATATCTAACTAATACGTATGTCCATATCTTATCGGCCTTGTACCTTGTATGTTGGCATCCTAAGGTATGCTGTCCTACCATAGCCACTGCACACTCCAACGGGTTGTAACTCGGGAGCACCCTCCCCATAGGCAGGTTCCTTCCATCTATCCAGGTTTCCTTTCTCCGTTGTCCTTCAGCGGCGCCTGCTTCATACGTATGAATTGGCCGGTCAACTACCCGGCCGGAAAAGTTTGGGTACTGCTCATACCTCAACATTTCCCTCAATGGCAAGAATGACCGATCAACTGGCATCATGGTGAGAAGTCGCGACCTCTTGTCTTGAAAGAACATCATATGACATATAAAGTTGCCTCTCGTCAAGTTCTCTTCGTGGACTCAATCCCTCTATCGCCAGCTCCGGGAACCATACAATTATCACGCCCCGTCCTATCTTTTGTTCCAGTTCGAACCCGAGGATTGGGTGTAGATATCTTACGGCATAGCAGCTATACCCACTCATTCTATATTATAGCTATATATATAGCTACCGAGAATGAAGCTTCTCTCACTCTTTCTACATATTATCCCACTGGCCTCCGCGGCTGCTGTCCCGCGGGAGGAAATGGTCACCTACGATGGCTACAAGGTCTTCCGGGTGCCCACCCACCAAGATCTAGAGGCGGTTAAGGGGAGAATATCTACCCTGAACACCGTTTCGCTTAACCTGGACAACAAAGAGCATCTCGACATTGCCGTCGCACCGGCAGACGTCACGGCGTTCGAAGACTTGGGTCTGAAGACCGAAGTGCTACACAAGGACCTCGGCGCCGATATCGCGGTGGAGGCGGCGGGGCTTGGGAAGTATCCCGGTACGTACAGAACGGAGACATTTTGTCATACACACACGTCCATAGTACACAGAGTGGAGTGCTGGCCCGAACTCAAAGTCTCCCAATGACACCCGGAAACTTGGTAGCTTGCCCAAGATGCCGGGAGGACCCATCACCACACCGCTAACAATAGCGGGTTTGCGCGCATATAGAGTTAGGACAGAACCTGATTCCCGGCTTGGAGTGGTTTGACTCCTACCACCTGTACGCCGACCACGCGCAGTACTTCAAGGACCTGGCCAAGGCATTCCCGAAGAACACCGAGATATTTTCGGCGGGCACGTCATATCACAACCAAGATATGTTTGGTATCCAGCTCTGGGGAAAGGGCGGAAAGGGCAGCAAGCCCGCAGTGTACTTCCACGGTACTGTTCATGCCCGGGAGTGGATCTCCACGATGGTCTGTGTTTTCCTCTCGCAAGTTGATCTTTCAGAAAACTACCCGTTCCCGGATTAGGATGAGACTAATAATGTGAGAACAGGTTGTTGAATACATCACCTATCAATTATTAACCAACTATAATGAAGACGAGACGGTAGGGAGCATCCTCGACGCCTACGACTTCTACATCATTCCTTTTGTCAACCCGGATGGTATGTTCTGCTATAGTCCAAACAACTCCCACTCCTGCATGAGCAAGGTCGCGACAAGGAAGACATGTTTCAAACGCAGCCCATGCTAACAACATCAAGGTTTCGTCTATACTCAAACCAGCGACCGGCTCTGGCGAAAGAACCGTCAACCACGCTCAGGCTCCTCCTGCATTGGTACCGACATCAATCGCAACTGGCCTTACAAATGGAGCGTACCTGGAGGAGCAAGCACGAACAAGTGCGAGCAGACGTACAAAGGCGAGGCTGAGGCAGACACCCCGGAGGTGAAGGGTCTTCTTGATTTCACCAAGGCACTCACCAACGATAAGGGGATCAAGCTCTTCATCGACTGGCACAGCTACGGCCAGTACATCCTTTACCCCTGGGGATACGACTGTAGCCTTGCCGCTCCCAACGCGAAGCATCAAGACACTCTTGCTGCCGGGCTGAGCAGCAAGATCAGGGAGAGTTACGGCACCCGGTTCAGGTACGGTGGAAGCTGCGAAATCCTCTATGCCACAACAGGTGATAGTACCGATTACATGACTGGCGTTGCCGGGGCCGAGCTGTCGTGGACAATAGAGTTGACGCCCCAGAGCAACGGAGGAGGCGGCTTCATCCTTCCCGCATCCCAGATACTGCCCTCTGCTAAGGAGCAGTGGGAGGGCATGATGTATCTCCTTCTTGCCATGTGAGGCATCACATATTGAAGCACCACTCCCGAGAGACGTCCAGATATCATGGCACGGATAAACTAGACATTTCTTAGTACCCTTGGCAGTCGGTAGCGGCAGTATATGCAATATTTTATCATGGATGATGAGATTTGATAAGAGTACACTAGCGCGTGTGATGCACAGCATTTACAAGTACCACACCCGTCCGCCTCAAGCGTAGTCTCATGTTACAGGGTCCTTCTCAAGTCAATATGGATTATATAAGATGCTTTTTGAGCCTATGAGGTGGGAATTCTCTATTCATCACTGGCAGCAGTTGGATGATGCAGTGGTGTTCGCAAACAGATTATATGAGTTGCGAGTGGCTTCCTAGCTCGTTTCGTCTGATGTCCAGCAATCCCTCCGAGTTTCGATGAAGCCAACGAACGTCCTTGTCTCTCAAAACACCAAACTCGTTGGTGGGGTGGATACATTCCGGACTATTTCACTCCTTGGACATGACATGATGGCTCGGCACAAACAGCGCAGCAATGTCTGGCGAGCAGCCACAGCCGACAGAGCCCTTAACGCATTATTTTCCAGGCCGGATACTACCACATCGATCCTTTCGAACCTTCCATGAACCCCAAATTTCCACAGATGATCTATCTCCGCGTAGGAAGGTAGCTCACGATAAATCACCCGGTTTTCGGATGGAATCATAGAAGAAGAGTGCGAGTGGAGAAGGCAAGACGACACCT
Organism: Zalerion maritima; assembly: GCA_022664585.2. NCBI lineage: Eukaryota > Fungi > Ascomycota > Sordariomycetes > Lulworthiales > Lulworthiaceae > Zalerion > Zalerion maritima. Next base: position 40,211 of record JAKWBI020000003.1, read on the forward strand.
GTAAATGTTTAGGATGACTAAGACCTGTCCCGTCGACCCCGCATGTTTACGCTCGTAATTTTAGGCACTTTCCAGTGCTCGGCATGCCCACGGCTGGAGGGGCGCCAGAGTGAGTGCATTCGCTACCTGTGCAGTGCCGGAACGGCGAAAGCGAAAGAGAACAAATATGTTGAATTCCGAGGTTCGGGTTGTTGGTGTTGGTTGGATGATTGAACTGTCAGGGCCACGAAAAGACGACCGTCCAGAAGCCTTGGCGTAGATCTTGGCAAATTCTGACCAGGGGTAAAGCCGCCTCAAAAAATGGGAACTTTGTGCAAATCAAGACAAACGACGACGAGCTATCCCCGCACCCACAGTTTGTTTGGTCTGCTGACTGGCCGCATGGATCATGAAGGGGGGCTCAGGACTTTTCATCATACCAAGCAGTAACCAACTTCACCGCACTCTCTCTGAATTACCTATAGTCCATAGTGGCACAGCGAGCTTGGTAGCAAAAGCTTGGCTACCCGCCTCTCTGGAAGGGTATGGATGTCCTAGGTGGTTGTGGCTTCCGGGAGACATTACTAGTGTGTCGTGCTTTAGCACTTCGTACGTGTGGGTGTGCGAAAAAAGTTTAAACTGATGTGATAAACAACGGGAGGGAACGGCGTCCCAGAAGATTGACAAGTGGCGGCCCCATGGTGGTATGTACATGTCGTCAAAAAAGGGGCGTCCGGATAGAGTGCACCATATCGGCTGGGAGGCAGTCAAGGGCGACTCCGGTACTAGTCGCCAGTCTCCTCAGTCATTCCCGTCCCTACCTTTCGCCCTCTTTATTCTTTTCGCGTACCGCACCGCTGATCTCCTTCACCACCTCCTCATCCTGCCGCTCGCCGGGGCTGCTACAGTACATGATACCGGTCAAGTAGAGTAATGCCGGTCTTGAAAAGGTATGCATGGAATGAGGGGAGATGCATAGTACGAGAGCAATATGGTGTGTATATGGTGTGGTAAGAGAGCTAGGGGGGAGTGGGCTAGTTCTGTACGCATCGTGGAAATGTCAAAGCCGCTCTTGCAGGAGCGAATATGATGAGAGGGATTGGCAAGAGAGCCTGCAAGATGTGTGGAGCCGTCCATGTGCGACTAAAACTTTGCGGTGACCTCCATAGAAGGAAGCAGCATGGGCAATCAGTTGACATCCATGGTCTGCAAAATGATAGTGAGATCGCCATAGCGGAGGGTTGGACCAGTAGTCGAACGAGGCAAGGACGAACGTGAGGGCCAAGTGCTCTGGTACATACTATGTATGTAGGTGGTGCCGGGCCAAGACCGGCATGTATCATCTAGGGCTATTTCGACGCTTGTAAGTTTTGGTATCTAAGCCTCTAGCATCTCCGCTCGAGGTACCGATCTCCTGGATTGGTTCTATGTAGCAAGCCTAGCTAGTCTAGGGAAAGGCGGAGTCAGTCATCGTGGCACGGCAGCCTGTGATCATAGTCGAATAAAGAAAAGAAACTTGGATTTAGTGCAGTGAGCTGGGTGGCATGGACCAAGTTGGACAGCATTGGCACCTTGCGAGACTAGGTTGCCGTGGTCTCGGTTGTAGTCTGGACGGATTTCTGTGGCTTCGTCATGACCCATGCTGGCCGCAACTTTCCACTGACAAAAGGTTTCCATTTAAGTGACGCCAGGGACTTGGCCTAGTGCAAGCCCACAACAACATGATATGGCTTTAGTGAAAATAAAATACCGTTGTCCGAATGGAGGGTCATAATCGTGGGCCCCCGAAGAATAATCCAAGGCCTAGACGGAGTATCAATCAGGCCGGCGCTTACCGGTAACGAGTGCGTGTATGCTGTATCGGTGGGTGTGGAGGCGTTTGTTGAAGATCATGAGGAGGGGGTTGTTGCTTGCATATGTGCTCCGTGTACGGACTTCGTATACATGAAGTGACGACTCTCCAGGTTTGCACCTTGGGTAAGCAGGACGGACCGTAACGAGGGGGAAAATGTTAGGTATGTACTGTAGAAGTGACAAGGGACAATAGCTTGAGTGGGTTACCTCTGGTCTGTGCCCATGAGCATAGATAGAGAAATATCGAGCTTTTTAAGAAGACGCCTATTCTCAAGGAAAAGCCGGGCGAGAAAAGAGGGGACAGGGAATCACTGCAGCGGGTGGTACTGTAGGTAGCGGAACTAGAGGGAATACATTGTGTCTGCATCCTCGATTGATGTACATCCGTAATATGTATGTTAGGAGAAGGAAGTAATCGCAAGAATTGGTTGAGGACATTCATCCATTTTGTGAGTATGTGAATATGTGAATATGTGAAGGGAAATATCGTGGTACATGTTTTGAGTGATGAGGCTGTATTTGCTTGGCCATTCATTGGGCTTGATGGGGCCCGGTGATTGATTGCTTCGACTGCATCCAGGGTCAGCCAAGAAAAAAAAAAAAGGAGCTGAAAAGTTTCAGGGACTTTGCAGGCCTTGCCCTGGTTTCTCGGTTGACCAAGGATATAGGCGCCGTGAGAAGGAAGAATGAAGGGCCTGGACGGAATCGATACAAATAAGACGAGGGACTGCGGGGAGGGAGGCGTGTACCTCTTGGCTGGCACTTTGGTGTCGTAGAATGGAGATTGGGGGATTGAGGTACATGCATGGCGGTTACATGAGGGGGAGGTACATGCTGCTGTTGGAACCAAAAAAAAGAGCAAGTGTGGGAAAGTGTGTGTGGGAAGGAAAGAGCGAAGGAGCTGGTGAAGGTCCGCGGCAGAGCAGGCAAGAGAGGAAAGACCTGCTATGTTCATACCCGCCCAAAAAAGCTGAGTGCACATGTATTGGGTGTGTCAGTGTGCCTACCTTCCATAACCCGATTTTTTTTTTCACATCCCAGGACCCTCAGTTCCCACCTTCCTCCTCCACCAACAACCATCTCTGCCTTAGGGACATCATCACAGAATTCTTTTCTCGACAGCTTCCCTCAACAACGACGGCTTGTTAGCCCCCCGATAACCGCGATCTCACGATTATTCCGATTCAAAATCTCTTCAACTCTCTGAGAAGCTCATCATCCATATCTATCCAGCCGCACCCGTGCCCTGAGTTCCTCAGCACGCGTTCCCTCTGCTCTGCTCCCACGCACCAGTCGCCCTGCCATTTCCCACTCGACGACGACAGATATAGAAAAAGACGAACGGACAACCACCCCCGGCTCATCTCAGATCACTACCATCGTAACTGCCTTTTTTGTCGCTAGCACTATTCCTGACGATAAATTAAACCAACAGCAGCAAAACACCTTGCGATTTACCAAAAACTACCATCCGGAACCTCCTTTTGAAGAGGCCTCACGAACCGGACGCTGCAGAACCGAGCATTAACCCAACGCCCCCTTTTTTTACCACTCACGTCTGCTGCCTCTGGCCTTCCGAGTCTTTTTCCGCCGCCACGAGTGAAGTTGTCAACAAGCCGTCTCGACCGCCCGCCACAAGGGGATCCCCAAAGAGACTGGCCCCGCAATCGACACCAGCACCAAGCGATTAAAAAAGAGAAAAAAATTGATCGAGAATTCTTCAATTCTAAGAGCGTCACTGGGGTTTTTATCCTCGTTAGCGGATTTCCCGATAAAGGCATTTTGCTTTCTAGGCAAAAGCCTTCAATTCTTTGCCGACCTTACTTTCTCAACATTGTAAGTTTGCTTTTGGATTGGCTTCCTCGCCCGCCCTATCCGTTGCTTCCCCTCTGCCCCTCACCCACCACCACCACCATCATCAATCAGTCAATGTAAATTTTACCCACTCTTGGCCAACCGAACCAGATTCGCTTTTCACCTTGCCACCACTTGGCCTTCCATCACGTACCTTTTCTATTATCTTGTCTCTCTGTCTTGTCTCTGCTCCCCCTCTTCACCGCCGCATACACCGCAAAAGCCTGTTTTATCTTTGAAACCCTAAAATTTTATACCTCCTAATGCTAATCCTACGTTACCGGGTAGACAAGCCGAGAAGTGGTCCTCCTCGCTGATTGACGTCTCGATATCCGCACCTCCACAACCCCCATCACCCCTTCTCTACTCTGACGTCGTAGCATCCCCTTCTTGAGAACATTTCCTAGCGACAGTCCACTATAGCCGGCGCGGACTCGATACTATGGCAGACCAACACGATGTGGATCTTGACTCCATCATTGACCGCCTCCTCGAAGTCAGAGGAAGCCGGCCGGGAAAGCAAGTTCAACTTCTCGAATCTGAGATCCGTTATCTTTGCACGAAGGCTCGCGAGATATTCATTTCGCAACCCATCCTTCTTGAACTCGAAGCTCCCATCAAGGTTCGCATCTTTCCCTTTTTCCTTTCCTGCTCTCCCTTGGCTATCTTCTAACCACTCCTTTTTGAGTAGATCTGTGGTGATATTCACGGACAGTACTATGACCTGCTCCGCCTCTTCGAGTATGGCGGATTCCCCCCCGAGGCCAACTACCTGTTCCTAGGAGATTATGTCGACAGAGGCAAGCAGTCCCTCGAGACGATCTGCTTGCTCCTTGCGTACAAAATCAAGTACCCCGAGAACTTCTTTGTCCTCCGTGGCAACCATGAGTGCGCCTCTATCAACCGTATCTACGGCTTCTACGATGAATGCAAGCGTCGGTACAACATCAAGCTGTGGAAGACATTCACCGATTGCTTCAACTGCCTGCCAATTGCCGCAATCATTGACGAGAAGATCTTCACAATGCATGGCGGTCTGAGCCCTGATCTTAACTCGATGGAGCAGATCAGGCGTGTCATGCGTCCAACAGATGTAAGTGTCCCTATATAATCTAGTTGCTCAGCCTTCAACCTGCCCTGTCCGCTGCAACCAGCCGAGAACTTGGCTTGAATGGAACGCCTTTTGACAATGTGTCTATAGATCCCAGATTGCGGTCTCCTCTGTGATCTCCTCTGGTCCGATCCCGACAAGGATATAACTGGCTGGTCCGAGAACGATCGTGGCGTGTCCTTCACCTTTGGTCCGGATGTTGTTAGTCGCTTCCTCCAAAAGCACGATATGGATCTTATCTGCCGTGCCCACCAGGTTGTCGAGGATGGCTACGAATTCTTCTCCAAGCGTCAACTGGTCACGCTCTTCAGCGCGCCCAACTACTGCGGAGAGTTCGACAATGCTGGTGCCATGATGAGCGTGGATGAGAGCTTGCTGTGTTCATTCCAGGTTGGTTGACCTTCCGTACTACCGTCTCGCGCGACACCTCCAGGTCAACACTGACACTGCTCTTTACAGATCCTCAAGCCAGCCGAGAAGAAACAAAAGTACGTTATAGGCAGCCTCGGAGGCAGCAGCCGATCACCCATCTCTCCAAGGAAACAATCCAAGTAGTCTCATACGAAATGTCTCCCTCTAGGTTCGGACGCCGATAAGGATACTAATGCCTTGACCTCGACAACCGCCCGAATTTTGCTTCCCCAAGAAGAGTCAAAGCGTACTGCTGCCGGGTTTGCACCTCTGACTGCCTTACACATACACCACACTCCAGCCTTACCTCTCGAATAGCTCCCTCGTCTTGAGTTTCCGACATTCTTAGTCCTACATACCTGGTTGACGGGTGAAGATGAACAATGCGAATGGGATGATGTTATTACTGCCTATGAATGAAAGCGAAAATGAGATACTTGCAATGGATCATGACGACATTAATTCGTACTTGTCTCAGGTCTCGCCTTTACCACTCTGCGGTAATGCCCAACGCAGTGTGCCGGCGAGACTGCGAATGTCCAAGTCTGCGCGCAACCCTTTATCACCAACAGCATCATTCTTGCTTAGCCGGGACTAATATCCCCCGAGGTCTTGATTCCTACCCACCTGCGCGACCCGGCTTCATTTCCCGTCTGGTTGGATCCTTCAACAATTACGTCCCTATCAGCTAATATTCCCATCCAGGACCAGTCTGGTATCTGGAGACTAACATGGGACTGTGGTGCAGTTAGTGTGCGGTACCCACGAGAAGGAAACCAAAGTTGTGGGCGAGAGCTAGCCGGGGCTTGCCATGTATAGCGTTAGGCTATACTGCCTCGTCATATCTGCCATGGAAACGGTCCTATTGTGGATTATCCTGAAGGAGAGTCAAGAATTAAGCGAGAGTGTCTCGTAGTTACATGAGTAGTAGAGGTGGTAATACGTGGTTAGTCGTGACGACTTGGTCATCTTGATTGCGCCTTCTGAGCTTGTTTTTCTCCGCTGGCAGTGCCTGGTATGATTTTCAATTTCCCATGTTTCTATCACTCGAGGTGGGCATCGTAACACGTGCTCTTAGTGGGGTTTTGTTGCACTTCTCAATTACTCTGCTTTATTGTTGCCAGGCCTGTTTGAGGTACGTTCGCAAAAGATCAGTTTAGTATACGACAGGTGCTGGCTGTGGATCATCCACGAGAGGATAAATACATGATTGAAGTGTAAAATGGCTTGCTTTCTAGAGGGTCGTTGTTTGTTTTTCTGTGTGTAGTTTGCCCACTTTGCTTAGAGGGGAGGGTTTGGCTCTTAAAATAATTGCCTCCTATAACACTTACCGGTCTTGTAGATCACAGTGAATGATCTCGATCATGATATAGTGAGCTCATGCCCGCCTAGGACAATGCTTGTTCGTTATAGTGTGAGGCTGTATTGATATGTCCCCCTGACTAAGGTCAGTGACTGACTCGAGAGCTTGTTGTTGCCTGTCCTTGCCTCCCTGCTGGATATGGAGGTGCGGGGTGGGGCGGAACTTGCCGGCGTCTAGCTAGTAGTGGGGATGATATGGACCTGATATCTGCCATTTGAAGTCGTGATGGTGGCGACGAAGTTGGAAACGGTCCTAGCATATCCTTCTTGCTTGCTTCGGGGAATGGTTTTGACTTCCAGGTGACGTCAGAGAATGCTACCCGAGATATTTCCAAGAGGGACTTGGTATTTGTATAGTCGTCCGCGATAGAAACCTTGAATATTAACTTAACTTGGTGTTGTGTATAATAACATTTTCGCGGTCTTGTCCCAATATGCGTAGCATATGTGCCTGGTATATGAACAGTATCGCTATCTGCTTATGAATGTGGCGTGCCTTGCCCATGTAGTCTCAAATTATCAAGAAACAAGTGGACTCATGTGTCGTAGCATTGGGCTTTCCCGGGGGGGGGGGGGGGGGCATCACGACTAGATCCGACGAGCAGTCTCTAATATCCAGCTACGAGAGCGCACACGCACTCGAGAGGGGACCGCAAAACACAAGCATGAGAAGGATGATATTGTATGTGCTACAGCGGTCGTCCGTTGGCAGGAAGTACGGCAATTATGGAGAGCAATTCGAAGTTCAATTGTACGACTTCGTAGGGGGAAGAGGGAACGTTATCATCAACGAGGGGTGACAGAGAAGTTTGCGGAGAACGGTCTATTTCCAATCTACCAATGACGGAATACTAAATCAACCCTTCGCTGCGCTGTCTAGTAGAATAAAATTTCTCTCCGAAGTAAGTGATTACCAGTATGAAGAATTACCAAGGCCGCCCAACCGTCCAACGGCACCGTACACAAGGCCTCGCCTATTATTTCATTTTCCGGTATCCCCTACTAGCAGTCTTCGCAGACCTCACCAACACACTTCTCACCACCGGCATCTCCTTTCCCAGCAGTCGGGGAACTAGCCGCAGCAGCGGCCTCGATCTTGGCCTTAACCTCGTCGTTTCCAGGGGGTAGCTTGACGGCCCTTCCCGCGCCCGAAGACTTGAGGTGACTAGCCAGGAGATCCTTGTTCTCCTCCTTTCCCACCGCAGATGTGGAAGTCCCGGGACTCGTGGCTACAGAGCCTTCGATGGTGATGGCTCCTACTGGAGCAGAAACAGCGCTTCCACTTCCGCTGGCAGCACTCATGCTCCCCCATCTCGGTGCCATGGGCTGCGTGGGCTTACTTCTACCACCAATGTCTGCTTCAGCTGCGGGTTTGGCATAATCCTTATCCACATGCCCCAAATTCCTCCCAGGATCAATCACATCCCTCACTTTACGTTTGAGTTCCTTGGTTTCGGGAAACCCCCCATCGGTCTTTCTGTCCCAGATGATTTTGCTGGTCGTGCTTCCTACCTCGGCGCCGAGGAGATCGATGTCTGCCGCGGTTACAATGGAGACCACGAAGATGCCTCCCGTGGTGGGCTGGAGGGATACTTCGCCTATGGAGGTCGAGAAGGTTGAGAGGAGTTCCTGGGCGTACTAGATAGATCTTGGTTAGTAAGGTAGGGAAGGGGTCAGTAGTTAGGAGTGGCCGGGGGGGGGGGGGGGGGGGGAGAAGGTAGCGGAGGATGTGGATATTGTTGGGAGTCCTGGGAAGTGCGAAAGGAAGAAAAACACTGATAGAGAGATGGAGATAGCTCTAACGGAACCAGCACCTATGTATATCCTCCTCTCACTACCGTGACATCAAGTGAATAAACTCGAGATGAGCCAGAAAAGGGAATCGCAGTGACTTCTCTCTCCTCCCCCCGCCCCTTCCCCCTTCAGCATCCCTTGAGAGAATGAAACGTTGCAAGCTAAGGCGTCCAAGTCCCTAGCCTAACGTATGACAATATGTTTTCGTCTTTGCCTTCCCCGGGCTTGACGCAGCTTTGACCAACGCGTAGTTCCCCAGATTCAACACAGGTGTCTGATTAATGTTCTCCCCAGTTGCTTCTAGTGAATCCAAAGCCGTATTGCTGGAGAGGTGTAGGACGTGACTTGGAGCAGAGATGCGAATACGAAAGCGAATGGGGTTTGGGGATGTGATATCCAACTGAGGGATGGATGTGGTTTATTTATCTGGAGGGAAAGAAGTAGATAGGACCAACAGAGATAGACTCACGTATGCGGCCCGCAGCATCCACTTGCACTGGGTGCAGAATTGGATGGTGACACGGGGCAGAGGGAAGGGGTGAGTTGTCGTCGGGTTGGTCGTGGTGTTGGCGGCTGCGGGTACAGCTCCTCCCACTCCTCGTTCCTGGCCAGTAGTTGACATGGCTTGGCTCTGAGGTAGGTATTCCGTATATATTCGGGCTGGGGAATGAGGCCTTTATGGTTGGCCCAAAGATCTAGACGTGGGGAATGTGTCGGTCTCAGGGAAAACACTCCAGGTTTCGCGTGTATATCAGGTCCCGGTGTCGTGGCGGCGATTCTAATAGTGACTGATATCTCACGTCTTTGGTGATGGTGATGTAGTACCTTGTGAGAGCAACAATCCCGTTCATCCCCAAAGCCCAGTCTCGGCGTTACGATGGAATCGTAGTACACGGCGGATATCTTGGGGGAGTTAAATATGATGGTGTAAATTAAGTTATTGCGAGAGGGACTGTGGTGGGCGAGATCTAAGGGTCTTCTGGATTTTGCAGTTGTGGAGGGCACCCCTGGTCTGTTCAGGTTGCAAAAAAGTGATATCCAGGCGATCTTGGCCTCAAAGAGAAGCCAGTCATTTCTGGACAGTGGTATGTACAGTAGGACTTTCGGGCAGCGAACCCTGGTGATAATATTGAAGTTAAAAAGGCACCTAGCTATTGTTCCTACTACCCCTCGTTGGGCTTGGATTGGATATCGAAAAAGGAAACGGATCTTTGGTCACGGTTTACACACCTTGGCCGAAGGGTTCAAGGACAAGGAAATACGTGCGCTGCCGAATTCTATACATTGACCTTGATCGTGAGTAACTTGAAAATTCTCCCCAAGAGACCTACGAGCTACGTATACTTATCAGGCTATCTCTGTCATAAATCGGGGCGCAGTCAGCATTTTCCCCTCCATAATCGTTGCCCAATGGCGGCGAACGGGGGACCATACCCAAATATGTCGTCATCACGATCGTCTTGTCCAACCAACTTCTGCAATCGTAGCGTTGCGCAATGCTGCTGCGCGCTTATGTAAGTCATCATTTTAGCCCGTCCGCGGGCCCTGGCCAGTGACCGACCCATCCTTCAGACCTACTACTGCCAGTTAATGGTTGATTTTCCAGTCATCTTTTCATGTTGGCGAAAACCATTCAAGTACTCTGTCACTCCTCTATTCTGCAATACAATATAGGACCTCAAAAATGCATACCCATAGCATGGAGTAGAGTGCTTATAAAGATATCCATCTTAACTGGCCTAGGTCTTCCCTCAACCAAGCAGAAACCACCCACCAATGACCATCCGCCATATGATACCCACCATAACTTTGCCAGGACTTCCCCGACTTTGGACCCCTAGGTCCCATCCCCGCACAATAAAAAAAAAGAAGTCTAATCCCGAGAGCCGAGAGGAAAAACCCCGGCAATCAGGGCGATTTGCCAGCGACTTCAACCAAACATATCTCGAAGAATCCCAAAATGCGGTATATGGGGGTGTGATGGGGGTTCTAAGACTCTCTCTCACTCGCTGCTCTACCAACGCGGCAGTTGGCATCCATCCGTCAACACAAATCTGTGCTGTAAAAATAGGCTCAGCTTAACACCCGACTGACTCGAACACGCACAAAACGAAAAAGAAGGAAACCCCCCCATGAACAATAGGAGAGGGAGAGGCAGCAGGTCAAAGATAAATTTCCGCCAGCCAGCTGACATCGAACGTTGAATGCAGGGGCTCATCTCCCTTCTTTCACCATCCCTACTGATCTCAATAAAACTAACCCAACTCAATCCAGAGCATAGTACATCATCTGCACTCTGTCTCTGAAGAAATTTAAAAAAAAAAAAAAAAAAAAAAAAAAAACTCCTCAGCCCTCCAGCGCAACTGCCCGTCCTCGCACATGCATGCATACATAGTACATATATACATACATACAAAGACAGTGCTGACCTACTACTGCTACCTGCTGCTAACAACAGATCGGACCTTTGAACGTCGGCTTGGTGCCTGCATATATTACATACCAGAACAACCCTATAAAACCATCACTTCTGCCACCTCGAGCACCAATACTTGAAGGAACATCAGCATCATCATCAGGAGTACCTTTTTCAGGCTTCATCAGTCCAAGGATGCGTTAAAACCCTTTTTTTCCCGGAAGAATTCCCACTGCCAACTACTGCTATTGTCTAGTTCTGCTGTACCATCTATAATTCATACATTCGCGGCCGCAGCTAGACCCTCCTGATGCTCTCTTCGTTGGCCTACCCTTGCATGCACGTTAATCTGACCGTTACAGCAAAGCAAGAAACACCTCGTTCATCATTCATGTGCCCCCCAGGGTAACGACGATAGGATCGCTGTGGGCCCAGTTTTTTTTCATCAGCTTTCAGAAACTTGGGAGAAAACAAGACCCTATCAAACTTCTATGGCCGTCTTCGCACATATATAATGCCGCCGGTACGTCAAGACCTGCTGTTCGCGGCAGCTAGTCGAAAAGTCACACTGGGTTCGGCCGATGTGTGACGGAACTAGCAAGAGCACCACCATGCAATCTCGAGGCCGGACGCTACACATGAGACCTGTTTTATGCTTGTCACTTTGGGCACCTCGTCCAGGCCATAGCCAGCAATTGCTGTGACCCAATCATGATGAGCCAACCAAGGCTGTCTAACAATGAAATCCCAAGCACATATCAGTCATAGACCATCCACCACTTTGGCTCCCAGACAGGCACACCGGAGACCGGGGTTAGGGAGTATTCGTTTTCATTCACGCCCCAATCTGCAGATGAACCCTTAATCATATCCAACATGTCACATATATTAAAATAATGTATGGGGTCTCAGAGTGGACAGGCGGAGGCACCAACTAGGAGGGCATTGTTGGCTGAAGGCTTTTTTGTCATTACCATACCAACGGGTCGTGAGAGAGAACCCAGAGAGAACTGACCAGGGATGATGTATTCACAGGGTGTAGAGGAAGATGAAGATGGAAAAAATGGGGATAAGGAAAAGTACAAGGCGTGAAAATAAAAGGGAAATATTACATGCTGAAGAGCTGCCCGAGAACCGCCAACCCTGCGCTTCTGGGACACACATAAAAACAAACAAGTTGCCATTATCGCTGTGGTCGTCTTTCGGGGGCCTCCTGAGTTCCTATAAAGGAGGTCTGCTCAGTGGGACGACTTAATTTCTGTTGGTTCTTTTCTTCTTCGCGCTCCCGCCACTCCATAACTCTTTGCATATGGTCCTCAATCCCATCCCCTGTATATCAACGTCAAACACAGAAGACCGTTTTTGTCTTTCACTGGTTGTCCTCTCCAGTTCCAAAATGAAAAATGGTATATGCTTCCCCCAAGGTTCCGAATAAGAAAAAAAAGAAAGCTAGGGCTACGCTAACAGCACCATGATGTCGCGTCGAAATGTCAGTAATCCTCTCGGCTCTTGCTATAACGGATTTCTGCAGCCCCCAGTTCAGTAAAAAGTACACTGATGCCAAAGTCCTCGGGGACGGTCAGGTAACGGGGGTATCGCAATTCATGCCGGCGATCCGCAAGAATTTCGGGTTGGGAATATCAAGTCAGGAACCAGATATCCTTCTTGGGTGCCGGTTTCGTCGTCACATGTAGTAAACGCGTGCAAATCTACATTACTACACAGCAGCCACCACTTTGTTGAGGCGCATATGGGTCTTCTCCTCGTGGCACAGCTCCCCACACAGATGGCACCATGTAGTCTCGGGTTGAATTGCAGTACGCGATAATGCTGTAGGAAATGTTAGTTTCCAATTTTCACAAGTACAAACTCCAGTTGCCATTCTCAATCAAATCCGGGAATCTCCGTCGTAGAGCAAAAATGCTTGAATGGTAGAGGTGCTGCTAAAAATTCAATGAACGCAACACGAACCTTTTGGAGGCTTGGCTCACGGGAATCCGTTCCCTTTCTAGATCTTCCCGTAGTCGGTTGTTGAGCTCCGTCAGCCGCCTCAGCTTGAGGTCGGCCATTGATTGCTTGTTCTTCTTGACCTGGGATGGGTCACCGACATCGCGGGAGGTGAAGGTAGGCATGTTATCTCGCGGATGGGGTTTCGGAGACTCGTTACGTGGGGATATGCGGAGATGAGGAAGTTGTGGAACTGATCACACGTCTTGACGAAGTCGGTGTTGTCTTCAAGATGTCGAGAGTCGGGGGATGATAACCAGTGGGAGGACTGCCTTTGGTGAGACCGACCTGGGAGCCGTTCAGAAAAGAAGAGCTTCGTGTTGAATGCTATTCACCTGTTTGTGTTCAATTATGGTTAGACGCTACTGTCCGACAGCACCAATATTCCTGTTGCATTTGGCCCCTTTTTTTCGGGCGTGGCTGCTCTGCTTGCTTGGGTGGGAAGTTTCGACGCTTCAATTCGGCGTGACTCGCGATAGGCGACCGTGGACCAAAAAGAAAAATGCAGACGAGGAAATTTTGAAAAAAAAAAATGCGATGAGCACAATGGAAGGATGGAGTTCGACGTCAGGCGGATTGATTGTTTGGTGGCTTCACGAAATAACTTTTTCAAGGAGGAAAGGCTTACAAGACGAAGCAACGGCTGAGGATCGATCCAGGGATTCGGGACTCTGGTCGACGGGTGTGTGAGTAGTTGGGACGCTGGAGAGGACCCAGATCATAGGAATTGAAGAGTGGTTGAAGGTAAAAGCGGACTTGAGAGAGAAAAGGAGAAAGGAACAAAAGAGGCCGGTTGTGAAAGAGGAGGTGGTTTGGTTGGCTTGCGGGAGGGCGTGCACAGGGAGATGGATAAGATGGAAAGGTCAATGGTGGATGGCAGACGGAGGAAAATGGGGAATTGGGGGGGAAATCAAGCGCAAGGGCAGGAGCTGGTGCGGCTTTGCAATCAAAGGGAAAGAACAGCTGGGCTCCTCAAATTGGGGGGGAGACGGGAAACGGGAGTAGGTGCGGGTGGTTGTTGGAGTGCTCCTGCACTTGAACTCTCTTCCGGGGAAAGAGAAGGGGTCAATGGGTTCTGATTAGCACAGTGGGCTTGTACACAGTACAAAACTACCCGCAAGGAACGGGGCACTAAACGGTTTACGCAGCTTGCACTAGGGAGATTCGACCGAGCCCGCCAATTACCTGTCTTTATTGCACAGTCTGCCCCTGGGGGTTGCAACCCCAGTAGCTCTTATTGCCACGGTTTTCGCCCTTCTTAGTGCCAGGTAGCACCATAGTGCTAGATCAACTCCCCATGCCTGCATCGTCGAATTGTGCCGGCACCAGGGCCGCTTTACTCCGCACTGTCTAAGGTACTTCTCTATTGTCTCGCACCATGCGCAGAAGAGCCAAGCAAGAGCACCACCTCCCAGGGAATTGGGTGCAGCCTGCACCTGACACACAAAGGGGGAAGGAAAGAGAAGGTGGCAAAGGTCCTTCCACAGTCCGTATCATCTCCTTCCCATTATTTTCACTGTGATCCACAGCATTAAATATTATGGATACATGACAACTGCAGTCTGCTTGTCCAAGTTGTGAGCCCTGCTTTGAATAATTGCAGCAACTAGCGGGAATGGTCTCGTTAACGCAGGCACCGAACATCAATGGATGGTCCGGATGTGGTCCTCTTTCGCAAAATGGACGCTGTTCTTTGGCTGCTTGACTTACATGTTGCCCCACAATTCCCTCGCTCCTGCTCTCTGTTCCCAGTTCTCATATGTACTTATTTTACTCGCAGCAACCCCCAGCAAGGTCCCGAATTGATGGAAGCATCAACGAACGACGCCGGGGGTGCAGCACCATGGATGTAAGCACCTCCGTTAAAGAAAAGAAGAGGGGACAAAGTCTCCACGTTCTACCGAACCACCAGGACCTTGTAACGGTCTTGTGCATAGCTGCTGCTGCTACTGCTACTGCTGCTCCTTCTTGAACCTCTGCCTAGATTCGAACGGGATTGATCGTGATAAAGGACAAAGATATGCTCTGTCACCCTTCCGGATACCCTGGCTGCCTCTACTCATCACTCTCCAAGTCTCTCGCATCGCATCGCGTCAGCCTCGCTATCCTGCATGCCGGAAGGGTAAAAAACCTGCAGTATGTTTCCACCATACCGTTGAGCTAACCACTTAATGACCAGTATTCTACCGGGGCTCGCAGCTCTTTTCGGCATGGGCCTAGAAATTAGAAGGTGGATAGAAATTTGTCTCCCTTGCCCATTGGACCGGGGGCCTTGAGGGTTTTTGTCCCGTCTCTCGCTGGACCTTCCGAGAATTACGGAACTCCATGGTCTAGCAAGCTATCGTTTTTCTTTTTGGAAACGCTGAAGCACCAGTAACCCTGGGGATAGAACGTGACGATGGTATTTTAGGACCGCAACACGGTTGCTCTCATTTTCCTTGCTGCTTTCTGGATCTTCTCATGAACCGTCTATTTTTCTTAAACTCGCGCGTCGCCTTTCGTTACCCAACCCATTTCGTTCACCGTCCAGCGTCCGGACGATGACACGATGCATCTCACAACATTTCCCATTAGCTTTAGCAATCAAACGGCGCTGCGCCTCCAAATTCCACCCCAAGACCAAGCAGAGCCCTGGACAAATGACATTATGAACGTGTACAGCTCTACAGGAAATACTAGGACGGGTACTTGGTGTGCATCGATTCGCTGCTGCAAAGGGAAATGTTCACACACAGTCTCAAAACTTACGCCGCGCACGTTATGATGACCGCTCCAGCTCCCTGATTTATCGATGCAACCACAGACAAGGGCTTCTCTTGGGCTTGCGGCTGTGGCCTCGTTGGTTGGATTTTCGCATTGGACTTTCTATGTCTGGATTCTCAATACTGTTGGTTTAACAAGCTTTTATATTTTTCACACTAGAGAAACCCTCTGTAGGATCCGGATTACCATCCTTCAACTTGAGGTTGGGGCTAACAATCTTAAGTGAGTTTTGGTGGGGCTACTCAAAAGCCAAAATTGCTTTGCGAGAGAAACTCTCCATCATGTATCGAGATGCTCCCGTCTCCTGTTCCTTCAGAGCCCTGATGAAAGCATCAGCAGTCCTGGCGCCTCCCTGTCCATTCTGTATGTACTCTGGCGGGATCGGGAGAGAGCCGAGACATTTGTCTCTGTGAGAAGGCATGCCTAGTGTCCAGGCGAACCTCGCCCTACCAACAGCAGTCTACCATTGAATCCAGTGAGAGGGCTTGCCGGATGCAGCAGCGCGACCTGTGAGGAACACGTGGTGTTTGAGGTAGTCATTGCTTCAAGATAAAAGCGTGGTATCTTGCATTCCTGCGTGGATGAGGGTAAAAGGTTGGAGTTGGGAGATCGACCAGTGGTCTAAGAGACGATATGAATATTATCGCCAGCCGTGTTCACGTACAAAAAAGGAATCCATGGAAAAAAAGGTCTTGGTCTAGCCATGCAGACGAAACTACTCGAACTCACGCAGGTGCCACCCTCGCTTGATTAACATTCCGGGTGATTTTGGTATTGACCACCCTAGGCCGTCTTTTCACTAATCTAGTAGCCTTGTATTTCTATAGTGCTATGTAATGTCACGCCAGGGCAATTACAAGTGTGACTACAGGCAGAATTATCTGTTCATTTTTTTTTATAGCGATGATGTACTAAGGACTCCAACTGTTATGTTAGTTCTTTCACTACAAGCAGCATTTTAATACCCTTTGGGGAGCCTTGATAGCGCGTGCATGTCGACATGAACGTTGAATTTCTGCCAGCCACACGGGCCATTCCCTCATACGGCAGGTGGTAAAGCTCGCTGAAAAAAGTTAATCCGGTACAATTAGTTGCTCCTGGCAATCCCGCCTTGGCCCAGTGAAAAATTCCAGCGAGACCCCACCTGCACCACAGCCCACCTTGACCCACCCACTGCCCGTACTCACCCACACAAAAAAAATGCAGCAGGGAACATTTTTGACCCATACACAACATACCCCACGTCACTCCCTCAATCTCAGGACTTGTCTCCTGGATTAACATCCCTAATATCACCAATATCGAGTACCCGTTTTGATCGAGCGGAAACCTCGATTCTGGAGAGCTAAGATGCCTCCTCCACCTCACCAAAAACCTGAAAATGTACTGAAAAGGGCACAGGAGCTGCTGGGTGTCAACCAAGCCCCAGCTGCCCTGACCCTTCTTCACGATCATGTCACCTCCAAGAGATCACGAAATGTCCCCCTCGCATCACTGGAGCCAGTTATGCTGCTCCTAGTCGAGCTTTCGGTGGAGCAAAAGAAAGGGAAATTGGCGAAAGATGCTTTATACCAGTACAAGAACATCTCCCAGAACACCAACGTTGCCACGATCGAGGTAAGCCACATCCTCATCTCGCCCCGCTTCCTCTCACACTAGCTTCTAGCATTCTCTCTCGAATATTTTAGTGAAGGCTAACACATCCTCTTTTCCCCCTTTGATAGCTTGTCCTCAAGAAGTTTATCGAACTTGCCGCTGCCAAGGTAACGGCAGCACAACAAAAGGCCGATGAGGTCCAGTCCAGCATCGAGGCGACTGCCACAGAGGGCGGTGCCGTCGATGACCTAGAAGCAACCGAGACGCCAGAGTCGATTCTGCTGGCCACCGTTTCGGGAGAGCAGTCGAGGGACCGCACAGATAGAGCCATCGTCACACCCTGGCTTAAGTTCTTGTGGGAGGCATATCGTACCGTTCTCGACATCCTCAGGAATAATGCCCGTCTCGAAATTTTATACCAGAGCACTGCCATGCAGGCTTTCGACTTCTGCCTCAAGTACATTCGCAAGACAGAATTCCGAAGGCTCTGTGAGCTTCTACGCAATCACGTTCAGACTGCAGCGAAGTACTCGTCTCAGATGCATGCTATCAACCTCAATGACCCAGACACTTTGCAGCGCCACCTCGAGACTCGATTCCAGCAGTTAAACGTTGCTGTCGAACTGGAGCTCTGGCAGGAGGCCTTTAGGAGTGTTGAAGATATCCACACGCTTCTCAATCTCAGCAAACGCCCTCCGAAGAACATCATGATGGCAAATTACTATGAGAAGCTCACCCGTATCTTCCTCGTTGGCGAGAACTATCTCTTCCATGCCGCTGCCTGGGCTCGTTACTACAACCTTCTTCGCCAGTCGGCTGCTCTTGTTGCCACGGGCCAAGGAAAGAAGTCTGATAACCCACCCGCCTCGGAAGCCGATCTCCAGAAAGCTGCTTCTTTCGTTGTTCTTTCCGCCCTTTCTATTCCCGTCATCAGCACCTCGCGCTCGCGTGGCGCTATGGTCGACTTTGACGAGGCTAAGAAGAATAAAAATTCCCGTCTCACCCACCTCCTCGGCATGGCCCAGGGTCCCACGCGTGCCGGTCTCTTCCAGGATGCCCTCTCCAAGGCTCTTCTTCGCAGGGCTCGTACTGAGATTCGCGATCTATACAACATTCTCGAGGTTGACTTCCACCCTCTCTCCATCTGCAAGAAGATTTCGCCTATCCTTGTGAAGATTGGTGCCGATCCAGAGATGGAAAAGTATGTCTTTCCTCTTCAGCAAGTCATCCTCACGAGGCTATTCCAGCAACTTTCTCAGGTGTACGATACTGTTGATCTCAAGTTTGTCGAAGGTCTTGCCGACTTCCCTGAACCCTTCCAGGTCACTCGTGCTACTGTCGAAAAGTTCATCATGAATGGTAACAAGAAGGGTGACTTGGCTATCCGTATGGACCATGCTACTAGAGTTCTTAGCTTTGATGCAGACGTCTTCTCATCCGCAAAGGCTGCTCATTCCGGGTCTGGTGCAGGATCTGCCGAGTCCGAGGCAAAGTCTGTCCAGCGTCTCCAAAGCACACCGTCCGAGATCGTAAAGTCCCAGCTCACTCGCTTGGGCAAGTCCCTCTTCGTATCTTGCTACTACATTGATGCATCGTACAACCAAGGACGGATTTCCGCCCGCAATGCTGCACTTGAAAGAGCCAAGCAAGGGGCTGAATCGGAGCATGTCGAGATTTTGTCTCGCAAGGAAGTCATCCAGAAGCGCAAGGATGCAGCATCCGAGCTGCAAGCCCAACGCGAGAAGGACCTTGCCCGCCAAAAACGTCTGCGCGAGCAAGAGATCCAGTCCAGAGAGAATGAGCGTCTGGCACAGGAACAACGTGAGCGTGAGGAGCGTCGCATGAAAGCAGACCGCGACCGTGTTCGCAAGGACGAGCTCAAGAAGCAAATTGCAGAGCTCAAGATTGGACCAAAGGCTATCGACATTGATATTGAGGACCTCGACAACCTAGACAGCAACCGTCTGCGTGCCATGAAGCTTGCCCAGCTCGAGAGGGAAAAGAACGATGTCAACGAGAGGCTTCGTGTTACTGGCAAACGCTTGGACCACTTGGAGCGCGCATACAGGAAGGAAGAATCCAAGAAGCTTCCTGATGACTACGAGCAACAGCGTGAGAGAGATCTGGCTGCCTACGAGCGCAAGAAGGAGCAAGATCTCAAGGACGCCGAAATCAAACACAAGGAGAGCGTTGCTCTCAAGCATCGTCTCACTCGTCTCTTCCCATACTACGAACAGTACCGCAAGACACTTCATGAGCGTAGGCGTGATGAGTTTGAGAAGCGTCGCAGGGATGCCGAGCGCGAACTTGACAGACAGATCGCACAGCGCAAGAAGGAGTTCAGAGAGCAGAAGCTCCGCGAGAAGCGAGAACGCGAAGAGCAGGATCGACTGCTTCAGGAGGAAGAGGAACGTGCTGCCAAGGAAAAGGAAGAGGTGAAGGCCCGCGAGGAGGCTCGCCGCGCCGAGTTGGCTCGTCTCAAGGAGGAGCGAGAAAGACAGAGACAGGAGACGGCTGAGCGTGTGGCTCTTCAGCAGCGTCGCGAGGAAGAGGCCCTTGCCAGGCGCAAGGCAGAAAAAGAAAAGACAGCCGCAGAGACCCGACAGTCGCGTGCTGCCCCAGACCCAGCTCCCGAGAGTCGCCGCCCTCTCAACTTCCCTGGTGCCGGCAAGTGGCGCGACAGGGAGGGCTCGCGCAATGCATCACAAGGATCCAACCAACCATCTCGTACTAGCACCCCTATGGAGAGGACTGACTCTGGGGGCCAGAGACCCCTTCTTAACCTTGCAGGGACTAAGCCAGGCGGTTGGCGTGAGAGGGAAGCCGCCAGAACTACTTCTGGATCGGCCGGCCCGCCAGCCAGAACTAGCACTCCCCTTGAGCGTACCGACTCTAACGAAAGGACGGGCGGACCTGCTCCCCTGCGCCTAGCTGGTAACAAGCCTAGCTGGCGCGAAAGAGAAGCCGCAAAAGCACCGGGAGCACCGGAAGCATCAGGGTCTGGCGAGGCTATCGCGCCGGCCGGCCGGCCCGGAAGGTTTGTGCCGCCCCAGCTCCGAAACAAGGAGAATTCGGGTTCCTAAATGGACAAAATGGGGTGGTGTTTGGGAGTTTAGCGGTCTTGTAATTATTCGTTCTCATCGATGGCCGTCATGCATACTTAAAACTCGGGTAGCTTTCTTAATCCGACATGTTTCATGTGGACTGGAGTGGAGTGGACTTTCAAATTGTGTACTATGGCAGCATCAGTGTAAGTGAGCAGCAGTAAGAGACCAGTGTAAGAGTGCAAGCGTCAGTGGGTTGAGGTATCCGGCCAAAATGCAGCGAATGATGACTTTGCCGTATCGACACCGCTACAAATGCTTTGTGTTTATTGTTAATCCAGTGCTGCAATGAGTGCAGTGCTGTTATCAACTTCGGGACTCGACTCGAAAGTCGCAACACCGTTGACGACGGGTATTCGATGGCACGTGATGGCAGCGGTAGTGAAGGACAGCACTGACGTCCAGGCGGGCGATCGGCTGCCGGCTGCAGAACAGGGCGTTGACCAACGTGTTTATTGTGAGCATCTGCAACCTTAAACGAAGCCATGAGGCAGCTTGACCTGCCCTGCAAGAATTAAACGTCTTTCAGCCAATTTTCAAGGCTGGAAGCACCAGAAACAGCAGGACCAGTTGATTTGACGGTTCGGCCAATCCTATCTAGACCTCACTGACCCATACATACCCCGCTACGTCTCAAGAGTCAATGGTGGAAGCTTGACCGAACAGTCGCTCAGGCAACAAAGGCTACGGCTATCAGGCTAACAATCATTACACCCGACCTCGTCGCCCGTTCTTCAACCGCCGGCGCTACTCTCATACTAGGTAGAGGTCCCACCGGCGAACCGAATTGTCAGATGGACACGGGGACCGGATAGCTGTCTCGAGGAGTCAATTCGGTATCTATCCAACACAAAATTTCCAGGCATAGTCAGCAGTGCTCGTAGGCTCCCCCATTGGCGTTTAAACCTATTTTGGTCAGTGCAATCGCGCTCCGAATGTTGATACTCTCCTTCAGAAACCAAACCAAACCGTCTCAGTGCTCTTGTTGTCTCAGTCTTCTCGACGCCACGATCACGTCCCGCGCGGTGGGAAGTCTCATTGAATAATACGCAGCAGCGCTCAGCGCGCACAGCAGGCGTGTTTCATTGCAGATCTTGTCAGCGTTGGCCGTGAGATACAGGCCATGGAGGTATGCCACCATATCTCTTACTCGTCATTTGGCGGTTTGGCTCCGGTATCACGAAGCGCTGCTTTGTGTACTTCGGTGCGAGCATCGGAGCATGGCTCGGTGACCGGCATGGCTCATCCGTGGGTGCAGCTGGTCGAATTGGCCGCCATTGGCGTCCGAGAATAGCTGTCTCCCGCACATGGCTACCAATCCAAGATGGGAAGAGGCATGCGCAAACCTGAGGCTCAAGTTGGGTCCTTTGGTTGGACCAGAGATAGGCTTGTACGACTATCAGATAAAGCAAGAGGTGCATTTGATATCCACTGTCGTTTCCCCCATCTCCCAGCAGCGGTGGCTGATTTTGGTATCCTGTTCCCTTCCTCTCACTCCATCAAGTATGATATGATATCGAACGGCAAGTGTCCTCGCCCGCCAGATTTGTCAGGCAACGGTAACCTCATTCTTACCAGACACCAACTAAGTGGACAAAGACGTCCCCTCCAACACTTGCCCGAGTATATTCTCTGCTCTGCTCGCGATGTACTCATAGGCCCATCCCCCCATCACACCCCCTCTTTTTGTGCTGCCTTTTCGCTTCTCGCAAGTAGAATAAAGTTCCAGCCATCCTCCTACACTCCCCACCCCACCCGCACACACTAGTCGCAGTAGCAAGGCTGCTTTGAGCTTCAAGATGGATATGGGAAGTGGCCGTGGCAGGTCAACTGCTATCCCGTACATAAGCCCGGCATCGCTAAATCTAACCCACGTCTATGAACAGAATCGTCAACGAGTACAGAAGCAGGATGGCACCAAGGCCGAGGGCGGCGGCGGGCCCAGTGGACAAGGAGCAGCAAGGGGAAAGCCAAGGTTGTTACTTATGGGACAGAGGAGGTACGGATCAGCATCTTAGCTGTCGGTTCTTTACACCCTCTAGCTAACCTCGGTGCACTAGATCGGGAAAGTCATCTATATCGAGTGTAGTATTCCACAAGATGCCGCCAAGCGAAACATTATTCCTCGAGTCGACAGCTAGGGTGCAAAAGGAATCGATGAAGTACGTCCGCTAAAGAGCGAGAGCCTCTCGTGTCTTGGTTGATATGCTGGGAGATTGACACTGTTATTCTAGATCCTTCATGGACTTCCACGTGTGGGACTTTCCCGGCCAGATCGACGTCTTCGACACACCAGGCTACGATATGGACGCCATCTTCGGCGAGATAGGAGCGCTGATATGGGTGATCGACGCGCAGGATGACTACCTCGAGGCCGTCGCCCGTCTCAACTCCACCATCCTCGACCTCCAGCGCCAGTACTCAAACATCAACATCGAGGTCTTCATCCACAAGGTGGACGGCCTGTCTGACGACTACAAGCTGGACATACAGAGGGACATCACGATTCGCATCCAGGATGAGCTTTCCGACCACGGGTTCGAGAACGCGCCCGTCACCTTCCACCTCACCTCCATCTACAACCACTCCATCTTCGAGGCCTTCAGCAAGGTCATCCAGAAGCTTATCCCACGCCTCGGGACGCTGGAGGCCATGCTGACGTCCCTCTGCCGGACGTGCCGCTTCGAAAAGGCGTACCTCTTCGACGTGCTGAGCAAGATCTACATCGCGACCGACTCGGCGCCGGTGGACATGGCGAGCTACGAGATTTGCTCCGACTACATCGACGTCATCATCGACATATCCGAGGTGTACGGCACGTGGCCCCGCTCGGAGGAGCAGAGGAGGCAGCTGGAAGGGGAACCCTGGAACATGCCCCTCGAGGACCAGATCAGCACCGTCTGGGCGGAGAGTTGTGTCGTCATCTCGGACGGGAACAAGCCAATCATGCTCAGGGAGGTGGACACGTATCTGGCGCTCGTGGCCATCATGAAGGAAGGCACGCACGACAAGATGCCACTCGTTAACA
The DNA here is from genome assembly GCA_022664585.2 of Zalerion maritima. Classification (NCBI taxonomy): domain Eukaryota; kingdom Fungi; phylum Ascomycota; class Sordariomycetes; order Lulworthiales; family Lulworthiaceae; genus Zalerion; species Zalerion maritima. The sequence goes on from JAKWBI020000003.1 coordinate 63,490, forward strand.
TGAATGTCGATGTGGTGGTAAAGGGGCTTATTGACTTCTTCGAGATCACCAAGGCGAAGGGACAAGGGATTGGCGGCGTGGGGCCTCCCGAGTTGGGCCAGGAGAGTTGAGGTGGTGGATGAAGATGAAGATGAGGAACGGGCGAGGAGGAGGATGAAGGAGTGGTTCAGAAACCAGAACCACAACCCAAAGCTGGAGCGGCCGCCGTGCCCGCCGGTTGTGAGGAGGCGGTTGAGAATGGGCGCTGCTGTATCTATTTAACGAGGGCGCCGACGACCAGCTTTTGCTATACCCTAAAACGAGCAGGGGAGAGAAAATAGAGAGAGAGAGGGAGGGAGGGAGCAGGTAGCACTTCATTAGCTTAGTATCTCATAACATGATTAATATGGGTCTTGCTCTAGCCGGCAGCGATACTACCTACCTGCCCTCTTTGCCTGGTGGCTTAGTATTCCATCATTTCACAGAAAAGAATATCTTTGCGTAGTTTTATTTCTCTGACAGACCGGTAAAACCAGCGTGATCTCTTGCACCGTCTCCAGCCTAGAGAAATCGAACCCACGGCCCGGATAACTGCTCTCCAACCTGCTCTCCAACCCGCCCTCCTCCCCATGTCTCGCCATTTTCCACACACCGAGAAAAAGCCCCTTCATCAGTCCCATGGTCACCGGTCCTCCGCCACCAAAGCCTCCCCACATTCGCCAAGTCGTGGTGCGGATAGTGGGCCTAGCCTAGCCTAGGCCTAGCCTCGCAGCCCCGGTTCGGCCTTTGCTTCCGCAAGATTTAAACTCGTGCTCGCTCGCTGCCTAGAGAGGCCTGAGGTGGCTGGCTACAACAAGGAGCCCTCCTCCCACCTTCCACGCTATGGCGTCGGGAGCTAGGCAGGGGTTCGTCCCAAACCCGGTGTCTATCAATTGTGAAAAGTGCTAATCATGAGCAAGTCCAAGGCCACTTCAGGCTTATTACAACCTAGCTCCTTGGTTTCTACCCCTAACGCTCTCCGCCGCGCGACCTTCATATGTACATGCCGGCATATCACCACAAAGCATGGGCACCGTAGGGCAGGGTTTTGTGTTCGTTCTTTTAAACGACGAAATGTATACTCTAAAGAAGCATCATACCATACCCCCCGTCCGTCCATCATATATACCTGAGTATTTCTTTTCCGTTTCTATTTGTGCCCAAAAATCCATTCATATGTACTGCGTATGACCGTCTCATTATTAGATACGCTCTATGCTCATTTCGTCGCTAGTATTAAACCAAATAAACCAAGAAGGCCACCCCTCCCAACTCCTATAGAACCATTTACAGTCGCTCACTCGATCAATACCACCCTTTCGCTCCAGGACAACTCTTGGTGACCCTGTAAGCGACGAGACCTCTCCTCCCAACAACTCGGCTCAGTGTCTTCCACACCCCATCTTGCCCAAAGTCTATGTCGTCGAGGTTCAAGTGCTTCCGATGTCGCCAGACTTCCCTAAACCGAAGCCCATCTAGCCCCTTGTTCGGCAGGTAAGGGTCGAGCCACGTCGTCGAGCTCGGCACCACAAGGTACGTTCCGTTCTTCTCCTTCAGGTACTCGTTGTTTCGTCGGTCTGCTGGCGTGTCACACGTCGCTAGGTCCGTCAGCTTCTCCATCACTTCTTCCCCAGGCATCGACATAACGTCCTGTGTCCTAAGAACCTCGTTCTTTCCGTTCAATAGCCAAATAGGAGGGGTGTACGTCCTCCACCATATTGCGTTTGTCGCATCTGGCTGGCCGGATATAAACACTTGGCCCGGCACTACACCTCCCTGGTGGTAGACACCCATTAAAGTCCCAAATATCAAGTTGAAGATTATCCAAGCCGCAATCCATACTCGCTGGGGGGTCAATTGCTTCGGCAGCTTCACGGAGGAAAGCATAAGCGGAATTGTCGGAAGAAGGAAGCGCGCCTCCTGGTGTTGGAAGATAGATAGAACGAAGATTCCCGATATCGCGGAGTATAGTCGGAGAGATGGCTGAGGATGCGTGAACAAGAGAAGCAGGGCCGGCCCGACAAGCTGTGGCAAGTTGACTAGCGAGTGCTGGTACCAGGGGTGGAGGCCGTGTTGTGCTAGATTCTCAGTCTGCATATTGTACAGCAGGTTGTTTAGGGGCGTGATGACTGGATTGGATATCAAGTCAGACCATGATATCGACTGTGGCGTATAAAAAGCGGTGTCGAGGGATATTGCGATGGATACCGTGAGCAGCGCAGAAGTTACGGTAGCGGCAAGAGCTATCGGTCTGGAGTCACACAATTGCCTGCGGTGTCAGCACTGCTATGGTCATATGAGGGACAGAGGTAAGCGCAAAGCGCGACGCACCTATTCCAAAAGTAGGGTATTAAACGAAGTCCAGGAATAAGCAAAAATGCTGGGAAGGTGATCCGATTAAACAGGCCAAAGACAGCGACCATGCCGAGAATGCTGCAGGCTAACAGAGAAGATTTGTGCTGAGAGCAGGTTAGTATAACGGTCTAATATTCCGCGCGCGAGCGACTCAGACCTACTGGACTTTCCGCGATGCGCTCGATGAGCACCAGGCACCAAGCGACTATGAGAGTCTCGACAGAGTTGGAGAAGGTGTGTGTTTGGTATGTCCATGTCACGTAGGATGATGCGACGAGGAGCACTGCAGTGCGTCGTTGCCGCGGGGACTGTATAAGCTCGTGGATTGCCCAGTCTTCAAGGACGAAGCTGATGATGAACATGAGGACGCGCAAAGACCAGAACACAGCAATCGGAGGTATCTCGCCGTCGTTGCCATTTCCTATCCACAACCACCGGAGCAGCAGCATCGGGAGACCGTACACGGGCCATAATGGAAGCACGCTACGTATCGGATGGTCGCTCGTAAATTCCCACGTGTGACGAACGGGATAACTGAAGATTTGGCCTGCGGAACAGAACAAGGGTGAGAATGTCAGCAAAAATGCCCTAGGTAACAGATTCCGGTAACATACTGCCATGTTTGGTGGGGAAAGGCGGTGGGAGCTGGGGGAAGCTATCCCCAAGATAAGGCTTCTGCATGTCAATATGCAAGCCATGGGCTATCTGTCAAGGGTCAAGAGCCCCGGCGCCCGCAACCCCCGGCGCCCGGCGCAAAACTTGGGTGTAGAAAATAACAGCAGCATCGTGAGGCGACATGAGGAAGAAACAGGGGCAAGCTCTTGGGACAGACCTGCTATGACCTCGGGGCCTTGGAAGTTCTCGTCCGGATGAAGGTAGCTTGGCGATAAAGCAAACCACAGCCGTACAAGAACTAAGAGTAGATATGTCCGCCGCCACATAGTTGTTTGTGCAAGCTACGGGCCTAGTGTTGGAGCGACGGGTGGTGGAAGAGGCATGGGGGATCGATCGGATTTGTTGTTTCTTGCGAAGGAAAACCGATGGGCGGCTGGAGGAGCGAAAGGAAGCCGGATATTGCTGTGGGGGTGTGGGTAGTGGGCGTGGTAAGGCTCTTCCTCTTGTAATCTGGATGGTTCGCGGGATGTACAGGTCGCTCGGACGTTGTGGCCTTTTTGTTTTATAAATCCGGGTTGTTTCGAAGCAACACCTGTTTGAAAGTGGCAAGGGAGAGATATATAGTCGGGAAAACAAAGTAGAGAGGTCAAAGGACAAGGAAGAACTAACTATTGCTACAAACATGCCACGGCAGAGCACATCATGAAGACAAAAGGAGTCAAGCAATGGCAATTCCAGTCAAGGAGAGTGGGAGAAGGAGTGGTCAAATAATAATCTTAGAATCTTTTTTATTTAGTTCACCCCCTTTGGGTCGCGAGATAGACAGCGGAATTCCACTCCACTGCTGATGCCAGGGTGTGGAAGAGGGGGACATGCCAAGGTGTCCATTTGGCATTTTTGGAGTTTTTCTGCAGGGGTGTAACAAGTACTGACGGTTACTGGGCAGTGGAGAAACGCAAGCTCCTCCGAACGGAATTTGGCAAGGTCGACGGGAAATGGCAAGGTTCAGCACTGTTGGCACATCTCAGGCCGGAGCTAGTCCTTAAGCGGAAAGCAGCCATTGCTGTTTGGGAATTCGATAAGGCCGAGAGATCCACACGTCTATCACTCGCTGCAGCCTGAGGCTGTCAAGCTCCGCCGTCCAGCAAACTTGGACGGGCCGGATGCCACCGTCCCGGACGCAGAAACTGCAATATAAAATAGAAAAGCCGCCTGTCCAAAGCACACACGACAGCACGCAATGAGTATGCAACTCGGACACACCGCCTGGTTAGGAACCATTTTTTCTCAAAGTCGAACGACGACGTACGAACTCCTATCCATGGATCGTCGATGCTCCCCTCACCTTCTCCCTTCTACTAGCACTGGCGCCAACTCCTGTATTGCTCGACCGCTTTTGCTGTTACCCAGGATTCCCTTTCCACATGCGTTTCTCGAATCTCGACGGGGGCCCGGACCAACCTCTCGATCGCGAGCATAGCCTCAGTGGGGAGTGTAAAATCATCCACATGTAGTATCTTTCTCGCATTAGCTCGGGTCTTCCAGGCATGTCCTCAACCTTGCAAACACTGGCTCTTGTGGTATGCGGTCCGAGCAAAAGATCATGACATCGATGATATCTGTGAATGTTGGGCCAGTTCCTCCCATGTATGTGAAGCGCAATTCCTGGTTGTGGGATCTTACCTCATATATCTACCCTTTGCAGAAATGCCGATATGTGTCTCAGCAAGTCAAATCTAGCGGACTCATTTCTAAGTTGTGTGCTGCCTCTCCTGGGAGAGGAGGATTGAGAAAGTGCTGCAGTGCCTTCCTCAATGGGGGGCATGAGGGAAACAAGGAAAGAGTATGGATGCTAAAGCTAGGTTCAAAGGGGAACTTCTATGTCTGTTAGTGTAGATACAAAAATGAGGCTAAAATGAGGGCTACACATGCCAAGCTTCCCCCTGAGAACGTTTGGGCTATGGACTATAAGAGAAGAGTGTCTATGAGGGTAGACAAGAAGTATATCAAGAGCAGCAGCCCCTCAAGCCATGGCAGACACAAAGGACAACGGAAGATCCATTGGGAAATGTTAGGTTTGCCAGTGGTGCAATTACGCAGCGAGTTGGATGTCACAAGGGCTATCTAGAGGATAGAGAAGGCGACCAGCATTTCTCATCCTTCTAGATGTCTATGAGTAGGAATACTGAACTCAGTTTACGATGAATGCAAATGAGACGAGAAACATTGCCACAGTCGGGTCTCCCGAATATTACTGTTGTCCGGAAGCGATAGATACTGCTATGTAGCAGAAAGTCGTGTACAGTAGGCGCCAATGTACATGTGTTCGCACTAGCTTTGCCGACAGCTGCCTGCACATGCCTTTGGAAAAGAGGCTGGAAAAGAAAAACCAGAGGTAGGCTATGAATACCAATCCCGGCAAAATTATTTTTACTGTGCAGTCCGCACCTGCCTGGTTACAGGTTGTGGCTCAGCTGCCGCCTGGTGGCCTAATTCACCTTAACTATTTGTTCACACAAATCACAAGCTGCAGCCCACTGCCGCCAGTGCTCAAGGCACAGAGCATCCCCTCCGTCTTAAAAGGAGCACTAGGTTACTACCCCCCTCTGCGCATAACTTAAACACACCAACTGTAACAATCAACAAGCATTCTTCTTCACTCCCGCACACTCCCACAACATCCGTGAAGACCAGAATCCATCAACAATATCCCCATTTATCACATCAACCAACCGCTTGCGATAAATCACAAGACAAAATGGCCGAGTCTAAGCAACAAATGCTCCACCTCGCAACAAATGACCATGCCGTCATTCAAGTCGGTAAGTAGCCACTGTCGGCCTGGACGCACTCTCCTCGCCTCCTTCTCCAGCCTAGCTGCTCCATCTGTGCTCCTTCTCCGGACACATCGGTTGCTTCTATGAGTCTGGAATCCTGCCGTCGACGCAGGTGATACCGCTGTCTCATTTGGTTTTGGAAATCCTTCTTACATGCCCTACTACAGAACGTCAGGTCGCCGAGCGCAGCATTGTTGTCAAACACATGCTTGAGGATATTGGTGATGAGGCCGTAGGAAAGGAGCCTATTCCTCTACCCAATGTAGGTCCCCGCTCTTCCATGCTCCTGCGTTGTGTCTTGCTTGCTGACCATCATTTCCCAGGTCAATGAGGCAGTTTTGAGGAAGGTCCTGGAGTGGTGCGACCACCACAAGAATGATCCTCCTAGCACTGGTGACGACGATAACGAGTCGCGCAAGAAGACGACCGATATCGAAGAATGGGACCAGAAGTTCATGCAGGTTGATCAGGAAATGCTGTTCGAGATTATTCTTGTGCGTTACTAGCCTCCCTTCTTACCTCTTGACAATATGTGCTGACACTTTTCTCTTCATCTTTCTACAGGCCGCCAATTACCTTGATATCAAGCCCCTCCTCGACGTTGGCTGCAAGACAGTTGCCAACATGATCAAGGGAAAGTCCCCCGAGGAGATCCGCAAGACATTCAATATTACGAATGACTTTACACCCGAGGAAGAAGAACAAATCCGCCGGGAGAACGAATGGGCTGAGGATCGCTAGAACAGTCCGGGGATGCAAGCTTGACGGCCTAGAAGGGGTGGCTGAACTGTGGTGAGCAGGCTTGGGATGAGCTCTTTATCAGACTTACCCACTCAAGCCAGCCATTCACGTAGAAGGAAGCCCATTTGTCCGAGTCGGATATCACTCCGACTGAAGGTATCACACACTACATTGCATTTTTGATAGCAAGAGGCACAACTAATGCTTTACAACGTTGTCGTTGCCATTCCTCGGTATGGTCATGGAATTTCTAGTTGCAGAATGTGTGAGAGAAGTCCCCGGGACAGCGTATTTTTTTCATCGTGTGGGGCGTCTTAGGACGTAGTTCAAACTCATAACTACCTCTAATGATGTATTTCTTTGTGATATACGGATAGTCCGAGGTTGACCACGCAATGTTGACGTGCGCGGTTTAACAGCATTTCGCTGTACAGAGCATGTCCAGGACAAACCACTAGTCTTCTGGTTGACAATAAACATCTTGCCTTGATTCCAATTGTGGATGTGTCTTGACAGCTACGCAAGACCTACCAGCTATTAAAAACCGGATACTTATGATGAAGTCTCGTCTATAGCACCCTAAAATCACCAGCAAAACTCACTTGCACTCAGCAGCACTAGATTCTCGGAATTCGAAGTGTTCAGTTGGCAGGCTTTAGCTTATGCATCCATGATATTGATTTCCCAACCGAATGCCTAGGAGGCATCTCGTTGAATGTATATCGTACGCCGTGACGAAAACGAAGCAGGAAAGACCCGTATCTCGAAAACCTTGACTAGAGAAAACACCCAAAATGATGTCAAATCACCCCCCCCCCCCCCCCAATGCACCCAGCCTCCCCAGACTCCTCATCCTCCATATAGTTTCAGTACTTCCATCTTTGTGACACAACGATGGGTATTGGTTGAGACCGATACCAGCGAAGGAGGGAAACAGAGGGGGAGTTGTATTGTTCGTTGTTCAAATTCCGAGACGAGTCTTGCGCCAGTGCCTCCTCTTGGCATTGTACCTGTTGCCTCACTTGTCAGTCCATGCCTTTGCTGTGTAGTGACCTAGTCAAGGGGGAAGCCAAAAGCCGATTGTATTCGGCTCAAGGTGAACACCACGGAGGAAGTTGTACCTGATGGTGTTGCCAGTACGGAGACGGATCCACTGAGGGATAGGACGGTTCTGCTTCTGGGCCTTGGCCAGCTTGACCTTGGTACGGAAAGACTTGTGGCTCTGTAGTTGGCGACATCGTTAGCATTAATGCTTATCTCGACTTTCCTAGAGCCTTCCCCACTCTGCCGAAGTGTCCCGCAGAAGGGACAGTATTCGGGGAACAGGCGATGACTCGTGACCATGAGGTAAATGTGTAGTAGTGAAAGGCACATACCGGCATTTTGACGACTGTTGACTGCTTGATCAACCGTCGAGTTTCGTGAGAGACAAATGTGGTGTTGTGGTATGCGAAGGCAAGGTCGGGAAGTGGTATTTTCTGAAAGGTAATTTTTGCCCTGTGAAATCTGTGTGGTTTGTGGGGATGATTAGTCAGTGCTTGTGTGGCTCGCCGGCCCCGATCAGTGTCCTTTTGTCTTGTGAGGGCGGTGAGTATGCCAAGACGATGAGGTAAGCGCTCCTTGGCTTCTCCGCTAAGCACATGACTCCCGTAACCCCTGGCTTGTCACCCACGCCCGCGGTTTGCTTCCAGCCGAAACGCCAAGACTTTGTCGCCACCAGGACAGCAACACTGCGATAGGACTATCCTTTTGTTTTTTTTTGGTTTGAATGACGATAATAGTAAAGTGTCTTTAATCTTATTAATTACGGCGACACCTACCAGTGTCCACGGATTTTCTTCTTCCTCATCCTTCCTTTGTTTCCTATTGTTTTTCTCAACCGATCATTTCTCTACCGAGAGAATTAAACCCGCCATCGCTCTATCAAGCTGGGGAGCATTGATTTTCTGGAGCTTGGACCTGACGTCGCACCTTTGTTCACCTCCAAGACACCCGCCAGGAGCATCATCTAGATACTTTTGCACGAGACCTTCATTGGCCGTCGCGCAACCTCGGAGAACCTGAACTGTTCGTCCTTCCTACCAATCGATATCGAACTTCCAAATACCCCAAAAATAGACACCATGGGCAACTCAGTGTCATGGCTGTCCGGCCTTCTCTGGGCCAAGAAGGAAATTCGCATTTTGATTCTTGGACTGGTAATGCCCTCTCCTTGTACCGTCATTGGCGCGGTTTTCTCTCTCTGGTATATCCGAGTTTATCTGACGTAACCGTATTTTTGATGTATAGGACAATGCTGGAAAGACAACACTGTTGTACAGACTCAAGGCAAGTTTCCCCCCTGCTCCGGTGTCTTTGCTGTCATGTTGCGGGCCGCTGCCCACCAACAGCCATTACTACACCCCTCGTGGTTCCTTTGTGTAGGGCTAAGGCTAACGTTTCCGACCAATCTATAGATAGGCGAGGTAGTGACTACGATACCAACGATAGGATTCAATGTCGAGTCGGTGACATACAAGAACCTAAATTTCAACGTTTGGGTACGAAAACCCCTTCCCCCTTTTCCATTTCAGTACGAACCCCACACATATCGCTTGCCTCCAACCGATCGTGGACCCACTACACTGGATCGAGGCTTGCGGTGGTGGAGTTGTGCACATACAGTCAAGAAGGACAAACAGTAATAACGGACGCCACTTCCCATTTTACAGGATCTTGGCGGTCAAACCAGCATTCGACCATATTGGAGATGCTACTACGCGAACACGGCGGCCGTGATCTTCGTCGTAGATTCGACTGATATCGAGCGTCTGCAGACGGCCTCGGAGGAGTTAGCGGCAATGCTTAACGAGGATGAGCTCAAGGAAGCTGCCTTGTTAGTATTTGCGAATAAGCAGGACCAACCCGGCGCTAAGGGTGCAGGTGAAATATCCGAGGCGTTGAGGCTGGGGGAGTTGAGGGATAGAAACTGGAGCATAATGGCATGCTCAGCGGTAGACGGTACTGGTATCAACGAGGGCATGGATTGGCTCGTGGTAGGTAACAACTCGCCAGACTAGGCACATGAGCAATCCCTGTTCAGACCAACGCCATACTAACTTGCCCTCGTAGCAAACCGTCAACCAAGAAAACTAAGCGTCCACACCTCATTCCGGGTCCTTCGGAGAGGAGTGTATACAGCAAGGTCTATGTACTTACGGGCCCAATTATATTTCGAAGCTTAGACGACCTCTAGATCTCTCAAGTCCTTCCTTCAGTACCCGTATACCACCGTCATGTACATTTACGACCTCCATACCATAGGTCAGCACGCACGAAATAAGTTCATAAACCACGAGGGCAGAATAGTGCTCTACAGGAGTGGGATTGCAAGCACAGGCGTTTCTGGGGTTTGACGGAAGTCATATTTCTCATCTTGTTTGTCGTTATTTGTCATGATCACTCAGGGCTCCCTCGGTGATAGCATCTCCACGGAATCTGAGACTGCAGGATATATTTATATCGACTACATAATTTTATTGCCTTGCGAACCAGATGCGGATCTCCCTCGAATCGACTGGTGCATCCATGTACATGTATTTTTCGAGCATTTAGCGGTATCTGAAGCCTCAAATTTTGTGCTAGGTGATGTGCGGAGTATGCCCTGGTACGCAGGATTATACCTGGAAATGGAGTACCGTATAATTGGGTTGGTGAGTCCCAGCATGATAATCCATCCTATTGCATGGACAACCACGGTCATGCGAGAGTGTGCGTCTACCAATAAGGATTGCATCTCGACTGCCTCTACTTCAGTATCCATCAGTCCGGTCTCCTTTGATTCAACGCAAGGTGTCTTGCCTCCTTGAGGCACCCAGCCATTGACGAGTTTCGCTTGAAGAAGAGACGGCAAATGCCAAGCACATGGATGCAGAAAAGACTTTAACAGCAGTATGTATACGAGGATGTTGCTCGGCCTCCGCACGATGCACAACCTCACGGAGCTTGCTCGGGATGCGGCATCCATCAAATCAGTAGGAATGCGAATGCATGCCAAAACGTAGACACTACATGACTCCATCGAGTTTGCCCTTGTCAGAAATCTAAACAGAACCAACTGCTTCTATACTTACTCTTGATATGTTTCTTTTCCTTTTTTTTCTTTATATATATATACAGCGGATAGAAAATTCGGGCCATGGTTCGAAACACATCGAAACACAAAGGCAAGGGAACCAGGGGAACACCGGTTTACACACAAGGCGGGGGTTAACTCGCGGCATCGCTCGAGACCGATTTGGTGGTGACGGTGACGGAGTAGGTTTGCTACAGATACTTGTAAAAGACGGGGGTCTGTTCGCGCTTTTCTCGGCGATCCGTATTAGATACTTTATCGCGTATCTAGTACATAATAGGCGTATTCATGTATACAACATGTATAAATTATAAACTCGTATGGCGTAATAAGGGTAATAACAACGCCATAAAATGGCTTCCCCGCTCGCCTCTCTCACAGGGAAGAACGGAACAACAACACCAGTCAACCTTATTATGCCACCTTTACAAGTGACCTAGTTTGACCTCTCATATCTGACACCTTCCATATAACTACCAGGCTAGTGCGGATAATTACTCGTACCTGCCCCAGCCTTAGATCGAAGGTATTAGCACCCACTTTTATCCCACCTCCTAATGATAATTTATTCTATTGCCCTTCCCTTTGAAGGTTATTAAGAGCTTTAATTCGAATGGTGGGTGGTGGACGGTAAAAGTAACATTACCAGTATCCCAAATTAGAATTTCATATCCTCGTATCCCTCTCAGCCACTGAGCTGTTCACCCTCGCATGATCTTGGGTACCTTTCCTCTTTTGACAGCATCTTGGTACGGCGAGTACCTTCTTTCCTGTGTATTCGGCCGGGTTTCCCAGAAATAGTAGGTTCTCATTGGCATACGCCCCACCGTAAGCAAACAGTCCGTTATCAGTCTCCAACTCAATGATATTAATCTGTAACACGTCCGGTTCAGGGTCGTCGGCGGGTATCAGGTGGTCGAATGTGACGCCGTAGTAGTCAATATGTCTAAACGGTTAGCTATCAAGAGTAAAAAGACAATGCCAATAATGCGACGCCAAGCGTCTAGTTTCGATGCGGAAGCATGGTGGAGTCATCCAATAGGCCCACCGAGAGCGGAGATGTCTGCGGAAGACGAACTCGTTGATCGCCGGGACAAAGTTCTGGTGCAGCCGGACTTGAAAACAATTCGCTTTGAAGCCAAACCACCCTAGAAGGAAGTTATTGGTAGTATTGGAATAGGCTGCAGTAGGCTTCGCAATACCCATGGGGTACCCATTTTAAAGACGACCCATTTGTAAGTACCCATTGTCAGAATTGAAAGAAGGGTCAAAGGAGATAGGCTTGAGCGTCAGGTGTCGACAGGTGTCAACTAGGTCACGTGACTACATGGGCCGCCTCTAGGGTACCCGTGGCGCTTTCCTGGGAAGACGCTGTCGTCGGCACGCCAGACCACATCCATCCAACTAGTTTTCTTTGCTTCGATTTTTTGCAACTGTTTCCCTAACCTCGGATGAAATTTTTCTTTCATTTATTAGCAAGGCATGAAATTTAGAACAAGTTATTATTTCTTCAGCTGTTCTAATTTTTCATCCCATCTACCATCCACGGGTTGACGCGCTCCGTTTAACTTAGCTCAAGAGACATTCTACCAGGAAAGAGGGTCGTGACAACAGGTGCAACGTATGCTCACCCACTCGCGCAGCAGGCTCCACACATACATACACATCAGTTGAAAACTTGCCTCAGTTTATACTCCGGACAATGACCAAGGACTACCGGTGAATATTTGCTTGGTAGATCGATCAATCTACTATCCACCCTCCACTGCCTTCGCTTTCCCCTCTCCCTACGGCGAGGCACCTCTATGTACATGCAAGCCGGCCCCTCCCCACCGCTCCATGGAATGGGTCCTCTGCACCGCTGACGAAATACCCACTACATCAAGACGGCCAAGGTGCCGACACCCCCAACGTGTTCTAGCAACTCTAGACAGATTTTGGCCTCCGCGCCTTCCTCCACTTGCTCCCACAGGCTTACATTTGCCCGGCCTCTCATTAGCCTGGACTGGGTGCCCCCGCAGTACCGACTGCATCGTAGTTGGGGACCAACTCAGTGCCGCTTGAAGGAGGAAAAAAACCCACCGCCCCAGCCTGTTTGCTATTGCGATGATGAATACCCTGGGGAAGCAAGATGGCAATCCCTCCGTTTCCACGGCTGCCGCTGGAACTGGCTGATTGTGTTCCTATTTATGGCCTTGTTCTCCCCTCTTCGTACTTGTCCCCGGACGTTTTTGTTCTCCCTGCTTATGTGTCCTGTTTCCCATTTTCTCTTCTCTGTGTGCGACTCCAAGCTGATCTTACTGTATTCGAGATCTACTAAATCCACCACTGCTGCTACTAAAATCGTATTTAATAACTATTATTACCGAGATTGACCAAGTCGTTGAGGTTCTTTCCTATTCACCCTTCCCATAACCCATAACACTCAGAAACTCCTTTCAGAAACAATAGCCACAATGGTCGGCCAAGACTCTGGAGCGTCCACCTTTAAGTACAACGAGAAGCCCGTGTACACCACTTCCAATGGCTGCCCCGTCGAGTCCCCCACCGCATGGCAGCGAGTCGGCAACATGGGCCCTCTCCTGCTACAGGACTTCCACTTGATCGATCTCCTCGCCCATTTTGACCGCGAGCGTATCCCCGAGCGTGTTGTCCATGCCAAGGGTGCCGGTGCCTACGGAGAGGTAAGCTTCCCTCCTCGAACTAGAAACGCTATATGCACCCAAATACGTTGTACATATACTAACTATTGGGCTCCTCCCCCCATGTAGTTTGAGGTCACAGATGATATCAGCGACATCTGCGCCATTGACATGCTCAATGGCGTTGGCAAAAAGACTCCTTGCGTGACCCGTTTCTCCACCGTCGGTGGTGAGAAGGGGTCTGCGGACACTGCTCGGGACCCGAGAGGTTTCTCCATCAAGTTCTACTCCGAGGAGGGTAACTGGGACTGGGTCTTCAACAACACCCCCATTTTCTTCCTTCGCGACCCGACAAACTTCCCCGTCTTCATCCACACTCAGAAGCGTAACCCCCAAACCAACCTTAAGGATGCCACCATGTTCTGGGACTACCTTTCCACCCACCAGGAATGTGTGCACCAGGTCATGCACCTCTTCTCTGACCGCGGTACTCCTTTCGGCTTCAGGCACATGAACGGCTACAGTGGACACACCATGAAATTCACCAAGCCAGACGGAAGCTTCGTTTATGTCCAGATCCACCTCAAGACCGACCAGGGCAACAAGACCCTGACTAACGAGGAGGCTGGCAAGCTTGCCGGTGACAACCCCGACTTCGCCACCCAAGATCTTTTCCAGGCCATCCAGAAGGGCGAATACCCCAGTTGGACTGTCTATCTCCAGGTCCTCGACCCCGAGCAGGCCCAGAAGTTCAAGTGGAACATCTTCGATCTCACCAAGGTCTGGCCTCAGGGCGAGGTGCCGCTGCGCAAGTTCGGCAAGCTCACCCTCAACAAGAACGTCGAGAACTACTTCGCCGAGATCGAGCAGGTCGCTTTCTCGCCCTCCCACCTCGTCCCTGGCGTCGAGCCCTCTGCCGACCCCGTCCTCCAGTCCCGTCTGTTCTCCTACCCCGATACCCACCGCCACCGTCTAGGCGTCAACTACCAGCAAATCCCCGTCAACGCTCCTCTCAAGGCCTTCAACCCCTTCCAGCGCGACGGTTCCATGGCCGTCAACGGCAACTACGGCGCCAACCCCAACTACCCCTCGAGCTACCGCGGCCTTACTTACCAGACCGTCAAGCCCACTAACTCTCACGAGAAGTGGAGTGGAGAAGCTGTCACTGCACTCTTCGGACCGGTCGTCGATGATGACTACGTCCAGGCCAAGGGCCTCTGGGACGTCCTCGGCCGCACCCCCGGTCAGCAGGATAACTACGTGCAAAACGTCGCCGGGCATCTCAGCGGTGCCCACCAGGCCACTCGCGAGAGGACGTACGAGATGTTCACCAAGGTCACCCCCGAGCTCGGCCAGAAGATCAAGCAGGCCACCGAGAAGGAGGTGTCTGCTGGAAGTAATCTGTAAGCTAGTAGCGGCCGGAGCGGTGTGATAAAGACACACACTAGTAAGTTATTCATGATATCAAATGGGAACATCAAAATGTATTTAGTTAGCTATGTGGGTATGGTAAATTTCATGACACATAAAAAAGAGATAGATCTATGAACTCCTGCCGCACCGGTATCGTTGAAATGTGTGCATGTCGTGTTAAATGTCAGAATACCTATACAGGGTCGAACTCCATGACGGTGGCGGTATCGCGCAGCGAGGGGGCGTCCCTCTTTCTAACAACAGCACTCGCAGCAGGCCAAAGTACAGAGACCGCAGCAAATCATCTACGAGGGGAGAGGATCTTCTGTTAGCTCTGAAACTCTACTCGAGGCTCCAGTTGGATATTCCTCTTTGTCAAGGATGGCTAGGGAGGGCAGCTACCAGTCGGGGGCCGGCCAGTGACGATGCATGTGGGAGGTTCAGGAAGCAATATTGCTCGTGTTGGGTCTTGTTCCTATGTACACACCACGGACTACATACAATCTGGCTGACTGAGGGCAATCCCATTCACTTATTTTATCTCCCCTGCTTGGTGGGGGGGGGTGGTAAAGGAGTGTAGGTAGGTACATAGGTAAGTAGTAAAGAGAAAATAGAGACTTACCGAACCTGCACCTCCTCCGCGCAGGGCCGGACGCTGCTTTTCATCCTCCGGCGGGGGTGGCTGGGGAGCCAGGGCCATGGGTTTGAAGGGCCTCTTGTGTACGTACGGCGACATGCGGCTTTCGGGTTAGCCTTCTAGGCATCAAAATGGGCCCCCTCGTCTTTGCCACTGTCCGAGCCGGGGGGGGGGGGGGGTTTTCTTCCTGCCTGGTGTTCTCGATTCCCAGACAAAACAAACAACGTGCACGACTGGGATACCAAAAGGTGGGGCCTTGCCGCCCGGTGCTGGTGTGTAGTAGTAGTACTACTAACGTAGTATGCAAAACCAACCAACCCCGCCCCGGCGGCGCCACCGGAATTTTTGTCGCGCTGGAGACGACCGAGGAGAAAGAGAGCCTGAGAGGGGGGGGGGGGGGGGGATGATGTCACTCCGGAGCGCTGGGTGGTGGTCATGGGCATGTCGTCACACTGCTGCGCCCAGCCCCCCCCCCCACTTGGAGAGAAGATCGCTTCTGGAAAGCGCCCCCACTTCTTCTTTTTTCTGGAAGGTCTTCTTCGAAGTCTTAAACTCAGGGCGAAGAAACAAAAGTCCTTGCATTTCTTTCTTTCTTTCTTTCTCTCTTTCTTTCTTGTTGGGTGGGGCTACACATCTGAGGCCTTTGACGCCTTGCGCCTTTTTTTTTTGATTTTGTTGCCGTTGTACTTGTCGCCCGAGGCTCCTCCTTCCCACTGTGGAAGGAGATCTTGGTTTGTCTGCAGCGGCATGATGGGATGTGTTATGTTATGCACCTGGGGCTGGGTAGTAGTAGTTTCATCTAAAGCGGGGGGGGGGGGACGATCCCGTCTCGGTTGGTTCGCCCGACAAGTCGAGAACTCTCGAGATGTCAGTCACGCTGGTAGGGCTGGCTGCACTAGTACCGCAACTATGTACCAACATTTATGACGGGGGGATGCGTGATGTGGGCGAAATCATCCGGCTAGCCGGATCGCAGGGCGAACTGGATTCTTTTTTTATTTTATTTTTTCTTGTTCTTTATTTTGGTGGAACTTTGGACGGACAGATTTCGGGAATGCAAAGTGGAAGAAGAAAGGCTCTGAGGGAATGGGAATTTCCGGTTCCCGCGCCACTATTCATACGTACCGGCTGCTCATTGCTCATCCCCTGCCGGGGAACATGGCTCTTGTAGAGAGGCGTAAACTGCGGTTGTTCCTCCGTTCCGTAAGGGGATCCACCCCGGTGGTGTGCCGCCGTTCGCGCCGGGGAGGGCTTGGAGAGCGAGGGCTCGGCGTTGGTGAAGGTGGTTGAGTTGGACATTTTCGACGGTTTCGGTGGGGTTTCGCTGTCTAGCTGGTGGGTAGTAATAAGGCTAGATAGATGGTTCCTGGGGAGGGTGGAACGTTCCATGGGCTTGTTTGCGATTTTGGACTATAGGCGTGGGGATGGATCCCGTCGTCGTTTTCTGCTTCGCAAGTGTGTATCTAGGAGGTGATTATGATCCACTTTCTCTTCTTGTATCAGCCTGTGATTTCTAAAATATCTATCGCAATGCGCGCGTCTCCCTTGAATCGTTCTCTCGGTGATATGTTGTTCGCTTTATAGCGGCGCGCAAATGATAGGTGCGGGGTGAACCTGGGTGACTATGGATATCCGTGTTATTCTTCGTTTGATGGCCCCAAGCTGGAAAACTCCAAATGTCTGGGTCCGTGTACGTGTGGCTATACAGTCAGGCAGAAGGCGCTTATTTCGAAAAATAAAAGAGAAAAGCTTCATTCCTCCGGCGTGAGACAATGGGCGCGGCACCATGCTGTTATATATCTACTAGTCCCAACGCCGGCTCCTTGCACTGTTGTAACCGGCATAGCCCTTTTGAGCCGGTACATGCGTACCTATACGACTAAGCCCCCCATCGAAACCGAGCGTTAGAGTCGGTATCGTATACATAGTACACTGCCTATACACGTATTAGTCAATACGTACCGACCGGGGTATCAAACTGAGCCCGCATGGGTGGGGGAGGGAAGGGGGCAACAAGGCAGCCAGGCAGCCATCTGACGGACAGGAAGGGTCGGGTGCCCCTTTGGAGTATGTACCTATTGTGTATAACAAGGTAGGCTAGCAGCTGACCCGGATGGACCATCGATCTAGCAAATCTAGCATCTCATCTTACCGTGCGGTTGTATTGGCATGCGCCCCATCTCTCAGGCTGTGCGGGCCTTCTCTAACTTTTGATCTTTGACAACCCCGAACCATACCCTCGATATATTGCAGTGTGAGGCGAAAGAGTACGAGGAACGCACCCTTAGCATCTCGGGACGGCAAGTACGTACCTTACCGATACTAGTACCAAGCATTTCCTCGTCGTCTTCCGGATATTCCGGTGCAATCAATACAAAGTAATTCTGCGTTCAGCTCTACCCCAAATGGAAATTGGACATTGATATTATCCCGAGAAGAAAGCGGTAGCAGCAGCTATCTGCACGTGCCAATGGTTTTGCCAATTCCGAATCTGTTTTGGCACAACTACGACGTACCCATGCTGCCATTCCCTGCGCCTCAAAGTCACGCATCATCTTCGTGAAGTACCTACCAGTCTCAAGGATTCAACATGAATGCGCTGAGTAGCATAAGGAACAGCCCAAATAATACCGCTGCCAGACCTCACAGAATGTCTGCAGACTACCAACCGGTATCGGGGATACACGTGCACACCACTACCAACCAGATATATCCATATATGGACAAGTGGGTGATTGTGTGAATCGTGGAAGTGCAGTGGGATATAGCCTCATGACCACCAGTAAGGGTTTCAAACTCCCGTCTGGTGGTGCTTCCAGTATTACCCCTACGGTTGCTCCCGCCGTTGTTTCCAGTGCTTTCGTGGGGTCATCCACCATCCTGTTCGAGACATCCAGTCATGCTGAACTTTCCCTAAATTATGAATGCTATGCATGACATCTTCCTCGTCAGATGCGCCGAAACCTCCAGAAAACCCAGTACCTTATATTTCCCCAACCTCGTAAATGATTGGTACATCCAGCCAGACTGTCCCCAACTTGCATTTCGTTCGGCGGTGCTTGCTAGCGTCGCTTCCTCCGAATAATCTGGGGGAACTGCAATGGCAGTGCCAGCACGGCGCTATGTTTCGTCTTTTTGGTTGTGGGATCAACCGCTTTCTTAACTGTCGCTCCGATCTCTCGGTAGTAGTTGGTCATCTGGGTCCGGTCCAGTTTGAGATCTCCCTCGAGAGGGAAGATGTCTGTCTTGTAGGCATCAACCGCTAGCGCGAGTGCACAGCAATGCGTGATCAGTAGGTCAATGTGATACTGTCGCATTATACCGTCCTGGCTGAACTTGCGCCGAATGCTGTCTATCACAGTCTCGGTTGCGGGGGCAAGCTCCGCTCGCAGCTTGTCTCGTGGAAGGATTTGCCGTGTTCCCCTTTGCTTGCCGGACCTTGTAGTGTTGAAAAACTTAATGAGGAAATAAATGTAGCGTAGGACACGGAGCTGCGTGACATTGCCGGAAGCAGCGGTGCTCTCGAGCCGCCTTGCTACGTATCTCGAGGAGAGCTGAAGGGCCTCCCCCTTTTCCATGGCATCCGACCAATCCTTTACCGCGACGGCATTAAGAACGGCAGATCCTATCAAATCTTCTGGCTTGTAGACATCTTGGACGGCTTTGGCATCAGGGTTGTGCCTGGGGACTGGACGGGCGGCATCGGCTACCTTGTTGAGGTCGTCGAGGGTCGACATGTTGGATACCTTGTCCTTCGAGGACTCGAGAAGAGCCTTGGCGGCAGCATTCAGTTTCTTGGGTGTGCCTTTGTCATCCTTTTCGGCCGTTGGGAGAGCGTTGAGAGTCAAAGACTCAACCATCTTTTTAGACTTCTTATTGCCGAATTCCATCAGGAGGTCCTTCCTCGCTTTCATAGCATTCTTCAAAAAAGCAACACTGTTAGAATCATCTCCACCGAGAACCCATTTCCAAGCTGAAAAGAATGGATCTCTTACCTTTCTCTCCACAGGCGGCACCATGTCCTCTGGGCGAGCTTGTTGCGACCGTATAATGGGGGTGAACTCTATCCTCCTCGCCTGTATCAATTTCAAGTTCCCGGTTTGCTCATCCAGAACGCCAATAAAGTGGTTTAGGTGCGGGCCGCCAACTTCTCTGCCGATGTGGTCGACAACCGGGTGTTCGCTCGAGTAGAGTGCGAGCTCCTCGTATCCTTCTTTTTTCCCATTGCGTTCCCGGACCGTCTTCTTCACCAATGGCCGAAAATTGACATCGGGCAATCCTTGGTTGGCGCAGGTACTAGCTATGATTTTTCTTCCTGTTAGCAAAATCAACACCAGGCTACCTATTGGGTATTTTAGGGTGCGACACACCAATTACAGGTGGTATTCGGGGCTGCAGAACCTCAGCTACTCGGATGATCGATGGACTCGAAAACTGGTCGCTGTCCGGCTGTCGTTCGCTTTGTTCCTCTAGTCGGACCTTCTTCTGTTTTTTGTGGCCGCCATCCTCCTTAGTTCTCTTCCTCTTTTTCTCTGAATGACCCATGGCGAAAATGGGGTGGGAATAGCTATGGCATGAAGCTCGGGTGTGGTGGTTGGTCTGTCTGCCTTCGGAAGCAAAAGTTTTGCGCAAACAAGCCGACCCTGCAGAGTTGAACTTTTTATTTGAATGGCAGAATTGATAATGCAGGCGGCTGCCGATAAGGCACCATCCCCCGCCACACACACAACAGAGCACACCGCTTTTGACAGCTTCGGCGGAGCTGCCAGGAGCAATATTACCTCAATTTGGTCCACGAATGGAACTTCATGACTCGCTGTCTGGACATTTAGATCTCTCGTAGGATATATTTATGGATCGTAGTACATGGATTAGACACTGCTGCTTGCAGTTTGGTTCCTTGGAGGGCTTGCATTTCACATCCATCACGATTTTACTGTGGGGCTCCACAATGGGGAAAACATCATTGCATTTAACTGAATTTCACTGCCGTTTGACAGCGGATCGTGGGTGGGAATGATGGGCAAATTTAGTCCTCCGATCCCGTATTCATATAAACACGCTGTAGCCTCAAGTCGACCCAAAGCAATGTGCCTTTAATCTAGTGGGCTCCAATCCTGCTTGACCAGTACCATATCGTCAATCTCTCCCTCCTCTGCTTCCTCGTCGTGGACTAGCTGTGTGCTGCCAGCACACTCCTCCATGGGCCTTGCTGAGTCGGGTTGCCATATGGGCAGCATGGTGATTCTTGGGGGCAGGTGGCGGATGCCAAGTAGGGTTGTAGTGATGTGGTTGGTGTTGTGTGTTTTGTCGAGGAGAGCCTGGGCGATGTAGATAGGTGGCTCATCTAGAGACGAGCGTTGGGTGTACGTGTTTACTTGCTGTTCGGTGTCAATGCGAAGTCAGCCTCTGGCATTTTCAAGCTGCTCGTCAACATAGGTCGGAATTGGAAGATTTCTCACCTGCGGGCCCTCATCTTTCTCCTCTTGCGTTTGAGGCGACGAACTCTCTTCTTTCTCCACTTAGCTCTCATCTTGGCGGCTGTTTGTTGGTGCGAAATGCAGTCAGTAAAGTGTGGTCTTTGATGCAGGTAGTGTAGAGGTGGTGCAGCAGAGAAAGCTTCTTAAGGAGGAAAGGCAACAGAAATAATGCTGAGGACCAGAAACCTTGCTGGGGGCGACAAAAATATTACTTACTTTGATGGCTTGACGAGAGATGTTGTTGAGTGTGAGAGTGTGTAGGAGAAGAGAGACCTAGGAATTGCTGAGGGGTTCGAGGTAATAGAGAATTGTCACTGCCCCATCAGGTGCCGCACAGACCCCCTAGGGCTAACCCCTTCGCCTGCTGGCCAAAAAAATTGCTAGCCCTACTGCCCCACAGAGCCTAAGTGATGACCGTATCTCCATGTGCATGCTCATATGTATTACCACGTGAGGCTTGTTCCTTCTGACTAATTTATACCTAAGCTGTAGTAGTTGCGGTCTTTTAGGACGTACTACTTCTTAATTCAATTCTACTCACGTACAAGCAAAACACATGAGGATAAGAGACGTTCTGAGACATTGATCAGCCCCTTGTAGCAGGGCTAGAACTATGTAACTATCCCAAGAAACTATGCAAACAGTGCAGAGCAACGCTGAGAATGTACCAGAAGTATCACGTCAATTTACGAACATCAACCCTACGGTGAAGTTAGACGCGCCTTAAGGGGCAAACAAAGCAAAAGCAGACCTCAAAAGTGCTACAGAAGACTTACAAATAATCTCTATTGTTTTAACCCTGACAAAGGCTCGATATCGCAATCTCTTCTGTTCCTAATAAAGACATTGAAGCATCTAGACTACTGGGCCAGTAGGACATGCTCGACATCTAGAACATATCCTCCTTGAAGCATCTAACAGTGTCCCTCATACGGGGGACAGCAAGTTGATCATCGACACACCCTTTCGTTCGCATGCTACGTTTCCCAATAATGCCTTGACTACCATTGGCCCACCTAAGGGGGGGCGGGTTGGATGATCTTTTCTCAAGACCCTATAGCATTTAAATAGATAAGTTACAGATTCTCTTTAACGACGTATTATTTCTCATCCCAACAACCAAATAATCAAGACACCGAGGAAGAGTTCGCATGTCGGACTCCCTCGGACAATAGAAAAGTAGAGACTGTTTATTGTATGTTTGGTCTTCGATCCTATTCCCCCAGATATCTAAGATTATTTAGATTATCGTGAAGCGAATAATTAGACTGAAGACTTGGCGACGGCGACAAACCCCATCAGATGAAGATATAAAGACTGTAAGTAGAGGAAAGGAACATCATGCAACCATACACGCGACCCCATCCACGGCCCCGAACTGGGAACCCAGGTTCTTCGCCTTCCTCTACTCCAAACCTCAGCGAACTACCCCTCGGCTCAAACAACCGAGGCTCCGCTCCTCCTCCCCCCAACCCCAACCCCAATCCCAACACGAGCTCAAATCCCAGTCCCGATGCCAAACCGAACTTTTACCCATCTTCAACACCCAACCACCCCCCCGTGCGCATCAGCGGACAATTTCAACACCACACCTTCACCCTTCCCAAGCACATAACCGTCGAGAACCTTCCCCCCTCCGTCGGGCTCGTGAGCGGGGTGTCTCACCACCCGCATCGCCTCCGGGGTCGTCGCAACTCCTGCGTGGAATCCCAAGTCCACCGCCACAAACTCGGTCGCGATCTTCTTGTCTACGAAAAAACAAGCTTCTACTCTCCCCGCCAACATGGACAACAACAGCGCCGGAACTTCCTTCCCATCGAACATGACGAGCGAGAGGAGTGGGAAAAGCTCGAAAGGTTCAGACCCATGGGACCCCTCGGCTTCGCAGGATGGATGTGGGATGAAGGTCTCGAAAAGGTTAAATTCGGCATGCGGCAGAGGACGACCGGGGAGCTAAAGTGCGTCAGGTGCGAGGTGGGGGGCATGGGGTGTTCTCTTACTTCCGTTGTAGCGGAGAGGAGGACGAAAAGAAAAGGAGGGGAGGGTAATGGTAAGGGGGGGAAAGAGGGAGAGGAAGGGGTGGTAGATGGTGAGGGAAAAAATGCTGAGAAGCTGAGAGGAAAATGCGCCAGATGCATTAGAAATGGGGAAGAATATTGCGTTCGCCGCGGCTTCGTCGATCCAGCACGGCAAGCCAGGTTCTCTCGGGAAGCAGGAGCAAATACTTCTGGCTGCCTCCTCGGCGGCGCAAACGAGGTAGTGGTGTATCAAGCCGACGGACTCGCCCCCGAAAAAGCCAGGGAGGCTGCTGAAGAGATCATCGGTCGAGACAGCGTGTCAACGGGGGGCATTGCATATGACGGCTCGCCTAAAATCTCTAAAACAGAGGCCAAGAGAAAGACGCTCCCTACTTGGTGGCGTCTTCCCTCTCGAGACGAAGTATTCAAGATCCCGGACCTGAAGCCTGATGAGATGGATTCCCTAAAAGCACTAGCAAGATGGAAGGAGTACCAGACGCGAAGACAGATACAGGGGCTCGGTTTTGAGCTGGGGAGGAGGCCTCCTGAGTATGGTGAGTTTGCTGACCATGCTAGTTCAGCATATGGCACTAGTACTGAAACCGAGGCCAGCAATGGCAGCGGAAGCAGGAGCAGGAGTAGGAGCAGGAGCAGTGGCAACACTAGCGTCACCTATAGCGGTAGTGACGCTGTTGATATCCTACCCTCTAGCACTATAAACCCAGTCCTGTACGACCGCGCGCGCCAGTTCGACGACGAGTACCGGCACAGCGACTTCCTCTCCTCCCAATACACCAAAGACAAGACCCGTCGCATCGGCAAGGGAAAATACATCGTCCCCGGTGCCTACCTTCTCACCGATAAGCAGCTCGCCGAAGCATACCTCGCAGCGCGTATCGACAGGATGCACGTCCTAGGCAACATCTTACACCCAGCCGGCGCAGGCATGGCCGGCGACGAAGACGTCAGCGACCTTGAGCGCGAATTGCGCGAGATCGATACCGCCGAGATGATCAAAGCCGAAGTTCTAGACCGGTACTGGAAGTCCTGGGGTCGTGAGATGGCTTCTCAGAAGTCGGAGCACTCAAGCGATTTCTCTTCGTAGCATACTGTCGATATGGATCTTCCTAAATTCTCTCATAAAGAGGACGGGTCGAGTATCAACTCCCCTCTCGTTCCACCATCAGGCTATGATCCTAGTAGTGAGACATGATCGTCTTATTATTATGAATTTCGCGTTCCAGGTACCAAGCGTGTATCTCTTGGGCGTACACTCGTCCGGCCTGGTGTCAATAGATAATCAAATTGTCCCATCACTATGAATAATCACACTCCTCTGCCTACATTTCTTGTGATAAATAATTCCATAATGCCATTGTGATCTAACATGCCATCTTTTAGTCTATCTTCCCCCAGCTCCAAATATTTAGCCCAACCTTGGTCCCCTTCTCGACAGGCAATCCCAAATGCCACGTCTCCTCAAACCCCCTCGCCGTCCCATCAGACCTGAAATTCTCCCAGTATACCGCATTCCCAGGCTTTGGCATGAAAACCGTTCCCTCTCCCCTCTGCCTCCTCCTCCTTTCTACCATCTCCTTTCCCTCTCCGTCCTCTGCCAACACCTTAACCTCACACTCAACAAACCGACACCACTCCCTTCCCCATTGCCCGTCCACATCTCCCATCTTAAGCAGCGGAAACTCCGTCCCTCCACTTTCCACCTTCCCACCGTACATCTCCTCCTCCTCCTCCTCCGCCTCCTCCTCTTCTTCTTCTTCTCCCCCCGTGGCATCCCCAGCAACCCATCCCATAAAACTGCTAACCCTACCCCACCCCCCTCGATTCCCACTCCAGTCGAAATGTCCCCCATAATGCCCATCCACGCCGTACCGCTGCGTCCTCAGTCTCTCAACCCAAACATCTTCTCTCCACCCCTGAAACGCCCTCGCCCTCCTCTCTACGCACCTCACCCCTTCCGTGCGGGGCAACACGGCCACTTCGGAGTCCCTGATCGACTTGTCCGATATGTGCGATGCGCCTCCGTCGGAAGTCGTCGTGCTAGGCCTGAATAATGGCTCGGAAATTTCGAGGAGATGATCCCGTTCCGAGACGGAGAGAAAGGACTCGATATAGATGACCAGAGGTTCTCGCAAGAATACGTGGATTATGTATCCATCTTCTTCGCAGTTTAAGATGTCTGTTGAGTTTGCCGGATCAATGGCTAAAAGGTCCTCGTTTAGCTGTGGCTTTGGGAGACGGGTTGTTATCGCCGCCGGCAGGGGAGGGCGGCGGTCGGCATGGTTACTGCCGCTGTTTCTCCCTTTGAAATTGGATAGTGGGTCGAAAAGGTAGAGTGCGATTGCGGTTATGCCTATGATGTACGAAAGCATCGTGAGATGTAGCAGCGGCGATGGTTATAATTTGGTAGAGAGTGACGAGAATTTGGACAGTAGGTCAATTCATGTTTTTTTTTTGAGAGCCTCGACACGAACTGCCCTCCCTAAATGTACCCGGATGATCCGGTTAAGAGCAAATGGCCATCCTCATGCAAATGGAAAGGGATAATTAAGTATGGGGGATGGTCTTATTTCAACGATCGAGAAGAAACTGAGACTTTGCTGCGCCTCGACTCTCCCTTTATCCGCGCGTTTAGGTTTACGTCACATGATGCGATCGTGTCATGAGGTACACAGACTGTTAGTAGTTCTCCACCTGAAACTTCGAACATCACGAAAAGAAAATACCATGTAGTAGAAAGTGGCTGTTAAGGCAAACTATAGCTAGAGTCTTGGCAACCTATATACATAGTGGTTGCTGTTGAGGTCTCAACTAAATAGGAAGCGCCAAACTCCTTAATCCCTGTCGCCTGTAGCCGCCCCCTCCGGAGTCCGTATCGCCCAGCTCAAACCAAGTCTTTTTCCAGCTAGGAACCATTCAATTCATTGCGTCTTCTTCTCCTCAGTAGCTGGCGCCTTCTTGTCCACCCAGGCAACAACGAGCTTGCCCACGATCCACCCAAACCCGAGGAAGATCACAAAAGCAGTACCGGCGCTGACCCAGCCTGCCTGATCCAGGTCTGCCACGGGAACAGTTACCTCGTTGAGTAGCTTGCCGCCTTTTGATAGAGGAGTTGGGTCAACGTGCCAGAACGCTGTGTTTGGCTCAAACAACCCGTCATAGCCAAGGTTGACCCTCTCGAAGGGACTCCTGGCAAAAGCCGCACCCTCCTCGGCAGAGCAGGCCCAGAAGAGTGCTGGATAGGGAACAGACGTGTTGGTGTATCCTCCCTCCTTGGGATCTAGATACCTGAGATGCAGGGGCACCTCGGCGGTCCAGACACCCACCGCAGCAGTTTTGTCGTCTCCCGTAGGCGGTGCAAGCTGGAGAAGTAGACTCGATCCCCACACATCCATAACGTACTCGGGTGCTTCCAGGTTGACGGGTTGCGACATGAAACTCAGTGTAGTCAGGTTCTTGGAAGCCAGGAATAGTGGATCCGCAAGCTGATAACTATCGGCAAATATATGTCGTGGAAGGGTGAAGTAAGCGTATAGGCCGCATTCCTCCTCAATGCCATCGTCATCTTCCCCATCAAGCGGGCTGCCTAGTCCTACCACCTTGATCTGGATCGTAGGGTGGAGTCCCGTGGGCTCCAAAAATGCCGTAGAAAACGAATTCCCCTCTGCCTTTCTGTGCCGAGACGAGAATGCAAACAACGTGGCGGTCGGCTTCGTGCTCTCCCCCAGCACCGTCAACAATCCCGCAATCCCTTGCTCGTGCGGCTTCAGATTGGGCGGCGAGTCTGTTGTCAAGATGCCCACTTCTATCCTGTGGCTCGATATCTGCGATACTGAAATACCCTGCTTCCCCTGGGGCCACGCAGCTGTGGTTTTGATAGTCTTCGATTCCGCGTCGTAAGAGAAGTCGAGTGAGCGGGCGGTGTTCAGCCGCTTGACCTCGGACACACACGGGGAGGATTCATCTTGGCTGCCGCACAGCGTTTTGCTTGCAGACTCGACTAGTTGAGTCAGATCCGAGAGAGGGGAGTAGTACTGGTAAGCTGGAGAGTGGGCGAATCGGTGGCGGGGAAGCTCGATAAAGGAGTCTTCCAGGGAGACGCAAGCTACCCCCCCGCCGAAGAGTGACTGCAGTGTGGTGCAAGGTTGGCTAACTATTTGGTCCTTCTGGGGAGTATAAAATACATGAAGACCGGGAGGCAGTCTAGAAACAAGAGGTGTGACTGTATCGTACGATTCGCAGCTGATCCATCGCACATGGAAGCCTTGGCATGACCCGAGGAACTCGGCCAGCTCTTCTGGAAGCTCCTCGAGCTGCAGCGTCAGGCGGTCTTCGCGAACAGCTTGAATGTCGGGTCCCTGGATGGAGTCGCCCGAGACCACAACATTCTCCGGATCAATGGCATTTTCCTGGGTGTGAAAAAAGGTCGTTCTTTGCCTCATTGCGATAAATGTAGATTTGAGGACGAGTTTCTGTGTTAGGTTGAAGGTCGAAGAGGTCCGGGAGGCTGTAGCTATGGACGGAAGCTCATGGCTGCAGCCTCCGGGTAGCCTTGCATCATCTGCATGGAGCCTGGAGCACGGGCCCGGGACCAACTTGGTGCCTATCGCTTTTTCTGACCAGCACAGGCCCAGAAAGGGGCACCTCAGCTCCACTACCACCAATGAATTATAACACCACTAGAAATACAATTGCCAACAAGGCTGGACGAACTAAAGTAAAATTTACACTGCTGTTTCATCACACAACGCTTTATATTTGTTTTGTCTCCATGTCATACTTCTTCGCTTTGCAGCCTGGATGACGGCCCACTGTTTACTTTTTTTGTTTCCTGCCGTCTTGCTGATGGGTCTTCGGGAAACCAATGCCCGACCCGCCCAATTGCCGAGGGTAAAAAGGATAAATGTGTCTAGATACCTTGCCAAACTCCAAGACGTATGTAGAAATCCGGCTGGATGTCCCATGATACTTTTGTGTCTTCCCTCTCCTTTTTGACTTGACTATGTACCAATGTACATCTGAACGCGAGATATAACGCTTTCGCACACTGTCAGGGTATCAATTTTCTTCAGTAGCCTAGCCATCAGCATCAAGCCTCTCCTCTCTGTCAACCACCATCAGTTCCATCTTGTCGCTTCTCTCTCCGCCTCCAATTTCCTCAGCCGCTCCTCCGAGTCATCTCCTACCACAGCCTCGGAGCGACGACTCTTTCGACGATCCTTGCGGCCGTCATCGCCATCTCTGCTTCGTTTGATTCCCGCAAACACCATGCGCTGTGCTTCCTTGACAAGGCGATCCCGGTCCCTTGCCTCTCGCGCCGCAGCCTGAGTATCCTTGCTACCTGGCCTTATCGAGCCTGATACAACGCTAGAGCGTCGGCTGGGGTTTGCTGTTGCATCCCTCGACTCCCTGGACTCCTTTTCCTTCTCCCGCTCTCGATCACGATCACGTTTGGAGGACGACGATTTGGGAGGCTTGAAGGACGGTACCTCAAACTCGTGATCTTTGAAACTCTCTACATCCATTGCAACAGAGGTATCGTCAGTTTCGCGCCGCGACAACTTGTACTTGTCCTTCTTCTCGCGATCGCGCTCTCTGTCCCGATCTCGACCCTTGTCCCTATCCCGGTCCCGAGTCCTCTCTCTCTCGCGGTCCTTATCTCGACGAGAGCGACCGGACCGGTGTTCGCGGTCACGATCTCTATCGCCGTCTTTATCTCGTGTTCTGTCGTAGTCGCGGTCGCGATTCCTCTCCTTCTCGCGATTACGGTCTTTGTCCCGGTGCGAGCGACTGGAACGGTGTCTATGATCGTCATCACGGTCCTTGTCTCGCTCACGATCCTTCTCTCGGTCTCGGTCTCGGCGTTTCTCATCCTTGTCTCGCCTACTACGGTGGCTAGAGCGTTTTGAGCCTGTTGGTGAAACCGACCTTGAGGCCTCGTCGTAGTCATCACCGCGAGACCTGGATTTACTAGTTTCGTCAACGTCACCGTCTCGAGTCGAGTACTTCCTACTTTTTCTCTTCTTGCGGCTATATTCGTCGTCGATGCTAGAAATGGAACGGGAGCGGTGGCGATGTCGTCTATGGCGGTCCCTGTTGTTGCGGTCAGGGCTTCTACTTCTGGAGTCGCCGCGGCCATAGCCTCTGTCCTTCTTTCGGTCACCCCTGCTGCCCCTGTCACGACTTCGGTCACGGTAGCGACTACGGTCCTGCCGAGCGAGAGAACTACTCCTAGAGCGGCCACCATCAACTAGACTGTGAAGGTCACTACCGTCACCATTCTGTATAAAGCCGCGTGCGCGGAGATTAACAAGTCTCGTATTTGGATGTCCTTGACGCATCGCCTTGGGTCCTGTGGGCGCGTTGATGGGAACATCAGGAGCTCCCATTATAGGGGGGCCATTTTCGATGGTGTCTGCTTGAATGGAATCTTGGCGGCTATTGTGCTTATGCGGGTCAGGTCCGTCGCACCCTGGGTCTGGTACGTGGTCATCTGGATCGACTTCTTGGCTGACAGCAGATTGAACAATTTCATCGCCAGGAACAGCATCTTTAACTAGCTTGTTGCCATCCACGACTTGAGCATCAGAATCAGGGTTGGGTTCTTGAGCAGCAGCAGAATCTTCTGTATCCACGGCACTAGATCTAGCGTCTGGGCCTTGCGCTGCGTCGTCTGTCGGATTGCCTCCTTGATTAAGGTATTGATGGGACTGTTGTTGGTGGCTACCGTTATTGGAGGTTTGATCTCCACCAGCCATGTAATTGCCAGCAGAACCTCCAACACCGTTTCCGTAGCCTCCCTGGAGCTGCATGTTCCCGTTATTGTAGAATCCACCGCGGTTGTACCCACCGCTGCCGTAGCCATAGCGGCCTCCTCGGCCACGGCCGCGGTACCCATATCCTCGACGGTGCTCATTGAAGTGATGGCCATAATTACCTTGTTGATTGTATCCTGTCTGGAAATTTGAGTTAAAAGTCGCAAAATCACCATTGCTCATACCAGCATTTGGATGATTGAAATTATCTTGGCCGCCATTCCACTGCTGTTGTCCGTTCCAGGTTGGACCGCTACCAAAATTGCCCATGCCCATAATGTTCATGTTGTTCATCATGTCCACGCCTTGTCCAAACCCGCCGTTCATAAACATCATGGGGGGGTCCATGTTCATGCCTTGAGACAATGTGTTAGCAAATGTGTTTCTTGAATGGCGCTGCTGGTAAGCACGGGTACTTGACATACCCATCATGGGAAACTGGTTGAAGCCACTGGCACCCATCATCATCATTTGCATTTGATTCATGTCGGCCATGTTCATATTTGAAAATGATCCTCCGTTCATAGGGTTGAAGCCAACGAATCCTGGCTGACTCTGCTGTACAAGTTCGGCATCTTGTTGCTGGTCACCTTCTGCTTGTGTTTGTACGTCTTGACCCTTGTCCTCCTCTGTTTCGTCCTGTTTTTGCCCTTCAGTATCAGTCTTGGCGCCAGCATCAGCGGCAGGCTCGACGCTTTCTCCCTTCGATGTCTCAGACTTTACGATAAGTACTTGGGTTAGCATCATGGCGACATCAAACGGTGTCACATCTGGGGTAACATACCTCTTGAGTGGGATCCTTCCGCTGCTCCCCATCCTTGCCAGGCTCGCTCATCGCTTGCTCAGCTGTCAAGGCTGGGTCGGGTTGTGTCTCGGTTGACTGCTTTTGTTCTGGGTCGTTAAGAGCCTCAGGTTGCGACTCTGTCGTTGGGCGCCCTTTTGCATCTCGGCTCTCGGATGACAGCGTTACGGGAGGCTCGACTGAAGCGGGTGGCTCTAATATTTTGGGCTTCGTCGTCTCCTGTCTCTTTTCTGCCGTCCTCAAGAACACTTTGATAGTCGTTCTAAGGGCTTTATTTGGTGGGCAGTCGTCGCCAGACAGCGGCGAATGTTCGCACACTGGACATGATGATGGTAGGATAGACTGGCCTAGAAGGATGTCAGAACATGCCTTGTACTTTCTGCAACGAGAATGCGCGTGTAGATGTGGAGAAGAATCCCAAGAGAGTTCTTACAGTTCTCGCAGATGCCTTGCTCACAGCAAGGTAGGCGGTAGGCATTGATGGCAAGCTTGCTGCAAATGGCACATCGCAGCTTGTTGGGAACATCCAGCGTGCTAGAGACCAGGAGTTAGCCTATCTCCTTACACCAGGAGCAAAGAGCGGCGAGGAAACAAACCTGAGCAGCTCAGCCTGGGCAGGTGTAACTTCTATCGTCGCCATGCTTCAACACACGGCGCATCAGTCGTAAGAGAAACCCATGCGAGGCGGGAGGATGCGCAGAAGGCTGGGCAATTGGTAGTCTCACGCAGGCTGGCTAGGCGAATAATAAGTTGAGAAGGCCTTCGGGGAATATCTCCAGCGGGAAATGCGATGTCATAGGTGTGAATGTTGATTGAAGTTGAGTTGGAGTGACGCGGTCCTCTCATTTGGGTAAAATTTCACTAGTAAGGTCTCGTCGCAGCCTGTCACCGGCAAACTTTGGTCACGTGTATTCCGGCATCAACCGCCTTTATTGTGTTGGGAGCTGCGATCACTATATTAGATAAGCTAAAAGCACAACGTCCCCAGAGTTTCCCGCACTAATGCAAGTAGCGAATGTCAATTCCCAGTCAAATCAGTGGGTGTCAACGGTAACAAATATATATATAATTCTCGAGACAAGCTCTGCTTAATTGCTCTGCGTCACGAGTTACTACGAAATCCATATATACAACCTCCTTCGTGTTGCTATGCACGAAGCAACAAGTCTTTCATCATATGGAGTATCAAGCGTTGTCATATACGTGGCAACCCACTTCGGGGCCTAATGCTGGAGGTTAGTATCGTTAATCAATGCCCTTATGACAAATTACTTCCATTTGGCACGCTTTAGTTGCTACTTCTGCAAACTTGAAGGAAAACCCAGTCATGCTGGTCATCAATGTCCACTCATACTTTCCATCTTGTCTAACAGCTCGATTCTGGACTAGTTTCCCCCAGTCACCTTATCCCGAAGCATTCCCCATCTCCAGCTTATAGCCCTTCACACAGAATAATAAACATGTGCTTGCCAGAAAAGCAGGAATAAGCAAAAGTAGGGGAAAGAGAACTATATACTCCTATCGCGAGACCGCCGTGAGCACCCATCCTGGTGTAAGAAAACAAAATCCACCGCTCCTTGACCAAATGAAATGCATTTCTGTAATAAGCGGCAACTTCTCTCCTGCCAACATGACGTCCTCTCCCAGACATGAATAGATCATATCAGGCTGCAGAAGCTCGATATCAAGTCTCGAGGGCCATCTGAGATATCTTCTATCGCATTGTACGAAATTTTCCCCTCAGCAAGCACATCCATCCTTCGCCCCAGCTGAATTAGCATTCAGGTTGACCCTCTGCTGCTCGTCTCCGGTGCGGCCTTGCGCCTGGTTGCTGCCCCGGGTAGTCTTGAGTGACGTCTCTGGAATGGCGTTTGCTATGGCAGTAAACACTTCGGTGACGTTGTAGCCCGTCTTTGCGCTAGTTTCAAAGAACAGCAAGCTCTCCTCCTGGGCATATGACTGGGCCTCCAGCGTCGTCACCTTTCGTGCGTCACCAGATTCCTCTCCCTCGGCCACGTCGGCATCGCCGGACCCGTCTCCGCCGCTACGTACACCCTCTCCATCGCTCGTCAGGTCCAGCTTGTTTCCCACCAGGGCGATTACTATTCCCGGGGAAGCTTGCCGCTGGAGCTCTGCCACCCAGTGTTTGGCCTTCACGAGGGATGTGGGTTTCGTGAGGTCGTAGACAACGAGGGCAGCTTGGGCGTTGCGGTAGTACATGGGTGCCAGCGAGGCAAATCGTTCCTGGCCTGCTGTATCCCAAATTTCAAATTTGATCGTTCTGGTGGGGAGGTTGCACTTTTGTGTCAGAAAAGCGGCTAGAGGGAGCTCAGACGGTCAGCTTCATGATTTTATTTTCCTAATATCGGAGGTCGGGGGATCGGCCTGGGGAAGGACCACATGATCGGACGGGAGGGGAGGGAGACGAACCGCCTATCGTGGGCTCCTTGTTTTCTTGGAAGTCATTGTTGACGAAGCGCAGTACGAGCGAAGACTATATACATGGTTAACCAGACGGTGTGAGTATATCGCAGAACGAAGGCGCAGTGGGGAGCTTCGGATGTAGCGTGGCTACAAGCACTAACCTTTCCAACAGCTGCCTCTCCGAGAAGTACTAGCTTGACGCTGCTGCTTGGTTTCGGACCATCAGCCATTGCAGCGGAATGGATAGGGTTGTGAAGTTAAAGTCGGAAAAGATGCACTTGATGGGGTCGAATCTCGGTGGGGGTGGAGGAATGTGGAGGTGGAAATGGAAACGAAGGAAACGAGGTTTGGCAATGCGGCAGCCTTTCGGAAAATCAGTGACGTTGATAGGATAGGATAGGGTGGGTGTTGGCTGCACTGAGGCGATGCATGACGACGCTGGGCGAGCCACCCTCTGGCGATCCGTTTTATCGACGTGCTGCAAGCCTGGAGTACATGACACCCGGGCCATTTACCTGGAAAGCAATCACCGCACTAATCCGTATTCAGTCACCGCCTTTGCCCATCCCACTTTTGTACGGCAGAAAATGCTCACCACCAAGAAAAAAAGTTTCCAACTGCAGCAGCTCTGGTTGGTCCGCCCCAAGTTTACAAGTGCTACTCGACTTTGCGACATCACGACACAGGCCGAAACCACATTACCACATCCATAATGCCACCTGATAATAGGCAATCACTTTTTGACGATGAATCTGATGGAGAAGGAGTCTCCGCTCCAGAATTCAAGGTCAACAAGGAGTATGCTCGCCGATTTGAGCACAACAAGAAGAGAGAAGAGATCCACCGACGTATGTCACAATTTTGCGCCAACCCACCTATCCCGATCAGATATTGCTAACCTGTTCTAGTGGAAGAGAAATACAAGAAGGGGAATGCAGACGAAGAGGGCGACGAGTCATCAGACTCCGAATCCGAAGACGAAGATGCCTTCCTCGCCACCGAGCAAGTCGACGCCGAAATCAACGCCGTCCTGAACGCCATCAAGAACAAGGATCCAAAGCTAAAAGATAAAAGCTATAAGTGGTACAAGTCCCTCGACGAAGCAGAAACGGATCCAACCCCGAAACCAAAAGAGGAGAAGCCGGTTACGTTACGGGACTACCACCGGATTAATCTTCTCAAGACGGTAAATGGCGAAGACGAGGAGGAGCTTGCCGGCGATGCCCCCAAAACATATGTCCAAGAGCAGGAAGAAATCAAGAAGGCCATAGCCGAGGAAGTTGCGAAACATGACGACGAAAGCGATGACGGCGAAGATTTCTTCAGGGCCAAAGAAAAGCCTAAAGCCCTGGACGCCGCAAGTGGTGTCCATCCTTCAAGAGCCGCAAAGATGGTCAAGAAAGAAGGGTTGCCTGATCCCGATCAGGATCCAGAAGCATTCTTGATGTCATACGCATCATCCAGGGCATGGGTTAGCGAGGATAAAGATCCCAACTGGGCAGCCTTCAACTCAGACGACGAGGATGAGGATAATAGGATGGAGCAGATCGAGCATGCCTTTAACATGAGGTTCGAGGACCCAGAGAAGAGCAACGACATCATCCGCACCTACGCCAGAACCGATGGGTCCGTGAGGCGGAACAAGGCTACAGCTAGACAGTCAAAAAGAGAACAGGAGAAGGAGCTGAAAGCTGCGGAAAAGAAGGAGCGACATGAGGAGCGTGCTCGCTTGCGACGGCTCAAGATTGAGGAAAGTGAAGAGAAGCTACGCAAGATCAAGGAGGCTGCTGGCATGAGCGGCAAGGCTATTGCCGATGAGGATCTCATGAAGCTGCTGGACGATGCGTGGGATGATGATAAGTGGGAGGAGGCCATGAAGGACCGATTTGGCGACTCGTATTACGCCGAGGAAGACGCCGTCATGGGAGAACGGGACGAAGCGGAAGGGGAAAAGAAGAAGAAGCCGAAAAAGCCCAAGTGGGATGACGACATTGATATCAAGGACCTGGTTCCCGACTTCGAGGATAATGAAAAGCTAACCATCTCTCTCACGGATGTCGAAGACGACGATGAAGAGGATGGCGGTGCACTCGTCAACGCCGGTCGCAAGGACGACGAGGAGGTTGAAGAAGCGAGCGACGATGACGAGGAAGCGTCAGAATCCCAAAAGCGAAGGAGCAACAAAGACCGGAAACGAGAGCGTCAAGAAGCGAAGAGCAAGGCCCGACGGGAGCGTGTGAAGCTCGAAGCCCTTGTGGACTCTAAAATGGAACTGGATGACCCAACAGCCCTCAAGACCAATGCCGGTGGAAGAATGGCCTTCCGATACCGCGAAACCTCACCTAGTTCTTTCGGCCTAACGGCAAGGGACATCCTCCTAGCACCGTCAGACCAAGCACTCAACGAGTTTGCTGGGCTGAAGAAGTACGCCACTTGGAGGGACGAAGAGAAGAAGAAGCGCGATCGCAAGAAGCTGGGCAAGAAGGCGAGACTAAAGCAGTGGCGCAAGGAGACCTACGGGGACCAGTTCACTCAGACTGGGCCGACCTTTGGGTTTGAGAAGCTCATCAAGAGCGGCGGTGGTAGTGCCCCTCTAGCTCAGGGCCCCGTCGCTGAGAAGAACTACTGGGAGAAGAAGGAGAAGAAGCGGCAGAAGAGGAGGACGTCGGAGGATAAGACTGATGATGATGCCGAGGTGCAGGGCGAGCAGGAGGGGAAGAATAAGAAGAAGAGAAGAAGGAAGAATAAGAAGTCCGAGGTTGCTGCTTAACAGAGTTGAGGATAGCTTCGTCTCTTGGTAGATAGTGGGGGTTTTGCTCAGCTCTAGACATGGTATTGTGTCTTAAGCTGAGCTTCCACTTGTATTTCTCGGGAAAGACTTTTTCCCCTTTTCCGCCCTGCATATAAATCGGTGTTTTGTGGTTTTCTATAGATACTCCATTGTCCCAAGAGAAATGCTTTGGCTCCTCCTTACCGGATTTCATATAGCTTTCCATTACATTCCTAACCCGTTCTTTGAATGAAAATGCCTCTCAGTGAGTACATACAGCTCATTAACGTGCAGTGTCGTCTCTGAGTCTTTCCGCCGGATACCGTTACTATACACTTTGGAGCTCACATTTGCATTTGGTTCCTTCTGCTTCCGCGCCTCAAGCCGTGGGTGGCGTATAAGAATCCGTCAACTCCACCTAGTTAGTAGCATCCAGCTCTTTCGATGCTCCATTGAGCTATGCCTCCCTCCCCTCGCCTCCCTCCTCGTTGGCACTGAGTACCTGCATTCCACCGATCCGTCGAGACTAGCAAGGTATAGATTAGAAAACACATACTAGTTAACTAGTAATGCTGCGTGGTTTTCTTGTTCGGGGAACAAATAGCAGCCGGGGCGTCTGCTTGATTTCGATGGCGGTGGTGGGCCGGCCAAGTTGCCTACTCGTACACTCCAGCACTCCGGCGCAAGCTCGCAGCATTAACCGCGTTGGTTCCCGAGGCTTTCAGGCTTTTGAGATGTTTGCTCGTCCGTCTGGAGGCACGGGGGTGGCTCGAACCCTACTACTTATTATAATGATCGGATGCAAAGAATTCAGGTGTCCGTGTCCATGTGTTCTTGGAGTCTGGACGGCATGGAACTACTATCGATAGCAGCCTACCTTCGTTGCGTACCATAGTAGATGGGGCTCCCCCCCCCCCTCCCCCCCCTGCAGCATTGATGCTAGGCGATGTGGCGTGCGTCTGCAGCGTGGCCAGTCTGTTGTAGTCTAGTACAGTTAGTTCCCAGAAGTGGTGGCGGAGAGACGCGCAAGGACGCAATCAAGCCTCGCTCGACATTTATCTGCAGTAGTTACCAGGCTGTGGGCTCTCTTTCTACCAGCGGTGGTGCGTGGGGAGAAATTATCCATCGAGAGAATCTCTCGTCTTGCCAACCTAGCTTCGGGGGTCCTTCCGTGGTTTTCGTTGCAGTAGTTATATACCGGAACACCCAGAACGAATACGGGAAGCCAGCCAACCCAAAAAGAACCGGTACCTACCTAGGTATCTTCATAGACACACCACAGGACAGGAAGTCCCCGTTTGATTCCGGCCTCAAGTTACTTGGTATCTACAGCTCTCCGCTGGACCTCTCGGACCTAACGGTTTCTGGTAATCAAAACCCCTGATGCAGTGGGGGCTAGGTGTATGCATCATACGTAGTTATAAGTGGTTATCAGTAGTTATCGCCGCTCGCTCGACACTGGCCGACTTGACGGGTGGATCTACTATGCACAGGCTCGAGTCCATGGGTTAAAAGTTTGAACCTGCATTTTGAAACCCTGGACTTGATTGTATGAGGAAATGCCGGTGAGAGCCTCTTTGGTAACCCCCCCCCCGGCCCCCGCCCCCCCGGCTGGAGGCCCCTGTGCTTTTTCTCGTTCTTGTCCTTATAAGCCCGGTCATCCCCATGCCATTCATTTATCCTCGATATTAGTCATTATCAAAAGTCGACGCGCTCAAGCGTCCGTCTCATACTAACTGATAGGAGATGAGAGGGAAGGAAGCTGGACGCGCGTGTCCCTCGTTCAGTTTCTTCGTCTTGTCATTGAGAGCCGGGTCTTGGTTCTTGTACACATAGTGCTCGCCCTGACCTACTCCTGCGAATTCTTTTTTTTTTCCCCTTTCTTTTTTCCTTTTCTAGTGGCATGTCTAACCTGGCAGCCTACGCCCGAGCCGAAACTTCACCCAAGTGTCCGCTTGGAGCAAGGGGTGGACAGGGACAAGATTTCATCCAGCCTGGAGCGTGATCAGGTGCGATACAACTACGCCAGCAGCGAAGCATATCCTGTGAGCTACGGGGACAGGACGCGCACCTACTAGCCCCATCATTTTACGGGGCTTATGGGCAGTAATATCTACCTGGCTACTTGCTGCAGCGGACCTCTCATTCTGAATTAATATTCAGATCTGCCACGATATAAATATAGTCAAGGTTATTAGTCAAGCTTCCATGTTAGGGTACATGGTCATAGGCAGTCAGGTGCCGTCTTCAGGGGCAGGTGGACCGGAGTTCTTAGCAACAGAGTGTATGTAGTATTTCAGGAAAGGTGTAGATGGATGGATGGGTATTGCAGGACAGAGGGCTAGGATTGGATTCATTTCTGGTTGCGTGTGTTTTTCGAACGTCTGTGTGTTACTAGAAGCGACATTGTGGTGAATGCGGCGAATGGATGTCAGGATTTTGATCTGATTGATGGTTAATGGTAGATGGGTTACTCCGTCGATCCTTTGATCCTACGTAAGCTGGGTTTGTATCACTGGACTGGATGCTTGAGTGATGCAAATATCGGACGATGAGGAGGGATGGATCTCGGTGGACATTTTGCCAAGTAACCTGAGCGAGTGTGTGTACATCATTGCTACGAATCTCGACCACCAGCTATGGAGGCTGTTGCCTATACCACATACGCTGTAGACGACACGGAGTTGATATACGACGTTGAATTTCTGGTATTTGTATTTCCCATCACTTTCGGACGAAAACCTTTGCTCCTGGGTGTGTGGGTAGGGGGAAATATTTTACTTCGATATAAGGGTGAAAGATCGTCCCGCTAGGTGGTTCAGTTATTATGATATCTACATACATACAAGATCAGGAATGCCAAGACCCCAATCCCCTCGCCGAGGCATTCCCACATCCTCCCATCCTCCCATCCTCCCATCCTCCACACTGTTGATTTGCCCACGCCAAAAAGCTATCATTCCTAAGCCCGGTAGTATCATAAGCAGTAGTTTATCTCCGTGCTCTCCTGAGTTACCCCATGGGTCCCACCCATACTGTGCGTATCCTTAGCCTACCTACCGAGGGATCAGTAACGTTGATCACAAATCCCCATCCCTATATCCTCGCTTTTACTCCACCCGTCTTCCTTCCCCATCTTCCTTGTCAATCTCGTAGCATGCTCTCCGTAGTGGGCGCTCAGATATGTGCATGTTATATTGTGCATATCGATGGTCTGGGCTCCGATACTACCCCAACGAAGACCACGTCCTTTCTGTCACCGTCATACCGTATGCAGCTAACTACATACTCCAGCCTAGTGTACTATGTATGTGTAATACATAGTTCGGGTGTATCCAAAGCGGCATAGCGCGTGAGCCATCCATCTGTGGTGTACATGGCACCTACACACCATTCCATGCACTCTTGCGTTGCTTTGCGTGCGTGTACTTGTAGGTGTGCGTGTGCCTCCTCCCTAGCCTCTCTCCGGCCTTTAGCTCCGACCTGCTTCACCCTGTTCGACGTTGCTTATTTGAGCCCACACAAATGGGGGGGGCACAAGGCTTGTCAGGGGGAGCAACTACCTGCCTAGTTAGTTAGCGGATGGTCACCAGGAGCAGCGTGGCGGGCTCCTACAATTTCACCGGCCATTTCTCGCCTTCGCTTGCTTTTCTTCCCCTTCGGCGACGCCCACATGCTACACCCTTGGAAGATCTCGGTAAGAATGCCCTGCATCCGGGGCCCCTACATCCATGGACATGTATACAGGCGTCTGGGGTATTGCTTCGATGTATCTGTACGGTAACTACAGGGTAATGTAGCCCCAAAAATGTGTTGTGGCTCAAGGATCAACATACTTTGTTGCGGGCAATCCAAGAAGGGAGACCCTAGGGCTTCTTTTCTTTGATTAATGATTGCTTCCCTCTTTGCATGCTTCTGCGGGAGCTATTATCGACCCTTTCTCTGTCCTATTTGAAAAGCCCAAGCCCCTCCCCTGATCAGAGGTAAGGAGAGAAACATTCCCCTCTGAAAATATCCGTTCTTTGGACTGGCCTGAGAGCATCCTCGTGTGGCTTTGTTGTATGCGGCTTGTTTAGGGGCTATGTACTGTAGCTGTTGTGCTTGGAACATCCCGGCCGATGACGCAAGAAAGCCCGGCACTTGGTGAGTCTATCTTTTTGTCGCAATCTTGGTGCCATATTCCTTGCCATATTCATCCGGCATAACCCCTGGCCTAACGTTGTATGTTCTGTTGGTGGAGAGCTAAAAAAAAAAAAAAAAAAATTCTGGTGAGTCGACATGAGATGATCTTAACAGCTGGGAACTGCGTACGTGTCTACTGTACGGAGACGCTTCCCATTTATACGTCCTCCTTATGCGTGAGGTATGCGTATATCCCATATCGTGTGTAAGAACGGATGT
The DNA here is from genome assembly GCA_022664585.2 of Zalerion maritima. NCBI lineage: Eukaryota > Fungi > Ascomycota > Sordariomycetes > Lulworthiales > Lulworthiaceae > Zalerion > Zalerion maritima. The sequence continues at coordinate 103,590 of JAKWBI020000003.1, forward strand.
CCCCTTTTCATCGTTAATTTCCCCTAATTAACCGCACAATATTCCCCGCTATTCATGGGGCCTATGGTATATCAGGAAGTCTGTGCCTCGGCTATCATGATATGACCAGGGATCATCAACTTCCCGCCTTCCCGTGTCTAGTGGCATGCATCAACAGCAGTATCTAATAGCATCAGTAGCCATCCCCTTGGCATATAGGCACAGGTGGATCTATTTGCACTCGTGGTATGGAAAGGCTGGACTTCACCCTCGTCTCCACCCCTTTCCTCATTTTCACAGACTGTGCAAGATATGTACGTACTCATGTCCCTAGTGGATCACAGAAGCAAAAATCTGGGTTTCTCATATTCGCAACGATCCTCTCGCTGCGGTAGTCTTTTCCGTTCGAATAGGCGGCCGGGAGAACCCAGCCGGGCCTTCCTCGTTGCTAGTGCCTTTCTTGAAAAAAATGCTGGCGGGCACGTACCGTCAATACCAAGAGGCCTCGGGGACCGGAATAAGTAGTAGTTGCGATGTTTGGCGCATCTGGCAAGGATAATAATCATTGCCCGGTACTCTAGACCAAGGCTTGCAAAGTGTAATGCGACTCCCCATTTTCTTCTCCCCATGTCTTTTTCTTTGGGAGGCATTCGTATAATAGAGCAGCACTGTGTAATACTCTACGTTATGGGGAGGCTTAGTTGACAAATGTAAACGCACCTGCTGCGTCCCCAAAACACGCAACAGCCACCAAAGGAACTAGAGTAGCCGTGAAGCGAGTGCGTCACTCTAGGTATTCGTGTTTGCTGGAGTTACCTCGAGAAATTGGAGGGATAAATGCGTATTTCTGTTGTAATGCTTCACCGGTGGCTTTGTTGTTGAGCTTTGACGAGGGGTATGGTGTAAGTGAATGATATTGAAAGAGACACTGCATAACTACTCGGTCCGTAAAGGAACGAAGAGCAACCCTCCACTTCCGTTTTTGGCCGGCCCCACGAGGCCCCACACCTGATCCTGGTAGAAATGCGAAGTGACATTGAGGTTGGCAGGCAGTTATCACGCTTAATTGGCGAAAAGAGAGCGAATTTGTATATTTTCTCTGTGCTGCACGTGGATGTGTTTGTGTGTATGTGTTATCGCACGGCCTATCCAGCGTTGTCTCTTTCTTTCATGTATCTAATCCCCCGAGAGTAAAGCCCCCCAGAAACCCCTGCATTGGCATTGTATCTATGTATGTAGGTTGTTGAGGAGGGAAAAGGAAGCAATGAAAAGTATTTAATGGGACGACGAGTTGGTAGTCCTATAGCCGCTTCATGCATATTCCTATACTCTCGACACAAGATTGGGATGGGAGTCGGTGAGTAAACATGGCGTTGGTATGGGGTGAACACTCAGCCTCACAAACCATCGCCGTATTCGCCACTTTCCGTCTCCCTTAGGAAGGTACCGTCACACGGAATAGGCCGGATGCAGGCAGTATCCATCGAGCTCCTAGGGACCCGGTCAAACAGTCAGACGGCTAGGGGATCGATCGTGATACGCGGCACCGGGTGCGTCAGCTAGCCATCCACGTAACATAGGAAGGCCTTCGGACAACAGCGAGAACAGAAGAAACTAGTCGTTTCTCGGTAGTCTATCGAGTATGGCCCTGTGCGGGACACAAATGCTTGTCATTCATGCCACAGGTGGCTTTCGAGGACACCAAAAAAAATTTCGTTCGGTCTACTGCAAAAAAAAAACCCCCCGTGACTTCGGGGTGACTAGGCTGTGTTGATTGCTCGCCTACCAGTTAAAAGTCAGGATGGAAGCCCCCTCCCACGAGACAAAATCAAAGATGTAGAGGGGAGGGGATTTATTTTTGGTGTTCAAGACATAGCAGCGTCTTGTCGAAGTTGTTTCTTGCGATGTAGGATCTAGATGGGACTTAGCTGCATCGCTGTCCCAGCCGTTAAATGGGTTTCGGATCCGAGTATGCCCCAGACTCTGGTGTAGTTGGTCCCGTGACAGGCCACAGGAGTGCCATCATAATAGCATCGGCTCCAAGCCCCAGCCGCTGGATCTCCCGAGGCACGAAGGATGCTCCGACTATGTGGTTGTGGTAGCGAGAATATCGAACGGGGTACGAGTAAAATGTGAGGGAGTGCTTCACGCTCCAAATGACCTGTACTGTCGTCGCTGCGAGTTTCTTCTCCCCAGCCCACACCTTCAACTCTCTTCGGTCGGCCCGCAATTGCCCGGTAACACAGCGTAGTAGAGCCCGCGTAGGCCAATCGCGGGACGGGAGAAGATGAAGAGGGGACACAATAAAGCGGTATTATGAAGGATCTCGAGAGAGAAAGGCTGTCACCCTCGTCCAGGCTTGGCTTCTGGTGGGCAAGGTAGTGGAAACATATCGTTAAGATACACCGTGATGAAGGATGGGAACAATGACAAGGATAGACAATACTAAGTAAGATTCAAGGGTGTGGTCCCCAAGTGTTTGTGACAGTGAAATTCTGCGATATAATTCTGGGTGCAAAGACAGCACACCATCTCGTGTTTATTATTAATTCAACAAGTACCCTCGTATGTGATTGCTGTCTGTATGTATGTATGTACATAGCTCGTGGTTTCCCGGTGCAAACCCTGGCAAGCGAGGTACCAATCCGGTAATACCCCTCCCTGCTCCTTCCACCACAACCCATCCAGCAGCCTTTTCATGTCGTCAAGACTCCGAGTCGTCGCCGAAGGGCAATAGCTAAAACCTGGGGAATGCTTGGCGCAGCACCATGCATTAGTTGTATCTATACATGCATTTTATACACCACACTCCGCCGTGCCTGCTGCTTTTGCATGTGTTTTCTATGCATGTATGGCACTGACGAGCATCCAATTGGGCACAGTCTGACAGCAAAGTTACGCTCTATGAAGACGAGGGCTAACGGTCCAGTCCTGAGCCAGGCCAGCCTAACACTGTGAGTGTGTGCAACCCGGAGCGGGTACCGTAGCTAATGTTTTCCCCACATATGCTGTACCAGTTGATGTTGACTCCTCCATCGAGCCTGACTCAAGCGATGAGAATGGCATTACCTGGGAGCACCAAAGTGATAGGGCTGCCAAGATGCAGTGACGTGTGCACCCTTCAAATGTGTCTTCGTAGGCATAGCTGATGAGGCAGTAACTTCTGGAGCTTAGTTGCCTAAATGGAGCGCTGTTCTTGCCTACATAGATGGGCAGGTAGAGTTTCCTTTCTGGGGCACGAGGGGGGCTGTTGACTGCTCCATTCCCACAGCCATGGATATTTTGAAATTTAGAAGTGTCGTGGCTTTGGAGAGGGGAGCGATGCAGAGCCTGAGGGATTTCATTCTTATGAAGGTGATCTAGTAAGTGGAGCGCGATGGTTCTTCGGCGCCAATATTGGGACCAGTGACAGTTCTCGGAAGCGGACATGAAAGGTGTTCTCAATGTGGGCAATAACGCCCTCTCTAGGGACATACAAGAATAACTTAACTTGATATCGAAAATATATTTTTCCCTTTTGAGCAAATGGGGCGTGAATGGCTTTGACTTGCGTCCCATTAATAGTACGTCTTGGTCCAGCAACCCAATGCTATTAGGACTGATATACTAAGCGTCCGACGGAGAATATGTTGCCTCTTTCTGGTTAATCAGCTACTTGCTGAAACATTTGCTAGTCTCAACCTCTCATCTTCCTGGGATGGGCAAAATTTTAGATGTCTGCTATCTACCTGTACTTAATCTTGGTTCAACTTTCGAGCATGTGGAAAATTACTGTCTTTTGCCACAATGGAGCAAAAGTCCATCTACGTTGTTGAGAACAAGACCCTATTCTCGAAAAGCCTCACTGTGGAGTCAAAATTCATCAGTAGGGAAGTCCCTCTCAACGACATATCTCTATTGGTATTTCCGCTAATCTCTTTTCAAGGTGCTCTGCTGATTTACTGACGAGAATCTGGGGATTAGTGAACTTATTATGGTATCGATAGTCATAGAAACTACGACTGTCAACTATGAAGTAGTACTACGTTCCTATATTCCTCGTTTTGTATCTAACTGGACGAAGCAATTAGTAAATAGTGGCAGCATAAGCAGCTTGGCGTAGATGAAATTGGATAATTATTAGAATAAAGGGAGTATCTTATTACTCGCTACCTACCTAAGTGGATATTACGTGACTGTGCAGGGACATATGCCCTGGACGCGGAACTTGGAATTAATCAGAAGGTTTAGATGGAAGTTTGTTTCTTAATGACTGTAGCATCCGCACCTATACTAGATATCCAGGCCATTTAAAGCGTGTATGCCCGGGGGCAAAGAACATGCGGGAGAAGGTTCAGTGATGGAAAGTAATAAAAGCTTGTTCGTCTTAATACCCTACTTGTTATGGGTTAGAAATGCTGCTACTGCTCTCCCTACTAACTAGTGGCTCGGCGCACCAAGGAGACGCCGGTGTGCGCTGGGGACTTCTTGACACCCGCCTGTGGAAATCAGCATCAGTAACTAGGGCATAATGGTTTTCTAGAACACTTTTATTGAGATATTTACTGCATTAGTCACATCAACGGATCGAGGGTCTCCGTGCTAGCTTTCTTTCCGTCAGTTGGGACTTTAGAGCCCCTCGCCAAAAAAACAAACCATGTATAGTGTCCACACAAGAGAAGGTGGCAGGAGTTACATCTCGAGATACCCCTTCATTAACATTGGTGATGGAGGGAGATTGAGAAGATTGGGTAATATTCTACATAACGTCCGCATCCCTCACTGCACCATCTAGTCGTTGAAAGTGCACCCCGACAACTGTGTCATGTCTTGCGAGCCCGAGGATTCACAATTCTAAGGGGGTAACACTTCTGCGACATATCAGGCACCTTGACGTGGACTTGGACGAGGCCCAGCGGACGTGGCATCTGGATGTAGAACATAGGATCGCTTGTTGAGAGAGCAGCTCATAAGAAACTAAGCGATACTCTGTGTGCATAGTTTGCCCATAATGGCGCACATGTATCACTGTATCTATGTGGGTTGCGAGAGGCAGAACACAACATGAAGAGTTCGGACGAGCCATTAGGTTCTCATCGTTTTCTCAGAGCTCTGTCTGTGGTACGGCGGGTGGATATGTAGCTTGCAAGTCTGTTCGCACCCGCCTTATTGCGCCGCCAAATACCGTGTGTCCATTATTAGATCCTAACGCTTGACAGGCTGTCATACTTATTTCGTCCCTTCATGCTTTTCCCTCGTCTCTCTACTCCATAGGCTGCGTAGGATGCAACTGTCGTGATACGCCCCACGACAGGAAGAGTCGCTTCGCGTCCCTTTCATCCCACATAGCTTACGTGCTAAAGAGACCGAGAATAATGCCACAAGGGAGAGGGATACTCATTCAGGCAGTGTATAAATGGTGCGACAGAAAACGGTTCGTGCGTGGTTCTGTTTTGCGCGTCCAAACGCCGTATCTACAGATTGCTTGGTCCAGAATTTATGGAAAACGTCGAAACATTATTTCAGGCAGCTCGTCCGGCCACCGGCTGCGTCCGGACCAAGAGGGCTGAGAGAGCTGTGCGCTTGTTCAAAGGCGTTCCAGGTATGCGATTGGGCACTCAGGGCCAGGGAGTCAGGAGATGTAACAGGGATGGCATTCCGGGTTGCTCTGCTAGGGACACTGTTCTAGGTGTGGTGATTGACTCGTGGTAGCATTTGCCCTGCATGATAACAGCCGGGGACAGGGGCATTACGGAGTCCGGCGGCGCTGCGGCCGAGATGAGTTTTTTTTTTTTGGTAGCAAGAGAAGGAAAATGGAAAAGAAAGAAGCAAAGAATCCACTGAAAGACTTGAGGGATAGTGGCTAGTGGGCCACACCCCCAAGCGCGGGCTGGGATATTTCTTGTATTCCCGTCTTGGGAGGTTCGGTTTTCATCTGGTATTCTCCCGCGACATGACGGCTCAGTTTATTCGCTTTATCATCCATGCAGATTACGATAAATTGCTGTCACGAGGGTGCGGCACGGATGGGCGAGAGAGGTGGTGGCCGGACAGCATATCAAAAGGCTTGGCCTGCTGTGGATGCAACGAACCATTTGCAGGGCAAAAAAAAAAAGGAACACTATGTGGACAAAATCTTTCAGAAGTGCGATCGGAGATTGATTTCTAAATTGTGACATAGAACCACTTAGCTAGAATGTGGCTCAAATATCTAATGCCTCCCGGATTCCTTCAGCATCACCGACCTGTTATCAATGGTACTCTGTATAGAACACAAATAATGCTCGCCCTGGATTTTTGATGAAATTGGAACCCGTGATTCGGATCAGTTACGAACCACGGATCGCCCATTTTGTGTGTGTGCGTATCCAACATCGCACTCTGGGAAGCCGTTGGTATCGATGTCGTATATGATGTTTATGAACTCGATTCATCCAGAACGTTATAGCGAACAATCGTGCTAGGGTCCTTGGAGAAAACTGTACTATGTACGGAATGGTTAACTCTTGGCAATCACAGTCGGTGAAGTAAGGCGCCAAGTATCCCGGAAGCGATTCAAATATATGCATGCTACGACGAGGGAACTGCATAGTGGCGCTGCTGGGGAGGCTCTGCGCCGCGGCTAGAACATGATAGCAGCCTAGATGATGGCTGACAAATTGAGTGATTAACCTTTGAAAAGCACCATTCCCTACGTGATTTCTCATGCGTGCTCGGTGGACATGGACATGATGATCTCGCCATATCCGACTCAGGCTGCGTAGAAAATTTATAAATATAGTAGTCACGGGTGAAGTGCAAAGTGACCAACTTCCACTTAAAGCACCTGCCAGCCAAGCTAGTGCTGTTCCATGGGGATGGACTCGGGTATCACCGTTGAGCTCGGATGTGGCTCGTCTCGGAGGGCGCACGAACCAACCGAACGGCGGCCGTCGGAGTGGGATACGGAGTGCCAGGCCAGTGAGTGGGTTTCTGCTATGTAGGTTAGATAGTGCCCGACGAAAAGAAACAAGTCTGTGATTCGAAGGGGTTGCCCTTTTTTCTTTTCTTTTCGCGCCAGCATCGGGTTCGGCGAGATATCCTCCCTCGTGGGCACTCGCAAGTCGCAAGATATGCCCATCTAATACCCGTTGTTCTGAGCCGAAATGCATAGAAAAAGAAAGCAGAAAAGCTCTTCATGACTCGACCCGAGGGTAGGGAACGAAAGAAAGACCTTGTCTCAATCCTAGAGACTTAATTGGGACATAAGAAGGCAGGACTGGACAAGTGTCTCGGAAAGTCTCAGCTTGCTTGCTGCAACGTGAATGTTGAATACACCTGAGCACACGCTCTTGGCGTTTTGTGTTTGCGTTTTGAGTATTAGTGCATATACCTATACAAACAGTTCCCCGGCCTGGCAAGATAGTAGCTAGGATAGTAGCTACGCGAGGAGGTATCAATTAGCAAGTAAAAAGAGAACAATCAACTAGGAGAAACAGGAGGAAAGTCTAGAGCTACGTAGGCAACTTAGTATCCAGGCTCCGAGTCGTTTCCGAGAGGTCGGGTTTGCCGGCTCTCCTCCACCTTATAGCCGAAACCCCACATGCAGGCGGCGTCAAACAAGACCGCTTTCGCCAACGGGATCTTCCATGACTTGGAGTGGTCACCTGAAGGCTGCGGACATCCCCTAAATGGACCTAAAAGCTGCACATACACGCACCCACAATTCTGGGCACATCTTTTTATAAAATTCCTCAAGGCGATCTACAGTAGGTGGACCAATCTCCCCTAGTGCGTGAACCGTGGGCGGACGGTATTCGGAGAGTTAGCCTCGAAGCTTCCGGGGTTGTGTGGAGAGTGAGGCAATAACCGAGGCGCGTCAGATTCGCTACCTCTCACAACATGATGATGACTTAGAGAACTGGCACTCGCTCACTCCTGTCCTCGCAGGGTCCTGCTGTGTCATCCATCCATAATCTTCGCAAGGAAGACTAGCAATTGCCAATGAGGAAACCCTTCAGAATATGGTGCAGGAAACCATGCCGGTGGCTGCAATGCATCATGACCGGTATCCGACCGGATATGTATATAGTTGGAAATGCGTGCGTGCCCTCTACGTAGGAATATTGCGGAGAACACGGATCGCCCTTTTCGTGCTCGTTCTCGGGAAGGCTGATGAGCTCCGATCTCATACCGGTTTGCGACTATTCTAGATCTTTTCGTTAGCTCCTTGCCCACCAGCTTAACAATATGCAAGCATCCAAAATTCATCTCCATTTGCAGGACCGAAAGGTTAAAGCTCAGTCCCCAGTGTCGAGAAGGAATTGGGCAGCGGAGTCCTTGTTTTCCGAGTCTTTGAATGAGGGGTGACGCCTGTACCTACAACATATAGCGCCCGTTATCCAATCACCGGACCATCCTCAGAATTTGCCTGCGCCAAAAAAGTTGTTGAGCATGGTGCAATCGTTGAAGAAGCAGCCCCCCCCGGCTCAAAACCCTGGGCCGACTAAGATAATGTGGCCAATCACAGATCAATCTAGTCCCCACATGTACCCACTTTGCCTAGGCGTGCCGCCAGCACCTGCCCTGTGCACACAATCCTAGTCAACTGCGGGTAAGTGGGGCAGACAGGCTGTTTTCCACCGAGGGAAAAGTATCGATACCTTGATGCCAAACCAGGAGGGGTACCTGGGGAGTTTCCCCGATAGTGTACTTGCCCGCTGTGTTCGAGGGCGGAATGGATACCAGAATGGAGGGCAGGGACGCCACAGGCCTCAGTCTCAGTCCCTGTCAAGTCTCTTCATTTTGGAAGTTGACCAGAGCAACGCACATAGGTTGTCCACATCAAATACAAACTACCCCCCCCCCCCCCCCCTCCATCTTCCGTCGTTTTTGCACAATCCCTCCCTCCGCTCCGATGTGTTGAGCAAGCCTATTATAATACGGGTTGATATCATCTCCACGTGGTCCTCATCAACAAGGTCCCAAAAGGAACTTGAAGCACCGCGTTGAAGACGAGGATACATACTTATACAACAACTCGTGCCCAAGGTTGCATTGTAATTTTCCGATGCCATATCCTCTTCGATTTCTTGGATGACACGAGTGTCTATTCACCTATTGTTGCTGGCCACCCTGATCCGGTTCCTGCTATCTGTCCGTTGTTTCGCCACTTCTGCGCCGAACCAGCCGATATTTCCAAAGGTTATTATTGCTTGAACGAAGTACTGCTGCATGGCCCATATATACCTGCATATACACCACCTAGCACAACACCTTCCTGTCGACTTCCGCCTTATTCCATTCTTCCTTCTTCCTAGGTATATTGCGGCGCATATTAACGGCCTCCTGCTCCAACCCAGACTAGACTACCGGGTTCGCACACCAAAGAGCCTAAACTTGAGGGGCTCTAGGCGTGCGTGAGCGTGTGGACAGCACATCTACAGAGCTACCTGCTTGCGCATAAGTAAGACTTGGCTCTTTCCACCCTCTACAGCTGAGGATCGCTATCCGAAGGATATGTGGACTAGGTATCACGAGGTATCAACCGAAGTACATTCCACTTCTCGATTCCGGAGGCCGAGAGAGAGAGGGACACATCATAGACGACTGCTGGGCCCTTCTACCCCACACTTTCGAATCCTATCTAAAGGCGGCCGAAGGAGGGCAGAAAACCGCTCTCTGGAGTCTGGCCGCTTTCGTCGTTGACCCTAGTAACTCTCGGGCGAGAATACTACAGGGCCATTGCGATTGTACCTTTGGAGTACAGCACGGACGCGCATGATTAATGCGTGCACAATAGTACTACAAGTAAGTCAGGACGTACCAAAGATGTATTCGCAACGATGAAGGGTTTCATCCAGCTCGGAAGCCCTCCATCGTGGTAGATGGACAATGGACTGCCAAAAGACTTGAAAGTCCACCTACACATGCTCTTTCCCGGCCACTTAGACCGGGGTATGTCTACCCCAGTCCCCACCCTTCGTCGTCCCCGCCACCTGTACTCGAATACCCACTTGCACATCCACTTTGGCATCCCCCTACCCCAGGTTGTCTCAGGCTCTCAATCCAGGCCCTAATCAGTGAAGTTCTTGTAGCTCCCTCTCCCAGCAAAGCAATTCATCAGCACTGCAGCTGCTGCCCCGAAAAAGACCCCGACCTCCATCCATCCACCCACATTGTCTCTACCTTTGATTCTCCAAAGTTTCCACTTTTGCTCTTTTCTTCATCACTGCTGCGCTGTTTTTAGCGTTTTTGGCTGTCTTCTTTTCCTCTTTTTCTTTTCTCCCGCCTCTTCTCTCCCGCCGTTCGCAAGCCAATCGTCGAAAACAGAGAAAGGGGGGTTTCGAAAATCGTTAAACTACAGAGCAAAACACACTCACGCTCGATTCTACCGGCTGATATTTTCCGTCAATTCGCCTATCCGCCCACACCAAGCTTCAAAAAGCCATCATTACCAACCATACCCTCGATACCAGCGCCATCACACATGGTTGCTTGTTTCTCGGTCGTCCACACGTGCGCTCCTTGACCATTTGCCTCCGCCTGTGCAACCTCGCCGGAACAAGCGAAAAGGAAGAAAAACACAATAAGGATTGAGTTGGTGACTAGCTTGCTGTTCATAAGTAGCTTCTTCCTCCGTTTGCCGTCGCATGTGGGAGCCCGCGCCGTCACATACCACCCACCAAACGAACTTTACACATTTACCATACACGTTGTGCTGCTGCTTCATATTACACCATAGTCTGCAAGCATAGTCTAGCCGCCTTCCACAGCAACTACATGATCTCTCAGACACGCGGATAGTCTCATCTGGGTCCCGCCGGGCGCTCCAGGCCTCCAATCAACACCAGTTATACCCTTCATTCTTGCTCTCAGCATCTAGTTCGAAGGTTGCCCCACACATATGAACCCAAGTCTCAAGGTTGCCAACAACAAAACTCATGTCTCCCGGATCAGCAGCCCTCCAGGCCTTCCCCATTGGCCATGAGATTCCACATTCCCATCCAGAGGACCTCATAGACCCCTCCCAATTTGCCGATTTTGACTTTGGATATGGTGGGATTCCCGACGGCCAGGTAATATCTCTCCAAGATGGTCGCGGCGCCGACATGTTCGGCACACAACCCCAGCCCCAAACCATGGTGCAGGAGCGTCACAACTCTGCCATAGTAATGAATGGTGGACGTGCCCCTACGTTTAATGTCTCGGCTGTGTCTGCGCGAAGGGCAAGCTTCGAGGCCTCTGAAGACGGAAGTGAAAACAGCCGTCATCGGATTTTGAACCCTCTAGATGATGCCATGTCGGATGAGTTTGGGATGTCCAGTACAGGCGCCGGAGATGGAACTGACCTTGGAGGCAAGCCAAAGGAAGACAAGTCTGAGACCATCCCGCCATGGAGTGAACTCAAGACGAAGGCTGGAAAAGAGCGCAAGAGACTTCCCCTTGCGTGTATCGCCTGCCGGAGGAAGAAAATTCGGTGTTCAGGGGAGAAACCGGCTTGCAAGCATTGTCTTCGTTCACGAATACCCTGTGTTTACAAGGTGACGACCAGGAAGGCGGCGCCCCGAACCGACTATATGGCAATGCTCGACAAAAGGTTGAAGAGGATGGAGGAACGTATCATCAAAATTATACCCAAGTCGGAACAGGAGGCAGCATCATCCTCCGTGACCAGAGCGGTCGTCAAGCCGGCAATCCCAGGGACGATTTCAGCCAACAAATCATCCAAGAAGAAACAATCCGAAGAAAACGACCTCGACCAATGGGCCACACGCTCGCAATCGAAAACAAGGCTGGATGGAAAGAGCAACAAGATTGCTTCTCTCCATTTTCACGAAGTCGAAGACAACAAACTACTGACGGAAGGGTCGAAAGCTCTTCCCGACAAGGAGATACAGGAACATCTTGCCAATGTCTTCTTTGAGAACATATACGGACAGGCATATCATCTTCTTCACAAGCCTAGCTACATGAGAAAATTGAAGTAAGTTATTGTGACCCATCTGAAACGGTGCCACCACCGCCTCTCCAAGCATGGCTGACCATCTTAGAAATGGCACTTTGCCACCCGTATTAATCCTCTCGGTCTGCGCCGTAGCTGCACGTTTCTCGACACATCCCAAGTTTGGGGCGACGGCAAACTTTCTCAGGGGCGAAGAGTGGGCGAGGGAAGCCAGAGACATTGTCACAAGGCGGTATGAATGGCCGAACATTACCATCCTTACGTGCCTTCTAATTCTGGGGCTTCATGAGTTTGGAACATGCCAGGGAGGAAGAAGCTGGGCCCTTGGCGGACAGGCAACTAGAATGGCCTTTGCTCTCCAGCTGCACAAGGATCTCGAGTTTGACCCGGCTAGTCTCGATGGCACAGCTCCCTTGAGCTTCATTGACAAGGAGATACGGAGGCGAACAATGTGGGCGTGCTTCTTGATGGACCGCTTCAACTCGTCCGGTACTGATCGCCCTATGTTTATCCGGGAAGAGACGGTTAAGATCCCTCTTCCGATAAAAGAGAAGTACTTCCAGCTTGACATGCCAGGGCCAACCGAAACGCTCGACGGCCAAGTTCTCAATCCTGTGTCAGCCGACGATGGGCAGCTTGCGGACGCAAAGGAGAATATGGGTGTTGCTGCGTATATGATACGCGCGATCGCGCTCTGGGGCCGGATCATCAGTTACCTCAATCAAGGAGGCCGGGAAGCCGACCCACAGCCGTTCTGGTGCCCGGATTCTTTATTCTCGAAGCTCATTGCCGAGGCGGATGATTTTCCAAAGACGTTACCAGAGTCGTTACTCTTCAACGAGGACAACCTAAGGCTACACGAGACGGAAAACATGGCGAACCAATTCCTTTTCCTACACATATCAATCCAACAGAACATCCTCTTCATTAACCGTCATGCCATGTCGCTACTCGAGCTAGCTGCCACCTCCGAAACGCCGGAATCCCTATTCGAAAAGGTCCAAGAATCGGCCTTTGCAACCGCAAACCGCATATCCGAACTACTCCAGGATGCTGAAAACATGCTGGTGACAGCACCGTTTGTCGGATACTGTGCATTCCTTTCGAGTACTGTACACATCATGGGCCTTTATTCAAAGGGAGGTGGCAACTCCCAACTTGCCGAGAAACAAAAGAAGAATCTGGCAGTGAACATCAAGTACCTGGGTAAAATGAAGCGGTACTGGGGCATGTTCCACTGGATCGTCGAGAATCTCCGCGAGCAATACAAGACTTACCATGACACAACACGTACTTCGCCGCCCGAAACCAATTTGGGCCCTGCTGTCGGAGCCCCCGGCAGCGGTTCGGTAGACGGTGCGGATAGCCCGTCGGGGACTGTTGCCGCACAGTCCCCAGTCTTTCAGTACGGTGACTGGTTTGACAGGTATCCTCATGGACTATCACATACGGACTACGTTGACCCTGCGGCTGTTCCCAAGAAGAAAGAACGGGGTCACGATGCGGTTCTAGAGCAGAAGCCCGAGCTTCATACGGTCGAAGAATATTTCACAACATTATCACCACCACAGACCGGAGACATGCGAGCCATGAATGACCGAAGGAATGCAGCAAACCTAAAGAGGAAGGCCCAACTTCTCCATGGTGGCCCACAATCAAAGAAGACTCGCGAGGAACAACAGCTGGGGTCGTTAATGACCGACCTCGGGAACCATCCTCAAGCTCACCATGACGCTCAGCAACAAGCAAGCCTTCGGGGATTCGCCCTAGGCGGACAAACTAGCGGACCAACAAACTTTCATCCATTAACGATTCCTCACACGACCGCAGGCGCTGGGTATCATGCACTCTCACCTATAAGCCCAGTCGTCGGCCATTCGAACAACCACCTGTTTTCGCTGGCCAACGTACAGGATCACGCCCTGGAACACTTTCCAGTGGAACTTATCCATGCTATTCAGCAATCAGCAAACATGCCATCGGGGGTTGGAAACTTGGAACGCCATTTGGACTTCGGCGGCTTTGGAGGACACGATGTTCAGAGCGGCCATCACAGCGCTGGGGTTCTGGACGGGTCCGGACAGGGCCACGGGGGAGGTCCCGCCGGCCCTTGGGGCCATATGCCGAGTCGCAGGAATACGGCTGGGGGGTTGGGAGGTCGCCACCCCGCGATGGCCGGGTTTGTTGACAGCAGTGCCTGGTTTTCACCGTTCAACATGGATACCGAAGTTGTTAACCATGATATCATGGGGAATAATAGCATGGATGGTTTCTTATTTGGCACTAACGGAAATGGCAGTGGCTTGGCCACCCCGGGCGGGATGGGACTTCACAACGGACGCTAGAGGTTAGTACATCACCCTGTCGAGGACCATTTCCCCAAAATACTGGAGAACCCCATCAACGGACACGGGAAGACGGTGGAACTTGGCGACACATATGCTGGACACTAGCATGTATAACCCGGTACGCATATACAGGCAATTATTTTTTCGAATAGCATTTCTTTGGTGCGAAAAGGGTTTCATATAAACCCCGGGCTCGACCGAAGGCAAACTCCCGCAAAAATCTGGAGATGTTACTAGGTTAGATCTAGGCTGGAACATTTTGGTGTATCATTATTTATGGAGCGTATATGTCGCATCTTTGGCACTGGGTTAGAAAGAAGTTGATTATTGTCAAGCACCATTCTACTCGGGCGATCGACAATGGCGCTTACGCGGACACATCTACTCGAAATATACTTACAAACAGTTAAAAAAGCATAAATAGCACAAAAAACACGTTATACCTAAAAGACTCGCGACTCCCAATGTAAGTGAGATACGTGCATAATGGCGAAGGGGATTTAACAGGTCAGGACTCGAACAGTTCAGCAAAAAGAAAACATTCAATAATAAGGAACATGACCAAACAAGGCATCTAGTATAAACAAATTATCCCAAACCAAGGCGTCTCTCTATGCAACCGAGAAAGAAAGTAAAAACAAACAATCCCCCTAGACGCCCGAGCAATGCTCTCTTCCCATCATGTCGACCTGGGTCCATGATTTATTATATCTCGGATCAAGACAGCCATCCATACATCCATCCATCCATCCATCCATCTTGTATAAGCAAGTGTCTAGGAATCAGTAGCAGTTCAGCCTCGTCCCCTCTCTAGTCCCTGCTAACATAAGCAGGGACACCATAAACAACGACCGCACCGCCATTGATGCCTCTCAACTTGCACCTGCCTCTCGCCTTTCCAACCGCCTCCACGAGGCTCATCTGCTGCTGCTCTACACTTTCGCCACCGCTGGCAGAGGTGCGACCACCGCCCTTCAAAATACCCCACCCCTCGCAAACCCCTACAGCGAAGCGATCGATGTCCCTATCGGTAACATCCCACAACGCGCCCACCACGCAGGGGGATCCCGCAGCGAGCAAGTTCCACACGGGTCCACCCAGTTCGAAATGCCCGTTGTACGTGGTAGCGACCGACGAACATCCCATCAGCAAGGCAACACTCTTGACGCCCTTCTGGATCCGCCTGACCGTTCTTCCCCTGATAAACTGCGCGCCGGATCCGTGGCCAAAGTAGAGGAGAGTGTCCTTTTCCTCCAGGGATTCCGCAAAGAAGGTTTCCGTGGGGGCGGTTCCAACGACGGAATCCCAGCCTTGCTTTGAGGCTAGATTCTGGGAGAGCGGTTTCTCGAAGGTCTTCCTCGTGTTGGGAAGATCCGCCCCCGGATCTAGGATGTACGCGCCCGAGCGGGAATCCACGTGAAGCCCCGGCGGCGTCATTTCCGTGAGCGGCAGCTGCTGTTCGACCCCGCCTCGTCGCCGGGTGACGAGTACGTCCCTGAGGTACGCCAGACTGGGAATGCGACTGACCGCCATGTTGCGCATGCATCCCATGCTCTCCCACGGGAAGACATGGAGCGACGGGTCTAGGACTAGCAGGGTGTGGCGTCCTGCTTCTCGTTGCGCCGAGCTTCCATCTTCGCTCGAAGCAGCGGCGGCGTGGTAAGCCCTCAGAGCGTCTTGCGTGTCCAAGATCATGCTGTCCCAATCGATCTCGTCCCTAGCGTTCTGCTCGCCGTACCATCCAAGTATGTCCGTGACGAAATTCAAAAGGTCGCCCAGCTCGTCCGTGAGGTCGAGCTCTGGGTCCGCGTTGACGTCGCCGAGGCCGACGAACAGCTCCAGGACGCGGTCATCGAAGACGTCTAGGCTTAGGGAGCTATTGTTGTTGGCGCCGGAATTCGAGTTTGGAGTCTCGGCTCGTGATCCAGCTCTGCTGCTTGCTGCTGTCCCACCACCGCCTCGTCGTCGATTGAGAGCGGGCTTCTTTTGTCGAGAAGGCAGATGATTGTCCAATACCCCCTGCAAAGCACCCTTAAACCTCCCGAGCAGCCCAGGCATGTGTTTATGCTGCGAAAATACACCCTTGAACCCGCCGAGCCAGAACTGTTCCACCCTCACAAGCAAATCGCTCAGTTCCTCCTCGAGGGAGTTCCTCAGGTCCCACCACTTGGTCTTACCACCTTCCTTCTTACTGTCGCTGGGCGAGTTTCCCATGTGGCAGCTCTCGTTGATCCTGGCTGTGATGTCGAGGAGCTCGTTACGGCCCTCGGAGAAGGTGAATTCTTCCTCTCCGTCACGGATGATGGGTGCCTTGATGACCATGGGCTCCAGGCTGGAGACAAAGTTGACGAGCGTGAGCTGGTTGGTGGCTGCGTCGATGGTGATGGATACTACATTCCATTCCCTGGGCAAGATGTCGGCGTAGTCTTTGCGCAGACGGGCGAGGTTGCTGAGGTCTAGTGCTGGCGCGGCGGCTTGAGGGGCGGCGATGGATTTCTCCAGTGCCATGGGCCAGCTTGTCTCGTCGGAATGGGTTGATGATCTTTCCAGCTGGAGGACCTGTTGGTCCCGCTGCCAGAGAAGGTTGCGGCCCATATCGATGGGGAAAGTAGCGAACGGCGGGTGGCATCTCTGCGTTGCCCTGGGCGAACACGCCGCAGCCAGCATGATTGCAAGGTTCTGTAACGTCCTCGTGACCGTCTTGACCATGGCTCGATCGCCAGTAGCTAGTACCGTGGAGTGTATCTCCATCAGATACTCTTGAGCCTGGAAGAGCTTCTCCATCAAGGCGGATCGGGCCTTCTCTTGCGTAGCCCCAGCCCTGCGACCGCCCTTCCGTATGGGGCTAGGAGAGCGGTCCTGGGAAGGGCCCGACCTCTTTCCCTCGTGGACGGCGGGAAAGCAGAGAGCAGATTCGGGAATGACCGAAAAGACTGGGTCTCGCATCATGAGATCCATGCTTTCACCGATAAGGCAGGATGCCATTGCGACACGCTCCTGCGCGACGCCGGTCGGCAGTTTGACGAGTTTAGTAGCTTGTTGGAGAACAGCGAAGGCAGATGCCCAATCCTCTCGCTCCATACCGTATAGGGCTTGCTGGACTAGCAAAGACCCTCGCAGAAGCGACACCTGAATGTCTTCGGCATGAGTATGTTCTTTCACGGGCGTCGGTGTCGGCTTCGCCTTCTGGACAGAAGCCTTGCGAGCATGAGCCCGAGCAGCAGCACCTGTAGCCGCACTCGCAGCGCGGGTGTGTCCCCTGGCTCGTCCGTTCTTGGGAGCCTCCTTGATGGTTAACTGGGCCATCTTGGTTTCCAAGCCTAAATCGTCCGCCTTCGTATCCTTCGGTTTGTTCTGAATGGCGACAACCTTCATCGCAGCGTCGGCAATCTCCATCATCTCTGCCTCTGCGTCGTCATCCTTCAATTCCCGATAGATCTCGCTGATCTGGCAAGCGAGTGCGATGGAGCTGAATGTTCCGTACGTGTTTCCAAAAGTGTTCCGTGCTGCGGTGACATAGTCCAGTGCCTTGTCAAGCTGGCTTCCACGGGCATACATTGAACTGAGGAGAACGCTTGACCGGGCGGTATACAGATTCGACTGGGTCATCTTGGCGATGGTGTGTGCTTGCTCTGCGTAGTAGATAGCTTCCTGGAACATTCCAAGATGGGCGTGGATGGATGCGAGCCAAGACAAGCATCTAATCATTGGTGATGAGAGGGCCCAAAACTCCGGACCAGTTGTGTTCCGGTTGACGAGATTTTGCTCCTTTAGGATGGAAGATTTGAACGACGCGGTTGTGTTTACGTTGCCACTAGCCTCCGGTGATGGTGAACGAGAAGGAAACGTCTTCTCCAACTTGCTCCAGTCTTGGTAAAGAACTTTGAGACTACTCTTGCCGTACTCCAGGGCATGGTGGGTTTCTCCATTCTCTAACGCCAATGTAGACTGTAGTAAGAATGCATGGGATACCAAAGCCCTGCTTCGAGATCTCGAGAACTTCTTGGAAGGATGCTCGGCTGTCGCAGCTTCCCGCGCCTGGTTTAAGTGTGCCTCCCTATTGGGTTTGGTTAGCGACCGGCTAGTTTATGACGAGCTTTGAATGGACACTTACGCCTTGTCGAAGCTGCCTGTGCAGAGGAAGAACTCAGCACAGGACAGGTGGAAGTTGGCCAGAGCACGGCTCGAGGGGTCAGCTGAATCTTGAAAGGCTAGCCTTGTCTGATCCAACAGCCCTTGTGCCTTTGACGAGGCACCCAAGTTAATATACTGAAGAATGAGAGACGTGTGGCCATCTAAAACGTCGTCGCCAGAGCTATCGTTTAACAATCGGGATATTCCAAGTGAAAGTTCCAAGGCTTTGGTGACGGTGTCGTCCTCTCCTTTCAGCCGAAGAAAGTCGGCGACGGATTGGAGGTGAGAAACAAGCTGCGATGGATTATCGATCCGGGATAGGAGATCCGTCTTGCTTCTAGACTGGCTCACGGCAGAGTCCCATGTGGATAGGGACTTGTGTAGCAGGGAGAGATCACGGTACCCATCGACAACACCTGTGAGGGAAATGAAGAGTGCTTCGAGGTGTGGTAAGTAAGCTTGGAGACCCTCATCTTCGCCAAGCCCCGAGTTCTCTACCATATGCATTGTGACCTCCGTAAGGGTGCGGATCCTGGGGAGCTCTAGCTGGTTGTCCAGATTCATGGACATCAAGTGGAGTAGAACCCGGAGCCTTCTGACTGGAAACCCACCAGGCGTGTATATCCTAAGCAGGTGGTCCACTGGGGTATCGTATACACTGGGGCTGGCCTGCTGCTTCTCGGTATCAGAGGCAATGAACCCAAGCCAATGCTCTAGGACTGCCGCCCTCTCGGGTTCGGGAAGTTCTAAAGTCCAATCACTCCAGTTGTGCTCTATTTTGGAGACTAAAGTCAGTGACCTTGAGAGCAACTTCACCTGGTCATCCAAGGTCCATGCACACGGCGGCGGTTGTTGCGAAAGAGCGGCGGAAGCTGAAGCAAGGGCGCCAGAGTCGATCATGCATTTCTTGACAAAGTTGAGCCATTCCACGGCTTCTTCCCTCCTTCCGGTTGCTCTACAGGTTTCGACAAGTCGTTCAACTTTGTTAAATAGTTGCGATTTATCCTTCTCAATGTCAGGTCGACTCTTGACGCACTCAACAGACTTCCGAAGGGCTCTCAGAGCTGATGAATCCTTTGGGTCCCGTATTTTCCGTCTCAGGCAGTTGTAATGCATGTAGTAGATGTGAGATATTTTGACATGTTGAAAATGTTGAGTGTCGTTTCGAAGTAGGTCGTCCATAGCCTCCAAGAGGGTAAGCGACTCTTGAAGAGCTGAATCCATTGTGCCGCATTCCAAATGCTCCTCTAAAAGTTCCGACTTCAGAAGCCAGAGTGTCGCATCAATGGTCTGAGGGACTATCTTGACCAGAGCTTGTCGTCGCTGCTCGTATCGCAGACACTCTCGTGTGCTTGCCGTGGATTCAGGGGCTTTACCCAGCCATCGGAGAATGAACCTGGGGCACAGGAGGACTAGAGACTTTAGCTCTGTCCTTACTCCCGCCCGCGGTGTTGGAGTAGAACCTGGCTCCGCCGACAAGACACCAACAGCTGCTTTCCTAAGCCGGGCAACGCTTTGAAGCAATTCGTCTAGCTCGCCAGAGTCCCCTTTGAGAGGCCCTTTTAATCCATCAAGAACCTCGCGGCAGAGTGGCTCGTCTGTAAAGGCATTCTTTGGATTCTTGAGGGCGAGGGACAAGAGAGTCGTTGTTGATGCGCAATACTTGGCAGCTGAAACCGATTGCGGAGTAATTTTCTCCTTCGCCTTTGACATCCAGCCCACTGCGTCCAACGTATTCCCGCATTCTTGGGCTGAGATGGCCAGGATTTGGTGAATGGTGGTCAGGCTAGATTGGGGATGGTCTGGTAGCCGATATCCCCGTCCCTGAACTTGAGATGCTATCTTATCGAATAGTCGCCGGCCAAGAGTATAGTGCGGCTTACCAATAACCTGGCTCCGTCGGACGTACGTTGTTAAACATCTTGAAAAGGGTAGAAAGATATCTCGTTCCGGGTCTGCCTTGTGGCCAGCAATTCCCCACCATTTTAACCTCAACTCCAACGCGAGCACCTGCAGTTCGAGAGACGCTGCTGGAGAGGCACTGACTCTAGTCTCTAGGGCAAGTTGGTCATCTTTGATAGAGATACCGGGGCACAGGGCAAGAATGCTCTGACTCAGAAGCTCCAACTGCTTCACGCATTTGGATCTGTCGGCGGCGTCGCTTTTTGCAGCCAATGAAGCAAGATTTAATGGAGAACTGGTATGAGACTCCCTAAGGTTGTGGAGAGCGGCTTCGATGTGGCATGACCGTTTCAGCGCTGCAAGCAGCCGGAGAACGTGCAGCTGGGTCGCGATCACCATATTTAGCATCGGCCCGGTAGATTTGAATGGAGGAAAGTCGAGTAGTTTGGATATTGATTTAGACGGGTGTTCGGTAGCGGTAATACCCCTTTTGAAGGCCACTTTCTTCGTTTCCTTCACCCCACACAGGTCTTCCAATCTTTTCTTCAGAATCTGAAGCTCCTTGGTCGCATGGTCGGCAAAACCTAGTTGCAACAGTTTGCTGATAAAGGATGACATCCCAGACTCCAGCTGAAGTTCTGGAAGTGTTACCTTCCCCGAATCACGCAAAGCCCGCAGTGTCGCAAAGGCAACTCGGATACACTCGACCAGTGGTAGACATTCCGCAACCTGGCTTATGGAAGGTGAGCCCTGGACATGTTTGTTCGTCATCATGGCCGTCGCTGGAGACGTCGAGACTCGGTTGAAGTGCCGAGGCTGTAGCGGGGTCATTGGGGTCGAGTTGGATCTTCGCAGCCTTGTTCGCGACGGCTGCTTTGCTGGAGTTTCGGGTACGGGTTTGGGAGGTGCCTTGGCGGCATCACCTAGTGCCTTGAGCGCAACATTGACGATGTGGGATGCCAGATGGGCCTTCTCCTTTGCCGGAAGTTCTTCTGTTTTCGGTACCTGGGTGGCGGCGCCGGTGGTGGTTGGTCTTTTCCGCCATGCAGCGGCTGGTTTTGACTTTGCCGTCGGGCGGGGTGGTTTCGCGTTTGGGGACGAGGAAGGCTGTTCTGATTGTACACCCTGGAGAAGCTCCTTGAGCAGAGCGTATATGGCTGGCGTGCATGTTGAAACTGCCCCGACAGCATCTTTGACGGCGTCTGTTTTGTCGAGGAGGGGCGCCATTGCGTCAGGAATTTGTTATTGATACGTATCTGATGATACCATAGTAAGACGGGAATGGTGAGGCGGGAAATATTCAAAGTGTGGCTCAGAGAGCGCCAAAGCTACTCAATTGATGGGTCCTATTCAAGAGAATGTCGTTGATGAGTCGTCAAATAACTAAGTTCTGACCCCCCCCCTCAGCCTCTACCTTGAGAATCACACGCGATTGACGCCAGAATCCAGCAGGGGTTTGTTGAAAGTGGGCCGGAGGCTGTTGGCAGGGCAACCGCCACTCACCCCGGTTTAGCCGCTGCGACTGCTGCCGGTGTAGGCGCACGGGCCAGCCACGGCTTTGTTCCCTTGATTTTGTCCCGACTGACAGGAAGTCCAAATTTGCCGGACCCCAATTCGCAACAACCTCTAGCAAATTTTGTTAGTTCCACGCGAACGGATTACCGGAAACCTTAACTGATGTCCAACATTTACTCTTCGCAATGAACCAGCTTCTCGTCCGCAGGGCATTCGCTGGTCCCACCCCGGTCTTTCGAATGGGTTGTCCATTACGATCAGCCGTCGCACCTTCATATATGCCCATCAGTTCCAGCGCCCCGCGATTCTTATATGAAGACTCGGCCCCGAAAACGGTTTTTGCTGTATCTTTCTGGAAACGTCTGGTTCCTAAACCCTTCCGAAAAGGGGAGGGTCCCAAGAGAGCAAAGTCGAAGGAATGGAACCCCATGACCTTTTATATTGCCCTATTCCTGCTCATTGGGTCCATGTCCATCAACACGATCGCACACCGGAAGGACGTTGAAAAGTTCAACCGGCAGTCTAGCGTGCGCATAGATCTGCTCAAGGACGTCATCGAAAGGGTTAAGAAAGGCGAAAAATTTGATGTAGAGAACGAATTGGGAGCGGGTGATCCAGGAAAGGAACAGGGCTGGGAAGAATGTTTGACGACCCCGCCATCATCCACTGTCTTTGATTCCCCCTTGATACTAATACTTCGAACAAAGTGATTAAGGAATTCGAACGGGACGAGTCCTTACGAAACAAGCAGGCCCAGGAAAAGTCCAAGCCTCCGGTTCCTAAGGAGCCCACCAATAGGACAACAGCCAGCGATCAGTCCGACCCGACACCCAAATCGAAACGTCCAGTGTTTTTCTAAGCAATGCCAACCAAGAAACATCTCGACAATGGAACATACTGTGACTGTATATTTATATGCCTTGGACGGGGCCTTGCATTAAGACAGCATCTCCTTAAAAGCAAGACCAGCGGTGTAGGTCTCGACTTCCGAGCCTGGGGATGAATTCTTGCGGATAGATTCTACAAGTGCTGGTAGGAGGACATCTGTCGACATTTCTACTCTCACACCTTCCGCCCCGGTTTGATTGGGGCTAATGTCCTCAAAGAGCATATCCTCCCCCCTGATGCCACCCAAGTTTATGACCGCCACGGGCATTCCCCTGTCTTTGGCTCGTTTCGCCAACCTCCAAGCCGAGTATGTCGCCAAGGATGTGCCGAGAATAAGCAAGCGACCGGTATTGTCGATGATATGCTCTGCATCTTCCTTAACTTTCGCTGCGATGTTTTCGCCAAACATCACTACTGCTGGTTTGAGAACACCCGCCGTGCTTGGCGGTGTCCATGCCCCATCAGAATCAACTGCTACTATAGCTTTCTTCCCGTCTTCTAACAATGGAGGCCTCGCGAAGCAGCGAGGACAAGCTGGATACCTGAAGGTAGAATAAGGAGCTTGCGGCAGATCAACATCGCCGTCGGGGTTAGATCTAATTCCTTTCACATTCCGCTCAGCGGAATTTGCCGTGTCGAGCGAACCGGATTCTATCGCTTCCGCCAGGAAGTCTGCCCACGCTGGGTTGAGACGAGATAACTCTTGTTGGAAAGTGTCCCTGGGCAGCTGTTCGCGGCACGATGTACATACTAAGGCCCGCAAATAACCGTGAAGCTCAAGGGTGTGAATATTTGGGTGTGCGTGGTGATGAAAACTGTCGACGTTTTGTGTGATTACACCTCCAACTAGACCAAGGTCACCAAGCTGCTTTACGGCATAATGGCCAAAGTTTGGCTTGGAATTTGCGAGGCTTGTCCAACCCAGGAAGCTTCGTGCCCAATATCGCTTGCGCGCCTCATGATTCGCAACAAACTCGTGATAGTAAATGGGGCGGTATGTCTTGTTCACTCTGTACGTTCCATTCACACCGCGATAATCGGCGAGACCGCTGGAGACCGATATACCTGCGCCTGATAGGACGGCCGCAGACGGAGGAAGTCCCAGTGGAGGTGGGGATATGAAGAAGTTGTGGAGGGCCTCGACGGCCCGGGGTAAAGTGGTTGCAGTGCTCGGGATGGTGACACCTGGCGAGATGATGTCTCTGTAGGGGATTCGTATCACCGGTTTGCGCATCGGGACAGGGTTCACGGATTTGGGAAAGCTCCGTGGTCGGTAGAGAGCCGCCACGCAAGCCCAAGAGATTAAGGGGAAGGGATAAGACCGTAGAAGAGATGTAGGAATGGAACAGCAGTCAAAAAAGATACTGGGTATTTGCCGCAATAAGATTTGACAAGGGAGCGAGCTTCTGTACCTACATTCAGGTCCACCAATATAGAGTTGTTCAAAGGTCAGAAAAGGCCTTTTTCGAAGTTTGTGGGCAACCGAGGCGGCAGAGCCTCCCGTAAACTTGCATGTCGACGTCACCTCGCTGCCCCACAGAGGACAGACAAGACGGAGGCTTTGTCCGTTAACCGATTTCAGTCGCACAACTCAGGCTTGTTCCACCACTCCAAGCTCTAAGAATTGCCCCCAAAAAACCCCGCCGCGCTATTATAAAGACGTGTCCTCTACATCCACAACTAGAGGTGTCATGTGGTCGCCAAGAAGTCCCACCTTATCAGATCGTTACAATACCGGATGGGTGGGAGAAAGCTGGAAGTCAGTGACAAATAAGGCAATTGTGGTCGTCGGGATTTCATCGAAGCATTAAATTATTATTTGGTATTTCAATGAGGATTCAGGAAGGGAATATCTTCTTTATTGGTATTTCTGGCACCCTCCACCATAGATATTTCCCTTTCCAACTACCAAACACAGCAGGGGAACTACGCAGCAAGGCACGGCAGTGGCAGTGGCTTCCCTGTACGTAGGCTCTCCGTGATCGGTACCGTCACAGGCGTCACTACCGGGGGAAAAGCTGCAGGGGGCTTGCAGTCTATGGCCTGTCGGATTTGAGGATGCTTCCATAGATGAAAGATTTCTCCACTAGAAGGAGAGATTACATAGATGCAGAGGCAGAAAAAATAGGAAAAAACTCTATCAGACTTCAACCTTCTCCCACCAAGCCGCCTGCCCGCCTACCCGACCCCCGTTGACGTTGACGTTGACGTTGACGTAGACCGTGGACATACTGTACTCGTGGACGCCTCGTTTCACTTGTTTCGAGATTGACAGCTCTAGACCCTCCGGCCTCCACCAGTTTGTTTCCTGCCCTTGTCCGCCTTGTCCGCGTCAATTAGACCAAGCAAGGGAGCCAGAAAAGGATACATGACAACCCCTTATATATTACTCTGGAGTCTAAAAATTGGAATATCCCACCCCACAGGCTTATGCCTTCTCCGCGCCGCGGGCGCTACCTGGGCTTCCTCCTCCCAGGCCTGAGTGTTACGTCTGCACCAGGAGGCGTCGTCCGGAGCCGTCTTCCTTTTAACCTCTTAAGGCCACCTCAACCACACTTGCCTTTTCTATCATCTTGTAATAGCGGCTCGAGTCACCATCGACGCCTCCTTATCCTGCCTCCTCGATATTCCTTTTCCACAAGTCTTTCTTCTTCCTCCTCTTCCTCTTCCACTTCTCCTGACAACTCGAGCTTCAGCCAACAACACCAACCTCTCCTCCCATGTTTGAACCGTTTGCGACCTCGGCCACAACCTCGCTCCACCAGCAACAGCAAACTCCACAACATCATGGCTTCTAACCAGGAGCAAACGCGCGCCCACGGCGGTCACCACCATCACCACCACCACGACAATGTTTACCTCACTTCGACAAACAAGAACGACGCGGCCGTGCGCATCACGCGCCTCGGTCTCTATTCAAATCTAGCAATGGCCATTGCCAAAGGCGCTGGAGGCTATGTCTTCAATTCCCAGAGCATGATTGCAGATGCATGGCACAGCTTGACTGATCTCGCGTCTGACATTCTGACCCTCGCAACCGTCTCTTGGAGTATAAAGCCTCCTTCCGATAGGTTTCCCGCCGGCTTCGGCAAGGTTGAGAGTCTGGGTTCGCTAGGCGTATCGGGCATGCTTTTGGCAGGTGGCGTTTTCATGTGCACGGGAAGCTGCGAAACTCTGTATGCCCACTTCTTGCTCGATCCGGCCCAAGCTGCCGAGCTCGCTGCCCATTCCCATGGTCACAGTCATTCCCATGGCCACGAGGGTCCGAGTATCCATGCCGCGTGGCTGGCTGCGGGAACTGTTTTGATCAAGGAGTGGCTATACCATGCTAGTAAGCTAATATCTCCTGACGAGGCTGAGCCACGGTGGAAGTCTGTTTCTGCAGACCCTCACGCCCTGAAGTAGTCGTCGAACACTAACAAGCCTTTCTCTCCAGCCATGAAGGTAGCCCGCGAGCGAAAATCATCGGTCCTCTCTTCGAACGCGGTACACCATCGTATCGACAGTCTTACTGGAATCGTCACCCTCCTCGTTATTCTCGGCGCAAACTTCCTTGCCAATGCTGCTTGGTTGGACCCCGTTGGCGGCCTCTTAATCTCACTCATGGTCATCAGAGCTGGCTTTGGCAACACTATTTCGGCCGTGTACGAACTCGCAGACAAGACCATCGACGACGATGTGAAAAAATCGGTTCGTAAGCACGCTCAGGCATCATTGGCCAAGGTTAGCGAAGGGCACCAGATTGAGATTCGCGATATCTCCGGTATCAAGTCTGGACAGAACTACCTTATCGACATTGAGGCAGCTGTGCCCGGTGGTTGGACAGTTGAAGATTGTCGAGAGGTTGAAGAGACGATTCGCGACCAAGTCGGCCACACTGTTCGCGGCGCCAGGCGTATTCGAGTCCGATTCATTGCCAAGGAACAAGAAATTGCGGTCCAGTTTGACGAGTTTATTCCCGGATCTGTGAGTCCGCCGCCGAGCGAGCCCGAAGACGAACAAGAACACGACCACGACCATGGCGACAAGAAAAGCCATTAAACATTACGTAGGCATTGGCTCGCTGTGACGTCCATTTGTTGCCCGGGCTTTTAACAACCTTTCGTTCCCCCGAAGCACATATTTCATAGACGCATTGTCGACGGCGTTTTGCGGATTTGGCGTTTGTGGCTGCACTTGTTTCCGTGTCGAATTGACGCATGGGCGAGATACACAATTGGGTGTGCCATATACACATTTGGAGACTTCTGGGCTTTGGTGAAGGAAATTGTGGGATACTTGTGAATTGGTGGTGACTTTTGGACAGTAGCCATGGAAGTATACACCTACGGGCACCTACTGTAGGTACCTATATTTTTGGCAGAGTGGCTGCTTGGGGAAGTGTTCCGGGGCGTACGGGATGGGGTTTTGGGACAGCACGATGTACACGTGCATCAAACCTACATAGTCAAGAGGCGCGATGCA
Organism: Zalerion maritima; assembly: GCA_022664585.2. NCBI lineage: Eukaryota > Fungi > Ascomycota > Sordariomycetes > Lulworthiales > Lulworthiaceae > Zalerion > Zalerion maritima. The sequence continues at coordinate 130,743 of JAKWBI020000003.1, forward strand.
GGGTTTGGGATACATCCGCTGTCAAAGATACGCGCCTCGTTGCTGGACACCCCGCTTCTCCGGCGTTCTTGGGAGAGCGGGACACGATATTATTCCCGGATCGTGGCAACGGTCGGCCACAATGAGTTCGGAGGGGAAAATAGATTCGGATGGAGTCGGGTTCATGAGCATGATGCCTTGTGCGCCGATTCGAGGTGGGTGGACTTGCTTGTTTCGATATGACGTACTGTACCCGACCTATTAGTAGCTGTCTAGTGCCCGCGACAATGATACCCCGGGGTCGACTTCAATCTTGTCTGCATTAAAGCATCCGAGTCCCGTCTCAAGTTTACTTGTGTTATGGACGAAACCAAAAGCCGTAGATACCCACGATGTGCTAGACCCACGTTAAAACAATTCCAAATTCCCTAAACTCGGCGCTCGGTAGGAGTGTCACTACTCCTTGTGCACATTCAATATTCATGCCGGCTTGTGTCTATCCTTCCACCTAGTTCTTCCACCACAATACCTTTCGTAGGCAATGCTTGCGGGATATCCAGACACATTGGTCAGTTGACAAGTAAAAGGCTTCCAAGAAGCCTCCAACTCTCGTTCAACGGCGATGTCTCCGAGGAACCCCGAGAATGTCTACTAAGCTCTCGTAGTGGTAGGTGTATATGCGTGAACAGCCATCTGATAGACATCCGCTTTCGAAACATGGGCGGTGGAAAGGCATCAGGGTCAACATATCAAGGTAAATTCGATTTGAAAAAAAAAAGGGGGGAAACAAGCCGCGCCTGTGACTTTTCATCACGCCCGTGGCTAAGAAATTCTCGCATTCATCTGGCCAGCAGTGTGTATAGAGAGTAGTGGTGACGGTAGCTCCAGTTTTTTTCTTTTTTTTCTTTTTTCTTTTTCCGGCATTTCACCCGTCTCACGGGAATGCCACCCATTGGAGCGGGTTTTATATGCATCGTACAGTAGGTTGTAGGTGCATACAGCAGGCTCCTCCCCCCCCACTTGAAGCCTTCAGGAGCTTCGGTCTGTTCTTCTCCCAGGTATCACCCCCCCCTCCCCCCCCACCCTTCCTACAGTAAGTACTCATGACAGACGTCAAACTGTTCTTCTGTTCTTGATAGGTATCTACTGACCAGTCGCCCAAGACCCCCGAGTCCAACCCAACTGGTGCGGCTATTTAGCCTAAAATCGGGCGCAAGACGAGGCGAAAAAAAAAGAAAAAAGGAAAAGGGAAAAAGGAACAAAAGCTATCTCTAGTCGTATGCATGGGGATATGTTTCTTTGAGCGCATACTATACTCTACATACCAGAGACTTCTCACCCGCCACATGTCACGACTCACGATCCAAGCGAATCCCATCCTAGCCAATACGATTTGGACCTCGAGTAGCTTGTACGTACATAGGTCTCTCGCTTTTCTGCCGTGCCTGCCCCCGCTACCACGGGTGGGGTGAGAGAGCCTTGTTGTTTCCCTAGGAATCCCCTAAAGAGGAGCGCGCCGCCTCCATCGTCTTCTTGCGATTGCCTCTTGAATCCTGCAGTGCTTGTTGTGAAACTTACGCTGATTCTCAAAACTTTTCAATACTCTATTTTGAGTTTCACCAATTGAGAAATCATAATGGCATCAGACGGCCCCTTGTATCTGGGTTTCGACCTATCGACCCAGCAGCTTAAAGGTTAGTTGGTTCAATGCGCCCGCCCATATCCGTTATGAAATGCAGTGCTACTTGTTGAAGTGCAAACTCGAAAACATGCACTACTCTAACACCAACATGCCGTTCTCTAGCCATCGCCGTAAACTCCAGTCTCCATGTCGTCTCCTCCGCCAAGGTCGACTTCGACGCCGACTTTGGCGACAAATATGGCATCAAGAAGGGTGTCCTCGTCAACCATGAGCTCGGCGAGGTCTTCGCTCCCGTTGCAATGTGGCTCGAAGCCATCGACCTTGTTCTCAAACGCATTTCCGAGGCTGGTCTTGACCTTTCCAAAGTTCGCGGTCTCAGTGGCAGCTGCCAGCAACATGGCAGCGTGTGGTGGAACCAGGAAGCAGAGGCAAAGCTGGGGAGTCTGAGTACGGAAAAGTCGCTACTCGACCAGCTCGAGGCATCTTTGAGCCACCCGTATGCGCCAAACTGGCAGGACCATTCGACCCAGGCAGAGTGCGACGAGTTCAACAAGCTTTTCGATTCCCCCAACAAGCTTGCTGACGTGACTGGAAGTGCTGCCCATCATGTACGTTGTGCCTACCCGACCCCAACGGGCTCTTATTTGGAGTAGTACTCTTAGGAGCTTGCTAACTCTTTATTCAACGTCAGCGATTTACCGGCCCTCAAATCATGCGCATTCGTCGCCTCCACCCGAAAGTATACAGCTTAACTAGCCGCATCTCTCTTGTATCATCTTTCCTCGCCTCCGTTTTCCTCGGTGCAGTCGCGCCTATGGACATTTCCGACGTGTGCGGTGCCAACATATGGGACATTCCAGGTGAATGCTGGAGCAAACTAGCTCTCACGCTTGTTGCTGGTGGGCCCGAAGGGCTCCCAGGCCTGCTGGAAAAGTTGGGGGATGTTCGAAAGGATGGAGGCGGCGGCATGGGCAAAGTGAGCTCCTACTTTGTCAAGAAGTATAGGTTCAGTGAGAACTGCGAGGTCGCACCCTTCACTGGAGACAATCCTGCCACTATTCTCGCGCTGCCCCTGAGGCCATTGGACGCCATCGTATCATTGGGCACGAGCACCACTTTCCTCATGATCACGCCATACTACAAGCCTGATCCCGCGTACCACTTCCTCAACCATCCAACAAGCAAAGGCCAATACATGTTCATGTTGTGCTACAAGAACGGAGGCCTCGCTCGTGAAAAGGTGCGCGACGTGCTCCCAGCATCTGACGATGCCTCCGATGCCTGGAAGAACTTTAACTCGCCCGTCCTGGATACGCCGCCAATGGATATTAAGAAGGAAGGCGATAGGGCCAAGATGGGACTTTACTTCTACCTCCCCGAGATTGTGCCCAATATCAGCTCCGGGACTTGGCGTTACACCTGTGAAGCCGACGGCAGTGACCTGAAGGACGAACAAGGTGGCCCAACTCCGGTAGACGGGTCAAAGAGCGGCCCCAAGCCGGCGTGGGATGTCCATACGGATGCCAGGATAATTGTTGAGTCGCAAGCACTTTCCATGAGGCTTAGGTCGCAGAACCTTGTTCACCCACCCAGTCCCAAGTTCCCTGCGCAACCGAGAAGAGTTTACCTAGTAGGAGGAGGGTCTCTTAACCCGGCCATTGCGAGGGTTATGGGAGATGTTTTGGGAGGAGCCGAGGGCGTTTACCGGCTGGATGTTGGTGGCAATGCTTGTGCACTTGGAGGCGCGTACAAGGCAGTATGGGCCTTTGAGAGAAAGGACAAAACAGAGACGTTCGACGAGCTCATCGGAGCAAGATGGAAGGAAGAGGGCGCAATCGAAAAGATTGACGATGGATATAGGGAGGGTATATTCGAGTCGTACGGAGAAGTAATGCATGCGTTTGAGGACATGGAGTCTAAGATATTGAAGGAGGAAGGGCGGTAAACGATGAGAGGTGTGAATCGGGGAGGGATATGCCGAATTGTGGGTTACTCGTCTCGACGCGTTAATATAGATAATTGCGGACAGGTTGGCTAATATATGTCATCTGTACTATCTCAGAAATCCGACAGGGTGTGGGAATTGTGTTGTTGTTGCGTGGAACAACTTGAAGCCCGTCCCCTTCCATGCGAGCTGCAGGGAGTTTTTCCCCATCCGGAACTGGTGCTGCCGTCTGTTGTCAGCCGGTGCTCGTATATCAATCAATAGTCCCACAGCCCCTTCCTCCAGTTCAATCCCACCTGCCATTAAACCTTTCGGAGTCTCAACATTTTTGTCAACTCACTTTTCTTGTCCCTGCCAGGCCACACATCTCGCACGGAGTTGTAAAATCAAGATGCTTTTTACGCATCATGAAGCGCCTTCCTTGAAACTCATAGTCTGCGACGGGATGTTGACGTCATTATCTTGGAGCCAGTGATGAGACTACGGGCTTTCTGCACAATTCGCAGTGAGACAAGAAGACATTCATTCAAGTCGATTCTTTTCAGCAACCCCACTCACCAGCCATCCTAACGTGACCCACCTTTCTCGCTTCTTTCCATTTAGGTAGCTGTAGACTCCAGTCCCAGCATGGGTGCGATTTTTTCAGCCAACCTGGATAGAACTCTCGTTCAACCGATTCATCAGGAGCCCGCATCTTGCTAGGCTGCACACAATGTTGTACCTCGGTCCAGTCAGCCTGGTGGACTGCGTTGCATTCTGCTTCTTTCTTGCCCTGGAGCTCGTGAGGCAGGTCGGCTTCTTTCCTACCGCGTGGGTAGTGCTTCAAGCACTCCCGTTCTTGTGTCGTGAGTACTTCTATTTTGGACTCCCCCGTTGCTTTTCAAGCAAATGCACTGATGCATCCATAGTGAAAGTACCCCTGGGATTGTTGTACTGCCGTCTCCCCTTAGAGCGCTTAGCTTCTCGGATTCCTTTCCATAAGAGGAGCCCGTTTGTTCGAAAGTCGTCCCTTTTCGAGGACTTGGTCATCCGATGCGTTCGATATGCCTTTGCCAACGTCCCTCCGAAAATCGGACGTGTTTTCATGTGTAGAGAAGTCGTGACACCATTCCTAACATTTCGCCTCATCCGCCATGGCCGTTGGTGGAGGACACCTCATTGTCACGAACATGTCGAGGTGAATTGGACCGCCAATCCCCCCTCCCCCTTACCCCCAACGCGCAACCAAATTCAGAATGGCACTGACGCGGTACGATAGCGCACCTTTAAAGGAGTCTGGATCCTAGCCGACCCCCTCTCAGCACCAGATATATGCATCTATTATATCCACGGTTAGTCAATCCCCGTGCTTCTAGCGCCAGCCTAAATCCATTTTTGACAGCACACTAGGTGGCGGGTTCTCGATGGGATCATCTTTCTTCTATCTTGAGTTTCTCATGACGTGGGTCAAGATGTTGGAGGAGGCTGGTTATCAAAGCCCAGCCATATTTGCCTTAGAATACACCTTAGTCCCTGATGCGACCTTCCCGACTCAACTCAACGAGGCCTTCGCAGGATACGAGTACGTGACGAGCGTCGTCAATGATCCTCAAATATTATGTGTGAGCGGGGACTCGGCCGGTGGCGCCCTGGCTTTGTCCCTACTGCTATTTCTGTCACGTATGGCGGATCTTGCCAAGCAGAAGGACCGGCAAGATCGGTTGGGCGGGTACACTGCACCTGGAGGGCCGAAGATGGCAATCCTGCTGTCCCCTTGGACAACCATGATTTCCGACAAGCACCAGAACACATCAAGCGACTTTTTAAATGCCACCACTCTTCATGAGTATGCGAGACGATATGCTGGTGCAAAACCGGTCCAGGATCACTTGATCTCTCCGGGGCACTGTCGAAATCGGTCTGCCTGGGCGGGCGCTGGGGTTGGCAAGTTTTGTTTCATATACGGCTCGGAGGAGGTGCTTGCGACGGACATTGCAGATTTCGCGGATTATCTTGCGAGATGCGATATCGAAGTCGAAACCCATGTGCTGCCGGATGCCATCCATGTCTGGCCTGTGATATCTCTCTTTCTGAGTAGCAGGGAGGAAAGAAGGTTGGAAGGACTAAGAGCGGTTGTACAAAGCATTAGGGGCACCATGAAATGAACCCGGGATCCGATATTGCCCTATCAGATTAGATCAAGTTTGTTTTTGGTCCATCACAGGCTAGCAGCAGGGAGATAGAAACCAGAGCAACAGAGACTCGGCTTCAGCACTCTATGCTTTATACTCAGCCTCCGGGTTGCTCGATATCATCACTCAGGGCAGTATAACTCCACCAATAACACGTATTTCCCATCGCGGGGTGATAGGAAATGGTAAGAAGTTGTCGATTCAAACCATGAATTCCCCCGGATGCCGGGAACCGGGGCCTCACTGGCAGGCCCCACGGCTCGGACGTCTAGCGCAGCGCACTCTAGCAGCCGCTGATAGGCTAGACGCAAGATTGTAGACAAATAAGAATATAACCTTAAGATTCAATGAATGAATTCATCGTCAAACGCGCCAACGAGGATGCAAATTCCCAGACCATATGCCAACCCAGCGACGTGGTACAAGTGGTGTACAACCATGTGCGCAGAAGAGGGCAGCAATAAGATCCCCGGAATGATGCCGAGCATGCCGACTATGGCAAGCAAAAGGAGGGGGAAGTAAATCGTCATGTTGCGGGTTTTCTGTTGGTAATGAAAGTTAGCCGGCAAAAGTGAATGGCGGGAACGGTTCAATGGCGTTCGATGCTTGGGGATGCGACTCGTGGTCTGCAGGGAAGCTCAACGCAGCCATAGTCAAGCCTGATGAATGCAGGTGGTGGGCTCCTAATGCAGATATGTTTGTTTTCAGGCAGTCGTCCCACGTGGAGATGGGTTCGAGAGGTTTGGTTCTTGAGCCCGACATCGCGGGAGAACATGAAATGATCAAGGCCTGGACTTCGAGAAAACAGGAGCGGAAATGATGACATGCAGGAATTTGGACTGCCAATTTTTTTTTTTTTTTTATGTATGACGACAGAACTTGATGGACAATTGGGAAAGACAAAGATGGATGGGGGCTGCAGGGCAAAGTTAAGCTGCAGTTAGGACAAAAGAGATGATGAGGCGGTGCAGGTTGGAGCCTGAGCTGTTGGGCCAATGGGAAACCTTGAGAGTGATTACAAGGGTTGCTACTGCTTGGTGTCCCGACGCCCCCTGTTGGTCCAAGGGTCACCGTGTCAAGTCGCGTTTGTGCTGACCCCGCGTAATATTTAACGGCGTGAACGTCCCACCAAAAAGAGGTCTCTTGCCCCTCCATTTTATTTTGGCTGCCAGACCGCTTGGAATTCTTCCCGACCTCCTTCCTGCGACCGCCCTTGGCCCTCCTGCCAGCCCACGGACCCAATCAGCATTGGCTCCTTCCGGATTATATAACCAAACACGTGCATTTGCACCCAACCGCATCGCGCTGCCAAGTCACGCATTTGAGCACTGTACGGACTATCGGTCTCTACGAAAACCTACACCGCCTGACATCGTTGTCCCATATCCAAATCATCGTCGGCTTCGCTCTGACCACCCATGCCATACACCAGGACGGTAGACGATTTTACAAACTATTCGAGCCGCCACGGTATACGTGGTTTGGTACGGCGAGCCAGTATCGTGGATCGCACGCACAGTAGCGGCATCTTCTTCGCGTATCAGGAACCCGCAGGGTGCTAGGACGTATCATTCATTTTTGTCTTTATTGTATCTATTGTCTCTTCCCAACCGGCGTAAACGATACCCATCCCCCACTATCGATAACCTCGCCGAATCTTGCCTAGACTCGCTATCAACCTGCATTGAGCTGTGGAAAGTGGGGTACACGATCCCTGTTTACTACTACTTATACTCAAAGCTATATGTACAGTTTTGAGTCCTATCCGGCTCAAGAGAATCCATTCTGTGTAACCCCGTCCCAGTCAGTCCCAGGCAAAGTTGAATTGGCCACCTTTGACATTGAAGTTGAAGCACTTCCCCAGTTGGACTAAAGTACAGAGAAACAAACGGGGGACCCATCAACCTTTTTCTTACGAGGCACCAGTGGGATATATCGTGCTGAGGCTTGTACCCCTCGGTCTTGTTGACACTCAGGCCTGCATGTTTGCTGTGCTTGAGCTACGGCATCTGAGTAGGTAGCAGCTTCCGATCCACCCATTCATCCATCTATCTTGCGGTACAAGGGGCAGCAGCAGCATTCATGCCCTGTCTCCCTCCCTGTGTGCTCCGCATTCTGAGATCGAGTTCTCACATGAAAATTTTCATAAACTCCCCCTTCGTTAACCCCTCCATTCCCGCCTATTTAGTCCAGCGCCTAGCCAAAAACCGACGGGGCATCCCAACCTATTTCTGGGATCTGTCTCTGCATCAGTTTCCCTTACGGCACTGTACGTAAAACGTCCAGACATTGGGCCTCCTTACGTCCCAAGTTCCTGAGGCGCCTTTTGTCGTTTTCTTTTATTTTCGCGGCGGAATATTTCCAGACAAGCCATTGGCAACGAACTCGGCCCCCAAGCTGTAGTCCCCATATACAATTGGCGGTACGCGGAGTATACAACAACTGGCCACCAACCAAACACTCGCGGCGACTTTCTGAACTGGGCAGTCAACAAGGTGGTCAAAGAAATTACACACCCAGCCAGCCTTTGTTTTTCTTCTTCTCCATTACCCGTTTGGGTTTAAGGTTGAGTCCCTTGAACCTAACATTCCCCAAAAGGGATTAGTCATACGGTGCCACCTGCGCCCAGGTGAAATTTTACCGTTATTTTTCTACCCTGCTGTCGCATTTTCCAAAGGGGTTTTGGCCGACCGCCTCTGATATTTAAAATGTCGGACGACGGTACTTCTTCTGGCTATGCCCCCAAATCTCCAGACCTCTCTTCCTTTTATTCCACTCCAAACGAATCCACCACCACAACCACCACTGCAAAAGGCTACGGATACGACTCAAACAGCGTCCACAATTATCTTCACCCCCGTCACGGAAGTTACCTTCAACCACCACCGTTGCCACCAACATCTGCTTGGCAACAATATCCAAATTCGCCATCCTCGACCTCAACTGCGGGGGCCAACACCTATCAGCCTCAGCAACAGCATTTCGACCAACAAAAGCAGCAGCTTGCACAGCAGCAGGGATCTCTTCCCCCGCAGCTACACTACGTGCCACCAAGCCCTAGCCACCACGAGTATCACCCACCACAGCCCGTAACGCCTGGCGGAAACTACCAGTACAATCACGTCCAGCAGCAGCAACACGTGAATCCGCATCAGCAAGCATTTTTCTCGCCTACCCAGTCCACACAACCAGGATCTTACGGAGGTTATCAGCCGCCGGCGACGGCTCTTGCACCGTACGCACACGGCCACTCGCACTCACTCTCATCTTCAACCTCCACTCAGCCCGCAATCCACGAAGACCAGTTCCACAACATAAGCACATCATCACCAACAATGCCTCCGAGGAGAGCTGCTGCTACTACTACGCTCGAGCCGGACACGAGCGCCTCCGACTCAAACATCCCTATGGTCAAAACAAAATTCCCCACCGCGCGCATCAAGCGCATAATGCAGGCCGACGAGGAAGTTGGGAAGGTGGCCCAGTCAACACCTATTGCGGTTGGAAAGGCCCTCGAGCTCTTTATGATTCAGCTCGTGCAGAAGAGCGCCGACCAAGCTAGGCAGAAGGGATCTAAGCGAGTATCCGCACAGATGCTCAAGGACGTAATCGAAGGCGACGACCAATGGGATTTTCTAAGAGATATCGCTTCCAAGGTAGAAGAGGACAAAAAGGGAAGAGGGGCAAAGGCCGAGTCAGAGAGCGACGACGAGGCTGCTGCTGGTGCAACAGAAGGAAAGAGGAAAGGCAGGGGCAGGAAGAAGAAGACTGGGTGACAGCCCCATGGTCTCCCGCATCTCACGGTGTGGCACAGTAGAAGTTGTATATTTGGCAGGGAGCGATGCATACTTACCGGCGTTGGGATTCCACACCTACGAGCCCGCATTTTATGTAGCGTGGTCGTTGCACCACATTTTTTTGTATTGATATCTGATAGGGTTTCCATGATACCTTTGGCGCCTGGGCCAACGTATGCAAATGAAATGACGAAGTTATCTTTTCCCGGCAGCTGCTCAATATATACGTATATATGTAATCACAACCTAGACCACGACTACATTACCTGCTGAGTGATATTACGTAGGTGATTTTCTTGCCCCTGCATTGCTAACCATCCTGGTCTGGGTAAGACCGTGACAAGAGGTAGGCTGGGGAATATTGTTGTGCCGTTGTTTGACCATGAAAGATGAAAAAGTTTCTCAGATTCCCATTAGAGTACGTGTATGTCTTAATTACTATTAGATGTAAGGACTAATAGGTTTGGGCAAGAAGCCATGGAGTGCGGATACACACGCCGCTGCTTGGCCGAAACCCCTCAGGGTTTTCAGGAAGGAGCGTCACAGCACTCCACTGATAACCTACCATGTTAAGGACACGGCTCAGCCTTACCCCTTACCTGCTGTGGAGGTGACTTCGCTGCAAGCGTCATTGGTGCCGCCCCGGAAAGATAGGCACTGCGAACAGATGACAGAACATAAGATAGTCGGCACCGCCTCCGTTCGTTCCCCCTTTGCACCAGGGCGGCCATCCTTTTTTTTATTCCTCTCCCCCTTCCCTTCTAGATTCAATCCTCCATCCATTCCCGCATACGCAGCTACCGCTGCTCACACGAGCAACTTGAACCCGCCATATTATTCCCAATCCATCCAACCGCCATTTCTCGCTCGGAAATCAGTATTTCTTGTCGCCTCACATTGCACGACCCTAGGAATGTGAAATGCGAGCACAATTACCAAACTGGCCGAGGAGAACGAGAACGAAAAGCACAGAGCGCAGATACAACAAGCACCTGCGCAGACGATAAGGACGATAACATGGCAACCCCTGCCCCAGCCTTCCTCCTCACTTCAGATTCCGGCACCCAGTTCTCCCCCAAACTGGAGGGCGGCGTCTGTTCACTTGAGGGGATGCCCGAAGAGGACGAGCTGACGGAGAGCGCAATCTTTGCTGCAAACGAGGGAAGGCAAACAGCGACGCCCGCTAATTCGGATACCCCGCACACTAATCCGCTTCAACTCCATCACCACTATTCTAGCCAACAGACGCTATCGCCACCTCCACCCATATCAGTGACGCCTGATCCCGACGAGGACGAGAACGCCGGCCCGCCGGACAATGCTGGCAGCCTGCGAACGAGGCCATCGTCAGGCATGGCCGGGAACGCCCACTACCACATTAATGCCACTGGTCTTTCTGACCACTCCGATGGAGGAGTGCTAGCTGCAGAGACCCTAACCGACTTGTCACCAAGCCCGGGTCCTCCACCGGCGCCACCCGAATACGACGCGCCCCCCCCGCCGACAGTACGACAATCGACACCGAGCCAAGTTGCAATCGCATTGGGGATAAACCTGCGGGAAAATGCGCTGGAAACGCCCCTGATACCAGTCGCTGTCGAGTTCGAGGATGGCCTGATACCAGTCGAGGTGGTCGGGTCTATCACGGATGGCGAGCCGACGACACCTGAACCTCAACCAGAAACTTCCACCTCCCGACCCGAATCCACGGTGGGCCAGCCGTCCCGTGGTCCGGGTTCTGGTCAGGCTTCACCAGCATCCACAATAGATCCTTGGCCACCGCTCTCTCCCGCTACTCCGCTCGGGTGGAGACAAAGCGCCACGTCGATGACCCTGCCCGGGGAGGAAGTTTTATTCCAGGGAGCATTGAAAGTCGGCGAATGCAAGGAGGATGGTGCACTCTACATTTGGCAAAACCAGTTGTCCGTGTCTCGAGATTTCCGCGTACAGTGGCACACGGGAAGTGGCAAGGAAACAATGTGGAGTAAGTGTCTTCCATTTATACTGTCAGGATCCGTGGCAGGTACATCATAAAACTGACTGAGAGCCATTATGATAGTGAAACCATCGACAGCCCAAATAGTTCCAGTATATGCTCAAGCCTATGCATCTCCGTTACGAGTGTACCTCCGTGACACCAATGGAACCCAAACCCCGGCCTTTGAATTTTCGACACCAGATGAACTATTCAAACTCCAAACATCACTCACTGGGGAGCGAGTGGTTCTGGATGTCTCTTGCGCGAAGTGGTTGAGAGCGAACAAGCCAAAAGGAGACTCGTCGGCAGAAACGTTCACGGGGATACGAGTTCAGATATGGCACGAAATAAAGAAGTCTAATCTCCCGCGACGTTTGTCGTCCGAAAGCCGGATATCAATCGCATCTACTGATGCATTGTCCGGCCCCAGAAAAGACTGGGTAGTGCCTCAACAATCCCGACTCGTGGTTTTCCTTGGGCAGACTGGTGGTTTATTGACATTGCCAATAACTGATGATGTCGAGATGGAGGACAAGGGCGAGATATTGGTGAAATTGAAGGCTCGGAGATATAGTGGACTTCGGCGGCGGAGGAGTCAGTCGGGAGTACGAGGTAGGGAATTTGTCACGGATTATGTCTTCCAAGTTTTATGCACTTCGACGCTCAGGCTACTAACAAGACCTCAATTTTCTTCAGCGCGGATAGTTTCGGCCGCCGACCAACCTGGGCTTCCATTCCACAACACGACGGTTGACAATTCGCAAAAGTACGAGAGCTACAAGAATCTGGATATCGAGTTCGAGACGGAAGATACGAAAAAGGAGTTTGTTTCTGTTTGGAGCGAGGTTGTCGAATTTCGACGAAAGCAACGAGCGAGGATCGAGAAAATACAGGAGGAAATGGGCAAGCAAACATTCACGGGCAAACAGGCTATTAGGCAGTGGTTCTGAGATAACCATTTGGAGTTTATGTTTATGGCGGGCTATATCTATTGCATTTGAGGGCATATTGGGACTGGATATCTATCCATTATTCGTAGCGGCGAGGCGCACCTGGTTTGTTTGAAGGATACCCTAACTACTAGCAGTACATCATCTCCCGACGATTTTTGTTGTGGACACCTTGTTTTTGGGCAGTCAATATACTACACATACTTTGTACATAGAGCCTCTTTCAAGCCCCCGTTGGACCCTGAATCCTCTGTTATTCATAGCTGTGGCGGCCCCAATCTCGACCCTCGACAGGGCCATCGCAAACAGTACCCCGGCAATGGAAGTCAACATGGCACCTATTTCTCTATTGTGCTGTACATACGGGTGGCCCCCCTCAGCCTTCAATAGCTCTAAATAGCAACTACTGTCTGTACTGTACGAAATCAAGACTCCAAATGTTAAAGGTGCAAATTTCCCGGGTCATGAAACTACGCGATTACGGCACTTGCTAGCCAAAAATCCCGCTTTTCCAGCACGAGATGCGAATGGATTCCAGCTGGCAGTCAGCGTTATCTGACGGTCGCTGTCGTCCCATCCAGTGGCTGACGTTGCAGTGCAGGGCGAGGGGCTGCTGATGGAACTGGCGACTCCGAACGAGTGGGTTGGGAATCCATGGTCGAGTCAAGGTTTCCCAACCGTTGGACCAATCCTGGGCGCCATGGTGGGGAGATAGTGGGCATCGACTTTTCTCCAGGGCCTATCCCTGCCAGGCTGCCAGATTCTGGTATCAGACTCGAAGTACCCAGGAGAGGTCACTGGTCGCGTGACTGACGGTTTATTCAAAGCCACACCCCAAACCGTCTGAAAACTCCATATCAACGAAAATGGCGGTGCAGAAGTAGCATTACAAGGCGCGACGTGCCTGGGAACTCTAAAATGCGACTGTAGAGGCTATAGAATGCCCTGTGGAATCCAGCCCGACCCACCCGCCCATGTGGCTTTTCGCCGTGTCTTATCTACTGGTCGTCGATGAGACGGCAAGATTGACAACAAGGCTGCGTCGTAGTGCTACTCAACCCTCCATCTACATTTCTATACCAACCCCCTCCCCTCCCAGCTGCCAGATCCAATAGACGAACGCGGGGAGTACGAACGACGCAAGCCCCGACTCGTTGTTTTGGGCACCCTCGACCACCATCCAGAAGTACCCCCAATCCCGGCCGGCTAAAGTCTACTTTACAGCCCAGGAACTCTAAATGGGCATTGCGATTCAGCGCCGCATAAGCATCACACACAGCATGCATGGCCCAGGAGCCAGAGTCCAGCAGTCGGGCTATCTAGGAGATTTAAATCGAGATGCTGTCCCATCGCCCTCTTGTTTAGAAAATTCCAGAAGAGAACTCAAAGTCAGTTTGCTGCAATATTGTATTCGATTTTCCTCTGCTACTTCAGGAAAGCTGCCGTATTGGACCTTTGTGCTACATGTGTGTGCTTGATCGAGCGCCTGCACCAGCGCCAAGGTGCTTGAATTATCACGCTACCGCATTCGCACAGCGCCATTCCACCATACCACCTGCAACTGCTCCTGCACCTGAACCAACGGGGTAGAATTCCCCACCAAAGCTTCCTCGCCTCGACCGACGCCCCAATAATGCAGCTGACAGATTGGAGATAAGGGAACGGTTTTCGCCGGCAGCATTCATTCATGGGCCAAATTCAGATTCTATATAACACTCTAGCCCAAGAACGCCATCTCACTAAATTCGCTATAGCTATCCATTCCCCATGCCTGATCCCGCGACTTGGATTCCGCGCCATGCCCTTCAACGTCTTGTCTTCTGCCTCTTACCTCCGTGCCCATTTTGAACACTATTCCACAAGGTATAAGGCGGGTACGTTTCGTGATCGAGAGGCGATTCTCAGAGTGCTGGAGGTTCATGCCGTAGGTGAGGTGAAGTACCGGCTCAAATCCATGCTGATGCTGCTACTGGAGACGACACCGGAAGTATCACCAGAAGCAATACTTGGGCGACTCAAGAGAGAGAGAGAGAAAGGCACAGGAGGGAGGGTTACCCTCGGAGTTCTTGCGATAGCTTTCGTGACGCCCCTTTTAGCACCGTTCCAGACTGCCAGCCGCTGAAGGATATTATGCCTCTCTTAAACTTTCCGATCAGTACATGCTTCCTGACGTGGTCCTTCTTGACAGAGGAAGTCACATCAACTGTCTCGGCCACGTGGCATGTGGCGAGCGGCTTTCTCGTGAGAGGCCTAGAGAACCTAGGGATTGCTCATGCGGCAAGGACAACGTTGGAGATCTCCGTGTGAAACCAGTTTATAGCATCCTCCTCCATATTCATGCGCCAGGACCGGCAATTCGGCGAGTATACCGGCTCGTTCAGACGGAGACGGTCGTCCTTATACTCGGGAAGCAGGGCTCCGTCAAAGGTTGCCATCACGCCTCCCGATCTTGGGTTCACAGTCGTGAATACCTCTGTGTCTGTGATCGGCGCATAGCTTCTGGCCCATGATTTGTCCGTTCCGGACTTGGAACATGTTTCGTGGACTGGGTTCGAAGGATGTTAGCTGAAAAGCTCGAAGGCAGTAGTAATTAATATGGCGGATTATATTCGCCGTTGGGGATGTTGTGCCAAAGCATTTAGGTGATGATGTGTATATTATAGGTGAACAACTAAATAAAAGAGACTACTCGTTGTGGGGACATGTTTGGAAGGGGGTATAAGGGAGGAGTAGAATTTTTTAACTATATACATAGCAAAAACTTAATGTGTAAGGTAAGGCGACGATATATTTATTAATAACTAGAGGCATAAAAAAAGGCATTTTATCGTAGGACAGATTAGGCAGAAAGGGTGTCCCTGCCTCTACAATGGTTATAGGGCAATGTTTTGTCGCCAAGAGACTCTTTGAGACGTGTATTTGCAGGGGGAGGCAGGTGGGTTCATTAGTCCAAAATGTTATTGCAACACGATGTAAAACAATGGTATTGCGATGGATCGAGGTACTTCATTGATTACGACTACGATCACGGCTGCCATTCTTTCTGGAAGGCTATTTAATAAATCATGGAAAAACTGCTCTGGAATCGCCTCCCATGTGTCCCTCACAGCGGCCCGCAATTGATTATAGGCCGTCGTGTGTTGAGGAACAGATGATGGAAACGGCCGAGCTTGAGCAATAGCTGCGTGACGTCGTCTTCCCGCCGCTGAGGGAACAACGCCTCGTGCACGAAGATGCCAAGTTGGTCAACTATCGCGTGGTGGGAGACGACAATAATAAAGAGATCATAATGCTGGATCTGGAGTCAATCGTGGAGCCCACGCCCGGCAATATGGATACATGCCCTCCCAAATTCTTACAGCTCATGGAGGGTGAGGTCCCGGAGAGGCTTGTAGATCAGTACAAAAGGGCAAAGGAAGATATAGCGATGGGCATGGGTTTTTAGATATACTCTAGCCGGTGACTACAGTAGGAGGCGGGATTACACGTATTCTACCAGATTGGGGGAAGATATCAGATTCCCTGCCGCTGTCCTAACCACCTCTTCCGTGATCCTGACCTCGCCTCCCCGCTGCTCCGCTCTCTCTCTTCTCTCCATTCTCAACTCCTCCCACTTACTATTAGTGGTGATATATCCATAATGTATTTTTTGTAAAGGCCCGCAATGCCATCACTCGCATGCGGCAAAGCTGCCGGATCACGGGGCTTGACGAGGTTAAAGAAGATGGCTTAGATGAGTGCTCTGACACGGGCAATTTGGTACAGCCCTGTTGAATGAAGGGATATAAAATAGGTCACTTGTATAGTGGAAATCGATGAATTGACTGGTTGTGGATGTGGTTGTTATTGTCCTCTTCTGAGGAGGCCGAGTGGCGGAGTTATTTAAAGACATTTGCAGTACCCCGCTTAGCCGTATTAATATACATCTCGTACGGAGTAAATGCGCGGATACGCCGTGGCGTATCTGACAATACTGCGTTTTTCGAGTCCGGCCGAAGAATATACATAGTAGACTATAATACTGGTAAAGGTTTTTTTCGACGGTTGTTTCCCATACCGTAAATTTAAATGGAGTTGCCCACCAAAAGTGACTAATAATCAGCCCTACATATATATTAGTACGGGTAAGCGGGGGTAATGGAAATGGCTTTGAATGACTCCCCTCCCCGCTCGGCCTCCACAGCCAGCCAATCCATCTGTTTCCACTGGGCAAGTGACCTATTTTACATCCATTCGACAAATAATCGACTTCGTGGTCGAGTAGGCGGTACTTAGAGCCTCGGGTTAAGGAACAAAATCGGACCCAGAAGCAAGGTTTTGATTGGACGAGTGGGCGGGTCACGTGGGGGGAATGGAGAAATCAGAGAAGCCTCGACGGCAACACATTATGGCAGGCCGCAGTGCCAACTGTAACATATAACGCTTGCTTTTTTGCCCTCCTACGTTTTCAATCGTGGCATGTTCCACGGGCTGGCCCAAGTAGGTAGGTCGATAGTCATTTTTCGATATATGTGCTTCAACTGTAAGGAGTAGAACTTTTCTCGATCTCCTTGCCTCCTGCCACCGAAGATCCTTGCCATATGCAAAGGTCGAGACGCACAGAGAGGATCGGGGTGGGACTCCAAATGCAGGAGGGTAGGTTACGATTCCATTTCTCGTCGAAACCCAAGTGCAAAATAAGTTCAGTTTGCGGATAGGCGCTAAATCCACGGCATGGGACGACGACAGTTGATTCACAACCGCATTCATTAAGGCATCGTGAGCCTCAGGGTTGATTCCAGGTCTTCTCCCTGCTTCTAGCCTGGTCTGTTTTAAGGTACAGTAGGTGTTACCGCTATTCCGTATTGGATAGCTACTAGCCCCAAAACGCTGCACAATGCTGCATTGGATGGACATCCATGCATCTAGTGTCATGTACATCCGTATGGAAAGTGCTGTTTGCTGTTGGCGAAGGTTCCTTCCCCCCTTGCTTTGTTCTCCCACACACTGGATACACACTGGATCCACATTGGCTTGGCAGGATTCGAAATACTATGTAGATGGTTGAAAAGACGGATACTTATCGCACATCGACGAAAAGGGCCAAGAGGGTTGGTGATTACGACCCCGGTCTGTCTCCAAGCTGGGCTTTGCGTGGGTGCGGTTAGGGGTGGCAGTGTGATTGCGGGCCGTCTCATTTTCTGGGTCCTGGGTTGGTCCTGCTCTTCATCTTGCTTTGTCGTTAACCGCCCCCCAATTCAATTGCTCTGCTACCTTTTCCCATTGTCACTCTGCCATCTTTGCTTTTCGCAAATCCATCCAATCCCTCCCCATTCCATCTGTCTTCCACCCCTCGGTCTTAAATTCTTGGATACTTGAGTTGCATGCATTGTCTAGTCCCATTTTTCGTCCACTGATCCATGTTTTGTTTTGTTTTTCCTCGCGCGGCCCGCCCTACCTCTCACCGTCCTTGGTAAAGTTGCTTTTCATTTATCATAAACCGGGTTGCCGGACCCGAGCGAGATGCTTCTCCTCCCGCGCCCGTAAAATCGGAGCGGAGAGCGAGCACCCATTTCCCACCCCCCCCTTCTCCACACTCGTCAGAGATCCCTGCTACGTGAGCGTACGACTGAGAACGTGAGAAATATTCGGTCACACGACCGCCTCCAACCGCAAATCAACAACGCACCAACTGTCATCAACATCTTTATTCCGGACTTTTTTGGGGGAGTACGGGCATCAGTAATAGAAGAAACCATCGGCACTTGGCCATACGCCCGCAGCCCAACGGACCGAAATAGGGTCTTTCCACCAAAGCAGCCATGGCGCGCGAGCCCACCGTATACCGGCAGCCACTCACTCCGGAGGACGAGATTGAGCTGGCGCCACCTCCCACATCCGGCGATTCCAGCAACGATGTTCCGGAGAAGGACTATAGGGATTTCGTTATCCCGGAAGGTACAGTCTAGTGATATTTACTTCTGTATATGGTCTCCTTCTGCCGTCGACTATCGGATGAAGCCGTCAATCTTTGCAAGCGTCACTCCGCCGTTGCGCCGGGATGTCACGCTTGTTTTTGAGAAGGGCGACTCGGCCGTCGATGTTTGAATAGGGCAACTCCAAATGCTAATGCTCCATCGTAGATCGAAAGCTAGGCGTTGTGTCGACGACGCTGTTGATTGTGAACCGAGTGGTCGGAACCGGCATATTTAGCACGCCGTCATTCATCATTGCGAATACTGACAGTGTCGGCGCTTCGTTGATATTCTGGGTGTTGGGCGGGGTATTGACTGTAGCTGGGTAAGTGGTCTTACTTTACTCATTGTCCAACTTTACTCATTGTCCAGCCTGACTTGTTTCTTTTTCAGTCAGGCCCCCAGTTACACGCGCCCGCCATTATTTTAGAATCCCAATACTACCTGGACTGTCGGTAGATTGTACTGACCTCTATTTGCCTGTAGTATGTTTGTATACCTCGAATTTGGCACAGCGTTACCAAGATCGGGAGGAGAAAAAGTATATGTAAGCCCTTCAGCATCATGATATTGTTGTCATCGCCACGCTAACACTGTCAACAGCTAGAACGAGTATATCGTCGTCCTCGGTATCTTGCCACCTCAGTGTTTGCCGTCCAGTTCATCCTCTTTGCAGTATCAACGGGTAACTCGGTCAGTTTCAGCTCCTACTTGCTGAAGGCTATCAACCCAGATTTCAACTCTCTCGATGCCAGCTGGACGGGACGGGCTGTCGCCGCCGCCGCCATCACCGTCGTCTGCCTCATTCATTCCTTCATCCCCAAGACGGGGATATGGTTGTCTAACGGCTTGGGCGCCTTCAAGATTGTCCTCCTCCTGCTGGTAGTATGCACAGGGTTCGCAACCTTAGCCGGCAGTACCCAGGCCGATGCTATGGCGAACTTTCAATCCTTCGATGGCGAGGGCTCGGCGCCGTCGGGGACGCCACTTGCTGTTACCCGTGCCGCAAGATACGCCCTTGCCCTCAACCAGGTCATGTACTCTTACAGTGGATGGGAGAATGCGAATTATGTCCTCACCGAAGTTCGAAATGCTCCAAGGACGCTTAAGATTGCTGCGCCCTTGGCCGTAACGACAGTTACCATCCTTTATTTCCTAGCTAATGTATCATATGTAAGTCCTCTACCCGGGTACCTGCTGTTTCCCTGTCGAACTCTATGTACTGACTGGGTCTCTTCCTTTCGCAGTTTGCTGCTATGAGTAAAACCGAGATTGCCGATTCTGGGGTTACTGTTGCGGCAAAGTTTTTCGAGAATGCATGGGGGAAAGGCAGCTTTGCCACCCGCGTCATGCCTCTTTTCGTTGCCATTTCGGCTCTAGGTAATGTGTTTGCTCAGAGTTTCGCCATGCCTCGAGGTACACCCACATACTCTCTACCCCCGGTGTATCCCTTTCGCCTAACCCAATGTTATATAGTGAAGCAAGAACTTGCCAAAGAAGGATTTCTTCCCTTCTCAAAGTTTTGGGCCAGTGATTGGCCCTTCAGTGCGCCTACAGGCGCTATATTCCTCCACTGGATTTTTACTGTCGCGTTTATCCTCGGATCCAATGCCTCAAACACATATGCCTTTGTCACTGCCGTGTTCATCTATACCGGCATCTGGATTAAAGGTAAGCCAACCCACGTCACGTCGCCTCATCAGACGGAAAAGCTAACATACAGCCAACTGTACAGTCCTCCTCGGCATCGGCCTACTCTACCTCACCTTCGCGCCCCAAGAAAACTGGAAGCAGCAACGAACATCATTTCGGTCCTCCCCCGCCCTTACCGTATTCTGGATCGTCTCCCTTCTCTATGTCATAGGAGCGCCGTTCATACCCAACAAAATGCTCGATCCGATACCTTGGTACACCGTCCCCGTTCTCGGCACGAGTATGATCGCCGTGGGAATTATCTACTGGGGTCTCTGGGCCAAACTAGCGCCCATGTTTGGATTCCACATCATGCACGAGGTGGAAGTATTGCCGGATGGAAGTGAGAGGGTGAGGTATATCCATACTACATCACCGAGAGTGGAGTCTGGGAGTGTCGTCGAAATAGGACGAGATGGAGGAACGTTTGGTGGAGTAAGGAGAAGGAGGTTTAAGGAGAAGCTGAGGCTGAGATGGCCATTATGATGATGTACCGTGGGGAAGATATCTAACTGTGCGGATGTTTGATATATACCATGAAAGGGGATGCCAATAGCTAGGATAGCTGTGAACTTGAACTACTAGTATAGCGACACTTTTAGTTACAAATCTTGAAAATTTTATACCAATTAAAAATTGTTAAAGCCACTACGAAGATATACTGTCACTGGGGATATGCGGTTCAATGCCGATCTCGAAATCTAGGACGGACTAGTTTTACCCGGTGCTCTTGTCTAAATATATACATAGAATAAAGCGCGAAGTCCCTAGACACCACTACTACCTAAACAGTCCAGCACACCTCTTTTCATCCGCCACCACCACCCAAGAAGTAATCTTTTGCTACAGAGTTTTCAAGCTTTATAGATACCCACCGTGTAAACCATACATGGTAACCCGACGTACTTCCCCCCAGGTTGCGCTGCGCTACCCTACTAGATCTCTAACTCTCCATCAGGGTGCTTCCCGCTCGCATTTCACACCTGGCCATCTAAATTTTTCGTATTTTCTCTCGTCATCCTCCTTCTACCACCGATGACCTCGGAAACCTAGAATGTATATATTTATGTATAAATATCAAATCTCTGATTTTGAGGACCTACGTAAGTAGGACACTGCGGCAAATACCATCGGACCAGTCTCAGAGTTCAGTAGATATTGTTCAGGGAACCCAATAGGCATTATGTAGCCTGCGCGCGCTTGCTGGGTCGCGCCAAGCTACCTGGTCGGACATTATGAAGTTTGCTCACGTAGCTAGGTCCTCAATAGCCTCGTTGACCAGGGAGAATACAGAGCAGTGGCAAATTTTATTCGATATAGATCAGCAAGTCATGTTTAATGAACCAAAGTCGGTAAAGTTTTTATATCCGACGTGCGCCATGTATTATGAATCTCCAAGAGTTAGAATTCTTGGAGAGCCCAATGCTGCCATGTTTTATAAGTCGGCAAATTATACTACCTACTTTTCCTCTCATCGTATTTTCCCATTGGGCTATATGCATTCCGCCCTGCAATGTTTTGCTTGTTGTTCCCTAGAGGTAAAAGCAAGTGCTCGTTTATCACGCATTGCTAAAATCGGGGAGAATGGCGCTTCCGGAACCTTGAGGGTCAACGGCGTAGCACAACCAAACCGAGGCTGTATACATACCTGCCATGGGCATTAATAGAGCCACTAATACTGGATTGGATCACATATCCGGGAAAATATTTCCGTGCATATAGTTAACATGCCTTGAGCTGCCTGCGGTTGATAGTCAGCTATTTGTTATGAATCCCCATTAGTGACCATATATCCTTGACGCACACCTAACCCGCCGACGGGGAAACGAGGTGGATGACTAGTAAATCTCATGTGATCCTGATGTAACCATACTCAGAAGAGTGCCAAAAAACAGCATGAATGATGCCGATATGTAGCATGCTGTATCTGCTAGGCTAATTCCCATCCTCTACTGCTAAGACCTTTCAATATCTTGTCCCAGTGTCGTCCCATCGAGAACTCGTAGCCAGAACAGCGTCTTAGTTAAAGCAAGAGCTCCGCCAAATTCACTATTAGGGCCTCATTATATATCATCTAGCACCCACACCGGTGTCCTGTAGTGATATATAATGAACAAGACATTGCCTGTTTGTGAGTGGTTTCATATTGATATATGACGATCGGTAACAAATGTCTTGATGCCGGCATTATCATAATTGGAGATAAGACACAGTGAGCAGATTTTTCGAGCCGGTAATTCACCTCAAAGCATGCCTTCCTACTGCTGCCTCATGTATGTTAGACAAAAACCGAGCTGGTCGCTCGTACTGCAACCAGGATATGATCTTTGCCCCGGCTGTCCCACCACACCACATTACGTGCAGAGTCAAAAGAGTCTACGAACTGCCCGCATAGCATGGCTTCAGTGCCCCGTCCATGTAGGAGATAATATCACACATGCTTCTCGGTGGAAATAAGATGTGTAATCGCCGTGCGGATGTACAAAAGGAGTTATCGACTTTGGCCCAAGCACATGTGCATTTTATCAACCATCCACGGATAGTACCCAGAGATCTGGACAAAGGCTATGCAGCACCCAAGATCCATTGTCGATCACTAGGCAATTCCAAGGGACCGAGAGATGAAGTTTCCAGGGTTGAGGCCTGGTGTTTGGACATTGTTGGACCTGATGACATGCTGAGTCGGGGGGCTCGCCAAACTCACTGACACGGCACCTAGACTGTCGCCAATGAGATCATCCGAACGCTAAGACTGGGCTAGTGGCGGGACACATCGAGATCGTCGGGGGAGGGGACGCGGACTTTCAACGATCGATCCACTGCAACGTGGTGGCCCTGCATATCCAGTAACAAGTGAAAGGCAGACTTAGTTTTAACACTGAGTTTAAAGATAGAGGGCCGCTCTCCACCACTGGAGTGTGTTTCCTTGCTCGGCTGATGCCGTGACAAGCGCTATCAGTTGGAGGCTGGCTGGTGCTGTACTTGCGCAAGCCCTTGGGAGCTTGTACTAGGCAAAACTGCACTGGTCATTGTCGAGACAATTACTTCATACGGAGGAGGAGGTATGGGTTATAATCCTGGGGCGAAATGTGTCCACACACACTAAATACGGAGGCCAATACTTCCAACCCATAATTATTGCCGCCCATGATAGCAACCAACACGGCGAGTTGGGCGAGGTAATGCATTCTAGCGGTGTCCTATCATGACGGGGTGAACTGGCCCTCAAAATCATGAATGGTAGCGCTGTATTTGCAGCCCTACACATGGATGCGCCCGACTGTTTGAGGATTCGAGTAGAAGACACCCTCAAAGCGAGAGGGTAAAAAGGTGAGGACCTGAATTCCACTGGCGAGCTGGCTGGGCTGGAAACATTTGGAATGCGAAATGTGTCGAGATGAAAAAGTCTCGGTGGCTGCCGGAATATATTGCTTGTCGGTAGCAATGTTCGAAGATAGGGGCGACACTCCATCCCAACGCCGGCCTGGTGATACGTGAGGGATGCAAGAATAAGAAATATATTGATAATTTAGAGGTTTAGCTGAAAGACGACCCCATCGACTAGGCTCAAAGGAAGTTGTGCGAGTCTCGCATAGATAGACGAAATGCGGAGTGAAACTGTATGAGGGAAGGATGACTTTCCAGATTGGGAAAGTGTAGGTTTTGGGTAGGGTCGCATGGGAAGGGATGCAGTGTGCCGTTGGACTGCATCCAGGGCATGACAGGAAAGAAGCTTGGATGCAGCTGCCTCTGAGCCTTGAGGAGAGGGGTCGACGACAAGCCGGGTACGCCTCGGACGAACCAACGAGAAGCGGTGACTGCCATACTTATGGGGCGAGATGCAGAATCGACTGGTGTTGATAGGACGAGAGGACCAATAACTGCAGGAAGGAACTGGGTTGTGGCAAGATTTCAAGTCCGTCGCTGCAATCACCATGCAGCTAGCTATCATGCTGCAGAAGGCGCGTCTTTTGTACATAGCTACTCATTCTCCGTAGGCAAAATCTACTTTAGGCTCTAACAAACTTTCTACTGACTCTATTTTCCACGAAGTTTAGGCCCAAGAGAGGGGTGCCAAGCCACAACTTGCATTTTGTGGGTTTTGCCCCTCATGTACTACTAGTGTGTATGTGTACGTATACAAACACACAAACCAGATAGGTGTTTTCCAGCCTCTTTGATTTTCTCTATTCCTGAGTCTTGCGCCGAGGAACACACCAAGCAACGCCCTGCCCCGCACCGAACCTTGGCCTGGAGCCCCCGCCGCCCTGAGGAATTTCGTCTGAGAATGTGCAAGACTTGTCTGGATTAGCCTGAAGCCCCATTTTCAGTCGTTTTCAGCCAGGTGTTAACTACTAGCCGACTCCTTCGCGGTCCTCGAGATTCAAGAACCAGTATCGCAGGCTAGTCTTGACTCGACTACTTCACACTAAGTCTTGGTTAGCTGCACTACTACTTACTTATAGTCGTTTTGATAGCATACATCGTATCGTTGAACACTATCTCGAAAGTCTAGACAATTCCTGGGAAACACTAAACTCATCACCGCTACTTTTTGCGATCATCACAATCGCTAACACTGCGACTCGTCTTTCGGAATCTCACTTTGGGTGGGCGACTCGCCTTTGCCTCCCGCGTCACTTGCCTTTTCACTATCACTATTGCTGCTACTCTCTCAATCCTCTTTCGATAACATTCCCGTCCTGTTTGTTACCTCAGTTTCCACCTTCCGTGACTGCGGCTCGTCTCATGTACAACACCAACCGCTTCGCTTCTCCCGGAATCTACTTTGTGAAATCTTTATTTTTTCAGGCAGCTTAGCCTACCCGTACCTTGGCGTTCGGCTTTGTTGCCTATGTCTAACGACAGACACGGACCACAATATACACCCAACACGAGACCACGCCGTTGGGCTTTCCAGGTGCCCTTCCCCCCATCAGCGTTCAACAGCCGAAAAGCGTGAAAGGGCAAAGACGCAAAAGGGGTACGCATGTGTGTATAGGTAGTGGATCTGACGCACATTACTAGGTGGCCCTTTTGTCGGTGCCCTTGACCCGGCCCGCTGCACCAACCACGCTGCCCACCTATTTATCCTCTGCCGCCCGAAACATTATCCCATCATGCTAAACACGACAGGGATCCACCACTCTCGGCGAAACTCGCAAAAGCTCAATCCCTCCCACATTCACCTCCACAAGAACCAGGGGGACGTCCACGAGTGGAACAACTCGTGCCACTCTGCAACCTCGTCCTCCTACCTTTCTCCCAGCGCTCCCTCTTATTCCTCACTTTCCACTTCATCATCCAATACACAACAGCCCTTCTCCCAATACCAGTACTCGTCGAGCCAGACCCCAACCCCAACACCTTCCACTATCACAATAACCTCTTCAACTAGGGTCCCGGCCTCATCATCAAGTCAAGACCCCCTGGCCGTCAAAGACACCACTACCAAGAGGCCTCCCTCCCTGACTCTGACTTCAGCATCTCATAACGAACTGTACCAAACTAACGAGGACCGCAATAACTCATCATCAAATACACGTTCTCCTAACACGCCGAAACTTTCTCCTCGACTCCAAGCCCTCCATGCGCAGTTAGGAACACAACCATCCCGGACACAGTATCCCCTTGATATGGCCTCTGTATCCAGTGGAGTAGACCCTAAAACCCCTATAAATCCCAAGGGTAGGATCTTTGGAGGTTGGTTGAGTGGCAATCCGTCACCCAACACACCCTCGTCTAGCGGTACAGCGAACAGCGAAGAAGGCCTAATGTCACCACCACTGTCATCCCCCTCACTCTCATCACCTGGCTTGTCTCCAGACTCGAATTCGAGCAAGCCGCTGGCAGCCAGGCCTCTATCTGCGGCTGGAAACTCTTCTTTGGTTGCCCATAGCGAGTCCGTCACCCCACGGAATGTCTCCCCGGCGGTTGCCAACCCTAAGCGATTATCTTTATTGCAATCTTCTATATCAGCAATAACTTGGCTAGCAGCTCCAGCAGCGGCACCGGAAGAGCCAGGTGATGTGATTGACGATGACGATTACGAGCTTCTTCATCTAGACATAGAAGCGGCACTCTACCCCGGTGGCTCGCCAAACGATACCTTTTCCCCAGCAGCATACAAAAACCTGCAGATGAACGCCCTGGGTGTGTTGCAAAAGGTTCATAGCGCCTACCGCGTCCGTACCATAGCGCTTCGAGCTCTGGAAGTAGAATGTGATTCGCAGAAGGAGGACTTGATAGAAGCACGAACACGAGCATTAAGATTGAAGCAACAGGTGGAAAACATGACAAAGCAGGCAGCAGAACAGGAGCGGTCAATGATGGAACTGATGAACGAGCTCGCAACAGAGAAGAGGGCTCGGATAAACGAGAAGGACGAAAGAGAAAGGAACCTGAATATGGTCCCCGAGGCGCCAGAAGTGAAAAGGGGAGGCTCTTTTATCGAGGACCTCGGAGTGGACGAAGAGGAGAGACAGCACAAGTGGCGTAAGAGTGCCGGTACCATCAGGTCTGACATGAGTTTTGACACCGACGAGGAAAGCGTTGGGGCGGAGAGCGTGTTCTCGAGGTCAAGGAGCCCGACCATCACGTCTATAGCTCCGACTGAGACAACCTCTACGACTCCCATACAAACCAAAGCTCAAGCCGCTTTCGGTCCCCCTAGGTCAAGGTCATCTTCTCAAATAAGCGCGTTCCAAAAGATACTAAAGGGTATGGGTAAGACTGAAGAGGAAGATGGGTGCCGGAACTGCAAAGGACAGGATGCTAGTGTTGCATGGGATACTGTCAGCTTGCTCAGGGATGAGAACAAGGTCCTCAAATCAAGAGTTGGTGAGCTCGAGGTGGCGGTTGATAGTGCAATGGACATTGTAAATGGTGTGGGAATGTGAATTCGGACGTCTAAAATTGGGTACGACTATTGAAGAGGGGTTAATCAACCAACGCTGTGAAGTGTGCCACGTTTTGTAACCATCATTTCCTACTGGCATAGGCGTTACATAGCATTTACTGCGGGAGCATCTTCATTGCTTTCATCATTGCATGCCGGGGCACAACACTCTCACTCACACACTTGTTTACGTTTTCTTTTCTTTCCGTTTCTTTTCAGATTAATTTTCTTTAGTACATTCTGTTTCCCAGCCCGGACTCCGTGCCGTTGGATAACCAAGTTGCCGGGTTAGAGCATCAAAACTTGTAGGAAAAAAAGAACGACATGAGGGAGCTCGGCTGGTAGTACAGCAGAGGCCATTTCGAAATACCCATATAGATAGACGATAGCCATAAGGACACATCGTCTGCTCAAACCCCTGAGTGTTATTGAAGAATTAATCGGAATGCTACTCCAACAATCTTGACGTGGCGGGGTTGATCAAAACACCCAATATGCTTGGGTAGCGACTCGTACCCCAACGTACTACGTATTTCTGAGAATGAGTCTAGACGTTCTTAGAATGGAAAATAACGCTCCCTGAAAACGATGTTTATTGCTGCTGGTGTAGTTATCTGCTTCCATGTCCACAATTAAAGAAAAACAAGCCCCCCCCGAACATAATGGTTACCGAAAGTAGTAACTTACCCCTGAAAGTCTTCTTGACGAGCACAATTCAACACACAGCCTTTGCCACCTAGTCTTAGCAATTCCAACATTGATAATAACACAAGCCCAAGAGATTCTTTCATCAAGGGACACTAATCTTCATATTTGATTGGCCTGGCCTTATATCGAGACTACAGTCTCTGTTTATGACAGCTAAATCTCATGGGTGTATGTACAATGGTTTGCTTCTTTCTTGGATTGTCCTCTTAGCTTACGTGCATTTCGCTACTCGCTGCACACCTGTCCGCCATAACGTCGTCTTAGTGCTTGGTCGCCTCAGCGTGCCCATGTCCGTCTCCATGATGGTGATCGTCCTCCGTGAAGAAGTAT
This sequence comes from Zalerion maritima, assembly GCA_022664585.2. Taxonomy (NCBI): domain Eukaryota; kingdom Fungi; phylum Ascomycota; class Sordariomycetes; order Lulworthiales; family Lulworthiaceae; genus Zalerion; species Zalerion maritima. Next base: position 158,787 of record JAKWBI020000003.1, read on the forward strand.
TCGAATCCGCAGTAACCGGCGAAGGCTACTGAGGCAATACCTAGTCCAGGGAATGCATTCTTGAAGCGGTTAAACCTAGTGAAATGGCCTTCGTACCTCCATGCCTCGCTGCTGAAGAGTTAGCTGAATCGTTCAGAACTCAAGACGTATTTTAGAGCAGTATGTAGGAACCCGGAGTGTGAGAAGAAGGGTCGTATTGTGGGGTATTTGGAAGGTCGGTCGGACGTGAGCGAAGAACAGCGTTAAAGAACTAAGACGGGGAAACAGACTGTCTCTCCCATGGGTCGTATTTCGGTTGGCCGGCGGCCTTGACAAACTCTCGCATGTTAAAACCTGTAATGTTGGGCTTCTCAGAGCGGGCAGCCCTCATGAGTACCCTGTAGAATTTCGGAAACAGGTTGATGGTTAGCCCGGTTCGTGTGGAGTGACGAATGGGAGCAGGGCCATTGGATCGTTTCCGGGGCGTCGAAGTTTCTCACCTTGTGACTTGCATGGTGTCGAGGGTTCGAGACTCGAAGGCGGGGGCGAGTTATTTCTATTCCCGGCACAATGGCTTGCGATGGCCGGACGTTGTGGTTGTCGTCGTTCGTACGGCTGTCTCACGCTGTAGTAGCAGCAGTCGGCTGATGTTCCCGACCATGTGAGCGGTAGTGGCAGTGGGGCCGTGGCAGTGGGTGGGTCGTCATTTTGCCGGGCTGTTTGAACTGACAGGCCGGGTGAACTATGGCGGCGCGAGATTTGCTCCGATGGGCACAGAAGCAGCCAGTGGTCGAGATGTGCCGATAAGCGCGATAGACGGACGGGGATCAGCTGGGTCTTGGCGGGCGCGACATGCAACCACGTCTCAACCTCTTCCAATACCCCATTTCTACCCACCACGCTCATCGCATAGGGACCACAATCATCGATCGACCGAAATTCCATCAAAGAAGACGAAAGCACCGGTCTCCTCTTGCTTGCTAGACTCAACCTGCCAATTCCTGTTTGCGATTAGCCACAAGCCTTTGGTCCGGGCCGGATATTCTTGAGGATCGAGACTTAAGATTTTATTTCACAGGAGCCAGGAACAGGTCAGGTCGCAACTGCCCCATTCCACTCCCCTCTGTCTGCCACCTCAACACGCCATTGCCTATTCCCCTTGCCTTCTATGGCGAAAATCGATAGCCAATACTTGCTAGCCCCTTTAGTGAATGTCTCGAATCCAATCTCTCCTCACTGAAACGTATCATTACCCGCCGTCTCCCACACGACGAGTCGCCTTATACATCATTACCACTTCACATTCAATTGCTTTTCTTTTTCTTCCCCCACATGCTCAATTGTCACCACAGCTCGATTACTTTACCCCTTATTACTTTTCGTCGTGCCTCCCAGTTTGTCTGCCGAAACAAACTCGCCAAAGCGGATCTTGGCTCTTGACTACTGTCGTTGTGTTGACACTCATTCTGACTGAATTGCGACTGTAGCTCCTGTGCAGCGGTATCCACCTGGCTTGATCTATCCCAATCTTTCGCTATCTCGTGTCCGATCTATAAACGACTGTTCGCAACACCACCCCTCGGGATTGCCAACCTCTCTTTGACATCCACATGTATCCGCGAGACCCTCCCCTCATACGAATAGAAAGAGAGATTTGATACTCGCAACAAATGGCACCGCCATTATCCCGCTTCCCAACAGGCGGGCCGTATCACCAACAGTTTCCCGCAGCGAATCAACAACATCAGCCTTCCCATGGCCCGCCCATGGGCTCCTCCACAACCCCAGCGGTGCCCTTTATTGGTCCCGGAGTCAACGCCTTTGCACCTAATGGCGGTGGTATGCTGGGGCTCGGGGGCGGTGCTGGGGCAATAGGTGCGTCTGCCTTTGCGGGGGTTGTCAGTGATACTGGTCTTGGGGGTCATGCTGCCCGGATGGGCTTTGCCCAGGCTGGAAACACACATCACTCTCAACACCAACATCAACCCAGTCATAGCAGCATGGGGGAGCACCCTGTCCGTGCAACGACGAACAAGGGACGTATACGAGAGGTTTGGAGGCATAATTTGAACGAGGAGTTTGCCACCATCCGCGCTGTTGTGGAACAGAACTACTCATATATTGCTATGGTAAAGCACGCCAGGACATCTGCAGGCATCCCTACCATTATCGTTGGCTAACCTGTTTCTTTCCCTTCTGCGCGTGGGTGTAGGACACCGAGTTTCCTGGGATCGTTGCAAGGCCGATGGGAATGTTCCGCGGCAAGAGTGACTATCACTATCAATGCCTGCGTGTTAATGTCGATCTATTGAACATTATTCAAATCGGCATCACAGTATTCAACGAAAATGGAGAAACACCTCCTGCCCGTCCACACTCTATCGACTCAACCGAGGTCACCGGAGGCCGTCGTAGCGCCGGACAGCCACCAATACCTTACACGTGGCAATTCAACTTCAAATTCAACCTCAAGGAAGATATGTTCAACACGAGCTCCATCGACAGCCTCACACAGGCCGGAATAGACTTCAATCTTCTCGAGAGGGACGGCATTGACCCCCATGACTTTGCAGCCCTCCTGATTCCCTCCGGGCTGGTTTGCGAAGAAGATGTCAAGTGGATTTCATTCCATGGAGGCTACGACTTTGGGTATCTCATGAAGCTCCTGCTTTGCGACCAGCTCCCGAACGACGAGGCAGAGTTTGAACATTACAGGAAGATATACTTCCCCTCCGTATACGACGTCAAGTACCTCATGAAATCGGCCATCCGCCAGAACGCCGCCGGGATGCTGCAAAGTCCCAACGGGGCAGGACCGGACTCGGCAATCACCGAAATCCTTGCCAAGTATGAGCAGAAACAGGGATTGGAGAATATTGCCGAGGTCCTCAAAGTAAAACGTGTCGGGACGGCCCACCAGGCGGGGTCGGACTCTCTGGTAACAGGAAAGGTGTTCTTCCAGCTGAGGGATCGTGTCTTTGGGGGAGAAATATCATCAGACCATGTCGGCAGAATTTGGGGCTTGGGTGTCCCCGACATCTTGAATCCTGCGGGATGGAATCTCGGTGGTCAAGGTGGAGGGGTGACATTGGATGCCAACTCGCAAGATGGAGGACAGATGCAACAAAGTAATGGCGGCAATGGAAACTCGACAGCGACAGGGACAACGAATGGGGCGCCAAGCACGCCCAACACAGCAAGCGCGGACCTTGCATCGAGCACCACGCCGATACCACAAGGTCACGGGCCGAACGGGCTAGCAGGTGCAACTGGGCTGGGATCTTTGACACCGGGGGGCGGGACTGGAGTATTTGGAGGATTTAACATTGGAGGCGGCTCCAACAACACCACTAGATAGAATCAAAGCATACACTCGTCAGGGCCTTTCATTCGTGGTCAACACATGCAAGAGAGAGAAAGGCGGAATAATCAGCAACCTTCATCGCGTACCACATTTGCTCATGAACCATCTCATTCTCATCAAGGTCGTCATTCCCATCCTCAGTCACAATTATACCCCCCGGGGCAGCTTGCACATCCTCACATGCCAGCCCGTGGTTCCCCTCTCCGTCAACAAGTTCCACAGAGGTCTTCCAATCGTTCATATCATGCTTCCACGTCTTACCCACACCATCAACTTTCCACGCCGAACACCCATTCTAACACCCTTTCACCATCAATAAACACCCCCACTCGCTCAGAAAACACGGAAAATACAGCCTCGAACCAGCCTCTTCCCACGACAACAGGCAGTTATCCAGCCCCTGGACTACCAGGTTCTGCAGGAAACCCACCAGCTACCCATCCGTATGGGAGCGCAAACCCACGTATTCTCAGCGTCCTCGTACCTGATCCTAGAAAAGTTCTCGAAAAATTGCACCTAGAAGGTTCTTCTGAAGTACATGCCCTGCCAACTTCGCTGCTGTACTCCCGCTACGAGACAGCCGTGAGAGACACTGCTTCAGCTTTCAATTCGTCGGGCGCTGAGCTTGTTCGAATCAGGAATGGGAATGGAGGACTTTCGTCCATATCATCTGCCCCTCCACGCCCGTACTACTATGCCCGGGATTCGAGACAGCGGGGGAGTGTGCTTCAAATCCTGCGAACTCTTGTAAATCAAGGCGAAGCAAGGAAGGCCTCAAACCTAGCGGGTCATGCATCCCAGGTATCATCTCAAGATCACGATCAAGGAACTAACGAAACTACTATTGACGAGACCACACAGTATGGGACGAACGGAAAAAGTCAGACGGTAGTTGTAGAGCGCGAATTGCATATGTCTCCGCCTGCGACGTCTGAACCCCCTGAAACTCTGGAGCTCAAGGTTGTATCCCAAACTCTTGTCCATGCTCCGTCCGGATCTTCCGGCGCCATGGAAGTTGGAGAGCCGACGGCCGGGCATGTGGAAAATGCAGCGACTACTCCCAAGAACGATGGCAGTCACCAAGGCACGCATCTGACGCCAAGAGTATCTCCACAAGAAGGAATTGATCGCTATTTCATGCACAGAACTCCATCGGGGTACAAGCTAGGGGAATATTTTTTCTCACCCATCAGAGAACGTTTTGATTGGGCGGATGAATGTGAAGAGTCGGCTGAGTGCGACGAATTGCTCGAGTCAGATCAACCAGGGCCAGCGACAGAGCGTACTCCCGTCCGCTATTGAGATACAAGTACCCCCGGTTTCGATAATCCAAGTCTGAATAGTGCGATAGCAATCGAACCACAAGTAGAGGAAAGCGAGCAAGAACCTTTCAGAGTCTTTTGTACGGGAAGTGACAACAATGACTGCAGCAACCCTCAAGATCCACCAGACAGACAACGACCACGGTACTATAGAGATAAAATCACTGGCAGACACAATACCGGTGGAACGCCATGAGACAGCTTTAGCAATAGCCGACAATGACGACGACAATCCTGAAAGAGCTGCTAGGAGCGAGCAATGACCATATTCCGAACGATGATAAAGAAACCGAGGCTGCACCCCGACGTAACCAGGTCGACGGACCTGGTTCTAATTCCCGACAACACAACGATCCACCCTCGCATTGGAGGGAAGACATAAGTCCTACAGAGCAAGATCAAAAGAGTAAGATAATGTCATCTATTTAGGGGTGAAGGGTGGCCGTTTAAGAGCCCTCCTAGTAATGCTGATGTAGGCCAGTGGTTTTTGGGGCGACAATCTGATTACCTAGTCATCGTCATCGCATTATCCACTGGGAGAGATTGGTGAGGGTGAAAAAGGATAGGCCGTCGTAAGTGGGAAGAATAAAAAGTGAGGCCTGCTTGTCTCTTCGGATGGGGATGCGAGCAAACAGGGTCAAACAGACTAAAACTGTGGTCGAGATCACGACTGGAGCAGAGGCCAACGGGGGCGTGGAGATAGGCGCGGAGGTGAACGTGCATGAGAAGGCGCACATGAAAGGAGAATCTGGCGTGGACGGGCTAGTGTATCTGCAGGTGGTGGAGGACGTATACACACGATATGGGGTGAGGAGAGCGCCCCACTTGTCATTGTTCTTCTATCTTGCTAGTTGGGTGGCTAATAATGATCGCACAGCTGTTTGGGCTGGCGTTTCAACATTGTGGACCGTGGGATAGATAGGATTATGGTTTTTGTCTCCCTTGTATTATAACTTACTAATGGGACGTCGCGGCACGGTATGGTACGGCATGATAAGCATGAATGAATAGGAGTATAGCGAGGAAGGCGACAACAATGGAGGGGATCTGGATTAGTCCTAAGCGAGCAGAGCGTTAGATGCTTTGGTTCTCTTCTTTCGTTCTTCATTGTGTTATTATTCATATTAGTGATAGCAGGAGTGGCTTTTGTTGCTTTTTTGGGCCGGTGGGTCAGTTTTCTTTACTTCTCTTTGCCCAGAGGAGTGAGGGGTTTTTTTTTAAATAGGCGTTGGGAATGATTACATTTGTTTATTGGTTTATCTCTTAGTTTGGAGGCTGAAGCTACATTTATAACCACCAAGCAAGACCAAAGAATCTCACGGTCATTATGACATCTGTATGTGTGTGTGGTTTGTTTTGCCAGGTGTGTTAACTGAACCACAAAGCTGCAGCCTTAAATACAATTATACAGTGGGACGGGTGAAATGGGAAGAAACAAAGAAGATATAGTGTTATTTAACCCAAAAAGAGGAAGAATGGATATAAATATCAAAGCACCAAAGCGAAGTCCGATAAATTATCCCTTATTGCCGTCGAGGCGCTTCATTTCCTACTTATACAGACATGCTCACTCAGCTACAGTAAGAGCTGTGAGCTGCCAATTACTTAGTACACATGTGAGCTGGGCATTGTCCTCCTTGCTTAAAAGATCATGTCCCTCGAAGAAATGAAGGATCTCGTCATGGAAATGCATCACGGACTCCCCGGGAAACCCCCATGCAACATGGTGTGCCACTAGATAATAAGAAGGCAAAACTAAAAACGAAGCCGCCATGCCATAAAACTCCACTAACTGTTGCTGAAATCCTTCCCAATGCTAGTAAAATGCTGCAAGTTTAATAAACTTGGTAAGAAATAAATCGATTCGCCTAGTCTCAATCTTGCGGACTGTAGGAATAGGGGAGGGGGGAGACTTTCGTGCCATAGGTATTTCTGCCCTGCCCTCTACCAAGAAAACCCAATCAGTACTTTCGTAGGAACGGGGCCGGACGAAAACCCCAAAACTAGTAATATGGTTAGAATCAAGTGACACCAGCCACTTGAATTGGGACGAAATGTGATTGCTACTGAAAACAAAACAGAGAAGAACCATGTCATTCTGATAGAAGGTTAAGTAATATAGACCTTCTTGAGGTCCTTCTCGTCATACACATCTCTTCCCCTCAGATCCTTGACCTTGCCCTCCTCTATGCCTTGCTTCTTGGCGTGGTTCTTCAGCCTCTCCAGGCCATAGACCCTGTTGTTGGGCAGCAGCATCAGGTCGTGGTCGACGTGGCTCTTGCTGTGATGGGCGTAAGGAACGTTTCGGGCAAGCTCGTTGAGCTCGGCGCTGCAGATGGGACACATCCTGCCATTGGTGTACGACTCGGTGGCGAATGTGGCGGCGCCTCCCGAGCTGTCGCCGATGCTTCCCGTCGAGCCGGCCATGTCGACGTCGCCATCCGCATTCACGCCCTGGCCTGAGGTGTGCGAGTGGCAGGCAGGGGTCTTGAGGGCGGACAAGCCGGAGGAGAGAGCGACGTGCAGCAGTGGGATCGAAGGTAGGCTGAGCAGCTCGTTGTACGTTCGCGTGAAGAGGTCGGCTAGCATCTCCCACCGGTCGTCCGAGAAGAGCTTGGCGTATTGCGGGTTCCCGGGGTTGTTTGGGGTAAATACGAGCAGCCCGCAGGACTGCTTGACTTCCTTCGGGTATGCTTGTTGGTATGGGTAGAGATATTTCTTGGCGTGAGCAATGGCTAGGAGTTGGGATTCAGGCGTCTGCTGTCTGACCAGCTCGACGTACTGCTGGAACCGAAGACTAAACTCGAGATTTGACTAAAGGTGACTTTACGTTAATATTCACGAAGAAAGAAGGGGAAGGTGGTTGCGGGTAGGATTACATACGTTTAGTTTTCGGAGTTCCTTCTTATTGTCAGCACACCAAGCTAATGCCTCAGCAACGCTCTTGCCCTTCCTCAGGCTATTTTGTATCCTTGACATGGCAACAAAGGTCTCAATGTCCACCAGATCCGCAATGTTTCTCTCCGTCGCAAGGGAGCACGCAGTATCGCTATACCCCTGACGCAGCAGGTAGTCCACTAGCAGGCGATCGAGGCGAGCGTGGCTCCATCCTTCGTACTTGACGTCGTCGAGGGTGTGGAGGCCTTGGAGCTGGCCGAGGTGCTTGACGCGGGCTTCTGTCTGTTGGAATAGACGGCTTTCTTCCGTCTGGCAGGCTCCGAGTTTTGTTCTCAGCTTCTTCCCTCGAGCAATGATATTGTCGAGGCTCTTGAGGACGTCGTCTCTGGAGGTGTTGCCATTGAGGCCCTTGATTGTCGCTTCTCTTAACTGTCGCTTGATGGCCTCCTTGTCTCTCTCGACTACGACATGCGCCGAGCGGAAGTTCTTTCGGAGGAGCTCATGGGGAAGCCGAACGAGGGATTGGTCCTGCGTAGAAAATCTGTCAGATCCACTGGATTGGCTAATTCGTTTTGCGACAGGCCACCGTGGCCGCAGAGCGGAACTAACTTGGAGCGGGGGGTTTGGCAAACGGAAAAATATCATGGCCGAAGAAATGGTGGGCGGCTTACTAGCAGAAGATGATTGTCATGGTCAAGCTTTGCAGACTCGTGGTCGGCCATGTTTCTTTCGTATAATGGGGAAGCTGACTGCGTACAACAGTTGCAGTGGGTGTTTCCAGAGAGAGCTGCTGACAGCGCAACAACGTCACTGGCAGTTGCCGGCCGCGGTTGATCGTCCTGCAGCAGCTTGGCCCCGGCGAATATATCCTCCGGCATCTCCACATGGCTCGTGCACCGGAATTGCTTCCCCGGGCACTGACGCATCATGATGCGTTGGAGTCACGTCAATAACCGAGTGGATCATATGGTGACTTGCCTAATCGCTTCAACAAGCCAAGCCTGAGTTTCCCATGAGGTATTACGTACGAGCCCCTCCTACTTCATGTGGAGGACCACTGTGTGCGCTTCTCTTCCCCCCATGCACCAAAGACATTCTCAGGACCTTAACGGATATACGGCACATACTCCAGAACCCTGAAGACTTCCCATCTTTGGAAAAATGTATGTCTCAGGGACATCAGCTTAAGCTTAGCTTCCTCTTGCCCTGAAATTCCGTCCCATGTCTTGGCACTTGGAGATAGGGATGATCCAATGGGGCCATATAGGGCAAAATGACTGCCTTTCTTGTCACTTTGCAGCATGCATTCCTGCCTAGCGAATCTCTAGCCAGTCGGTAATCAGAGTTTAGATATTAAAAATCCACCCAGATCAATATTAATTTAGGCAGACAGCCCGGGGCTGGAATATGAGAGGTTGCTGTTTCGGTGCGTCCTGTACAATTAGTCGGAAGCTGAACTTGAAGCTTGTGACAAAGAATGATGACAGGTCACGCTTCCTGGGTCACAGGCCAGTCGCCAATCACGCAGTATTAAGAAACCTATAAGCCATTTAAAGACTAAAGATGGTCGTTTGTTCTTGACAACATCACGGGTTGATTGCAAATGACCAAAGAAAACAAAAACGATCCTTGGAGATATCTTTGAGAAACCGTAACACATGAAGTCAGGGTCTCGAGAAGACAACGAGCTTCGTCATCCTCGTTCTCCGTCAGGGCCGCAAGACCACCAAGCCAGTACTAGGTCAGGGGGGGTGGTTGCATGCTGTTGTAAATGCCGGACGGAGTCGGAATCGACCGTCCTGGCTTGCCTAACGGGCACCAACCAATGAGAGCTCTGGATGGCCATACACCACACTTTATCTCGCCGAGATCACCTGATGCAACATTTGTGAGACACATCATATCGTCAGTCCACAGCACTGCTTCCCCTCCCCGTCCCTTTGTAAATGATCCATCTTGTTGCGCCCGATATGCGCTGCTGTTTGCCCCGTGGGGAGGGTGACAAGGTGACCATTGGGGGGGATGCTATCTTTTGGTCTCCTGCTGTGCCAGGCTTGCCTGCCACTTGTTGGTGGCTTCGGTGCCGTCATCAACCCAACAACCACAACCAACGTGTGACTTGGGGCCTTGTTGCATCTATCCTTTGGCCTTCTTGTGGCACCACGGAACCGTCGGTCATTTGGTAAGTCAAGTGCCGCATTGAGCCTTCTTGAATTCCATGTACATTCCTAGTGGCGAGGCGAAAACAACAGCAGTGCGGTGCCTGTATAGACTGTAAACCACCAACATGTAGGCGAGTTGGCGAGAAGGGGTTCGCCGATGATTGTAACCTGGTTGGCGCTGGAGAGCAGGAGTTGGCTCTCACTCATTACCCGTCACCCTTTTTATGCTTTCCGCGCCTGCCACTGACGCTGTGCATCTGTGAGAGCTTCCTAAAAGGAAGGATGGATGGCTGATAAATGGAAGGAGGTACCGTGACACAGACACCCACACGCCCGGCTGGCACAGGTTCTCATGTCCATTTATATTTTGCTCTTGCCATCGATAAACTTAACAGCTGGTTTTTCTTCTTCTCCAATTTCCCTTTCTTCCTTAGTGGTTGATATGAGAGACCTTACTGTCCATTTGGGGAAAACACGAGTGCATTGCACTCATGGTGAACGTGATCTTGGGCACAGCAAAGAGAGAGTTGCGCTCATGGTCTGTACTCACCCACCTTCCCCCGCCCAGCCACCATTTTACGCCCCCTCTCCCCACTCTTCCCTCAGGTGATTGGCTGACCATGCATCCCGTCCTCGCAGCGGCCAAAAAATATAAAGCCGTTCACCCACCCAAGCTTCACGTGTTCTCCTCTCTCCCACTTCACATGACCTGTCTTGTCCCCCTCCTCATCATCTCATCCTCGCCCATCTTGGACAAAGTCTACCAGCCTCGGGTCCAACTGTGAAAGAAAGTGACTGGAAAAAAAGGAAGGACTTGCGGACAAGCTTCGGGGCCTCGATCCTGTGTTAAACCCACGTTTTCCCCTTGGTTGACTCGACGTTCCGAACTTTTCCTTCATAAAATCCCCAAACGGCACCTCGATTGATTCGCGACGCGACTTGCAGCCCAAAGTTGAAGCACCTTACTCCTTGCATCGCGACAAATCACGCCGGCCAACACGTGCAGTCACCACCCAGCTCATCAGCCTGATTTGCGATTCTGATCACGGCTGCAAAAGGCACATGATCTATTGGTAAGTTGGAATACTTCATCATTTTCATCGTCACCGTCACCGTCCCCATCAACATTGAGATGGCTTTTTTTCACCCCCTACGGCCGCATTCACCGAGGACAGAGCTGTGGGGAACAAAGGAGATGGGACGTCGGCGACAAACAGACTCGCCGCCGCAGCCGATGATGGAAAGCCAGCAGAACACCATTTGGTGCTGGAAATCATGGCTTCATTTACACATTGTGACCTGTGTGTGTGCGCCCGCGATGCCTCCTATCATGGAACCCCTTTTACAGACTTGCGATTGGTTTTTTATTCGTTGGTGTCCGCGGTTAATCGTGACTTCTGCGGACCTTAATCCATCCTCGGAGCTGGGTTTACGGCCTCGATGCTATCTCGAAAGCTGTCGGATCCCCTAGATGGCTTCACCTGAGGACGAGCCCTCGGTGGCCTGGCCTTGGTGAAGATTCAAGCCAAGCGGCGAACCGTCTCACCATTATCCAGATGCACCCACCAGCGATAGACTCCAAAGCGAGGCAGCCAGCCTCCTTCTCCAAGGGGAAGGACCACAAGACAACGCCTTTGTCACCACTAGACTCATCCATTAAGATGCCATGCCCATTAATAGAAAGCTAACACGCCTCATAGAAAAATTCTCGATTCGCCGTGACTTGGCCACAAGGCTATCCATCCGATCAAAATCACGGCCAAACCACTCGCACCAAGCCTGCCTGACTGTTATCGTACCTCCTTATCGCCCACTCTTACTTATCATGGCCGATCCAGTTCCTCAACCCGAGCAGGAGATTACCTCTCCTGGCACCCCCGGTCAGAAGCGTAAGCGGTCTTCCGAGCAAGGTAGCCCGGACTCACGCAGATCAAAGCGTGGAGCACCAGCAGCTGCCATGTCAACGGGTGAAAACATGGCCAACAACTATTTGGACTCGACCGAAATCGCCAACGCCGCCGCCGCAGCTAGTGTCAACGTCGCCGACTTCAGTGCTCTCCACGCCGCAGCTCACGGTGCCGACCACCACGAGCAGCCCGAGGCCGCTGATCCAGCCAACGCCTCGAGCACTGCTGCGGCAGCTCTTGACTACCCCAACATCCCCAACATCCACATTCCCCAGACTACTGAAGAGACATTTGTCCCTCCTCCCAGCCTAGATGAGCACCACGAGACGTCATTCACTGCAGCCGACCTCGGCCACACCCCAGACGGCCTCCTTCCAACCCACGCGGCTCCTTCAATAGCCTCCTCTGTTCCTTCGTCTGTTCCTATTATGGCGCCTTCAAGCATGCCCACCGCCATGCCCAGCATGCCTCAGGTACCAGCCATTCCGTCTCCTGTCTCCGGCGTCCCTCAGAATGGCTATGCACGCACCCCGACCCAGGGTGGCCCGAGGCCAGCTGTCGGTTCCGAAGAGTGGCATAAGATTCGTAAAGACAACCACAAAGAAGGTACGTGCATTCTGTTTTACTCCTACCCTACGGCGGGTGGTGTCCTATTATCCTAACCCGTTGTAGTTGAACGTCGTCGCCGAGAGACCATCAACGAAGGTATCAACGAGCTGAGCAAAATCGTGCCGGGCTGCGAGAAGAACAAGGGGTCGATTCTTCAACGAGCCGTCTCGTTCATTACCCAACTCAAAGAGAACGAGGCCCAGAACATTGAGAAGTGGACCCTCGAAAAGCTGCTCACGGAGCAGGCCATAGCAGAGCTGTCTGCCTCTAACGACAAACTCAAGCAGGAGTGTGACCGCCTTTACCGCGATGTCGAGAGCTGGAAGCGTCTGTGCCAGGAAAACGGCATCAGCGGTCCCAAGGAGGAACCTGCCACCACCACCTCGGCCGCTGCCTCGACACCTGCAGCCACTACTGCCCCGGCCACGACGAGCTCCTAGGAGCAGCTCGCCCAGAGGCAGGCAGATGTGATGCATAGCCACTTTAACTGCATGGGTTGTTGATGGTGCCATCACGGCATGCCCAGTCTCAAGACCTACTGAGCAAGCATACCAAGAGACGCCCATGATACGCCCACGATATGCTCACATTGCATTCTCACTCTATCGACTCTTCACCCTAAATGCTTGCCTCTGCCAGACCTCTTTCATTGTCGACCCGGAATTCGCCCATCACTTTGGGGTTTCTAGTCATGGCTTGGCCCTGATGGCATTTAGGACTTCGTGATAATACAAAAAGCGATGGCTTTTTTTCTTCTTCCCACTCTTTCCGCGGGTGCCTGTTATTTTTAGTCTTTTCACTTCTATGTACACATTTTCCTGCGAGTTGATCAGGTCTGCTTGGTTCCTTTCATGTAAAGGTCCTGGGATAAGGCTCTGGATCAGCGGGTCCATATGCTGAACAGTGGTCTAGGCGGAATGGTTGCTGCTTTCTGTCTTTTGCTTCGGATGGCTTTTGTCATTGCCATTCATTGGTATGACAGTGGTGTTGGTGGGGTTTTTCTCTCTCCCATTTTTTGTTCTCATGGTTTCTGAACGTCGTGGTGGAGACGTGAGGCCTTATTCGGGTTGCGTGCCGCCTCTCTCGGCGAAGTTATCTCTTCGAGCCCGTCTCCCATACCCTTTCATGTTAAATCGATGCAGATAGTGGGCGAACTGGCGTATTATTGTGATAGACTTATTGATGTTTGTTTCTCGGCAGCCTGTGCAAATATTACAAAGCGTCAAAATTTCTTGATAGTGTCGTATTAGATTCAAGGTCACAAGTATGCCTAGAACGCCGAGCAGCACGCACGCGCGCATGTGCCAGTGAAAGTCATCCCAAACCATCACAGATCCCATTGTCATGCCATGTCCGCGTATGCTTGAAAGACAAGAAAGCAGGGGAATAATGCGAGTACGTGCATGTGTCGTGAAGCTTGGACAATTAAAATTTTTAAGGGCTATCTATGACGAGAAGGGCCTTGCCATGCTTGGCCTCGTCTGGTAACATTCCCCATTGTGACCAGAGCACGCCTACGTGCTTGCTCTACTTTACCCCGATAGATAGATAGACGCCCGTCTGCTCCTTGCGCCGGCACTCCACCTCGAGGGCTTTTAAAAGTTTTGACCCGTGCTCCAGCTGGTTGGGCGTGTGTGTGCGTGCGCGCGCGCGTCCGCAGGCGAACAGCCAGATTGTCGTCGGGGAACTTGGATGGGAGGTGGTTACCAAGGATCTCTGTTGGCAGTATTTTTGGTTTGTTTTGTTTCGACAACACACGTTCGTTCCGTGGCGGTGCATCTGTCCCGTCCGTCGTCGTTGCGTCCTTCGGCTTGTTCGTTCGTTCGTTCGTTCGTTCGTCGGGAACCGTGCAGAAACCACAAGCTGGTTATGTCGTAGCCGACACCTCCGCATCGGAACTCGAACTCGAGCTCGAAGCGCCGAGGCGGCAGCGGCAGCGGCGGCGGCAGCTTCGGCGGCAACATGAAGAGGCAAGGACTAACTAGTTACCTACCAGGGAGGCAAGGCAAGGTAACTTAAGTAAGTCTCTTCTCAATCCTTCTTCCTGCCCTCTCCATCACCCTTCTTGTTATCCTCGCCCCCGCCCTCGCCCTCGCCCTCGCCCTCGCCCTTTCCTCGCTTCCCCTCGTCCCCGCCGTTCCTCCTGCCCCCACCCACCTCGACGAAACAAGCCCCGCCGGGACCGAACCCGTAGCCGCCTCCCAGAGCCCCACCGCTCCCCCCATCCCCGCCGTTCCTCCTCATCCACTCCCCGAGCCTTTCCCACCGCTGCTTCGCCCCGCCCTTGACATCGTCCTTGATCGCCGCGCCCGCCACCGCGCGCCGCGCCGCCCCGGCGTGGTACCTCCTCACCTCGTCCGCGTCCATCGGACGGGACCGCCCGCAGGTGGCCTCGAGGACGGAAAAAAAAGAAGGCAGGTCGAGTGTCGGGATGTAGCGGCCGGGTTTGCCGTTGCTGCCACTGTTGCCCCTCTTGGGACCGTTCGAGTTGGAGTTGGAGTTGGAGCCGTGGCTAGAGGAAGACATCTTTGTTGAGTGGGAGGACAGGCCGGTGGGGGGGGGGGGGGGCTGTATTTTTTTTCTTTTCTCTTATTAGGGTTATGTACGAGACTGATAAACGGGTTGGTCGTGTTGGGGCAAAAGGTCAAGAATATCCTGGTCGTTGATTTTATGTTTAGAGGAAAGGATATGTATGGATGGAGGTTGCAACGGAAAGGAAGGAGGTGTTTGTTGTAAACAGCAATGAAAGTGAAGCGAAGTGAAGTAAAGTGAAGAGAGAAAAAGAAGAAGAAAAAACACCCCCCCACCCCCCTCCCCCGATTATTCTTTTTGTTTTATGAGTCAACGAAGAATAGTTGTTCCTTGAAAAGTTTTTTTTTTTTTTCGCTTGACAGAGTACAAAGCATGGTGGGCACGACGGGTTAAAAGGCTTGGGCTGGAGAACCGAGCGAGAGCCCCCTTTCAGCCTTATCGCGAAACTTCAGCCTCGTCGTCAGCACGAGGAACGCTTCTGGTGTGGCTCAACGTCTAAGCAAAAGGGGAGGTGAGCGTCCCTGGAAACTCTAGTCTTGTCAGTTGCCAAGTTATTTTTAGGTGTGTCGGCTTGACGTGTGACGAGGAGAATAGTTCGAACTTTCTGTCTATTCCAACTTCCACGTAAACCCTGCCTTTTAAGGGTCTCATATGTATCCTACATTACGCCGAAAAAATAGTACTTTCAAATTGAAATACGATCCCAGGGCTCGAGGTTCCTTCATGCTAGTAGTCGTTTTTTGGGTTCCTTCAACCCTGGCCGAGATATTATAGACTGTTGTGCACAGGAGAAACGAACGCCGGTCAAAGCACTGGGTAGGCCTACACAGAAAACATTTTGACGGGCTATGACCCTCCCCTATCATCGTTCCAAATATTTCTGGTAGTGTAAGTCGATTTGCAATTCCTAAAGATTGCGGTAGTGACGACCGTCGAGTTTTAGACAATGCTTAAACACGTTGAGAATACTCCTATCTGATTGGAAAAGTTCCTTCTGGGGCGAGGTTTCGAATATTACAACATGTTAGTTCTTCTAGAGCCATGGGCATACATACACAGATATCGTCCCATTGGTCATCCTGCCGGCATCAATGATTGTCGTAGTCGGTTAAAAAGAAACCACAAGACCTTGCCGTGCCATCTGGGCACGCTGTTTATCCCATGCCCACGTATTTGGAGAGCCTTAAATACCAAGTCTTACGAACGACCTAGAGGAGGCTGAAAATTCAGACAAACCCTCGACTTGGGTAGGAGTTTTGATGCTGCTGATGAGCCATCTTACAGAAGTCTTGGAGTGTCACACCTCTACGCTCTCCAGCAAGGGTCTGGGTGGTATGCAAGTAGAGGCTTATTTGGCAGGCAAACAGTAGATGGGAGCGGCGGCTGGTCGGTTAGCCTAGAATCGAGGGGTCGAACATTGATGCTGTCTTACGTGCGTAGTACCTTGGACTTTCTCCTTGTTAGAGCAAGTACGAGAGGCGGGAAAGATGTTTGCTTTCAACGTCGGAGGTTTCCCAGGGAGGCCGTTTCTGACAATGTGCGTAGGTTGGACGGCCGAGCTGGAAACTGCAGAATTCGGCCGCAAATGAGAGTTCGTGCATGTGGTTACTCATCTGTATGTGTGCTGGTAGTATGGATGCCGGTGCCCGCTGCATGTTTCTTCTCGTGAGTATGGGGCAGTCCGACAAAGATCTGCATGGCATCCATGTGTATAGAAGAAGGGGGCTCACTTGCTGTGATTCGGAACAATGGTCCAGGTTCTGCACCAAGGTTCTGCACCAAGGTTCTGCAACGAGGTCGTGCAGCTGTGTTTGCTCTTGGCATTTAACTTACTCCCCGAGGACCAGAGGGCCGGTTCGTCTCCCATACCTACTGTAGGTACATTGCCAACGACACGCGAGACTGACGGGCCATCCGGGTGGGGCTGGAATGATTTCGTTTGGCATGAGAAATGTGAGCCCCAGTGTTGGGAAGGCAGGACCATCCACATTCCTTCCTCCACAACACGGATTTGGAAGGAATCGCCTTACAGGCCTCGCTTTGGTACGCGTAGCGAAGCTTGAATTCCCCGTCCGCCACCTACCTGGACTAGCCGTAAACCAACCAGTACATATGTGCATGAGAAACGGAGTTCCCAAATGCCATTATACAGTAGCTTCCCGCGGCAAAGAACTACCGCCATCCGTGCCTCTAAAACCGATGCTGAGACAATAACTGACTAACTAGTATGTAAGTACATCTGTGGAAAGAAGGTATTTGAATATGGTAGCTACTCGGTAGGTTCCGTATTATCTTATCATCGCATCAAGCAGGGACACACCCAGGAATTTCGCTCGGTCTGCAAGGATACATTCTGACCGGCTGGTGAGTTGTCACAAGTGATGAGTTGATTTGCTCCCCCCGCCTCCCCCCCTCTCCCTGCCCTTCCCCCATCTTCAGAGATACCACCACCTCCCTCACATGTACTCTAGCTGTGCGCTGCTGTACTCCTCCCGCCACATGCCCAGCCAGCGCTACCTTTCTAGTACTGTAGTATCCGTACCAGACGATAATACGATACGATTTGAGGGGAGAGATCTGGTCAAAAATCGCCAACCCCGCTTCGTGGCCCAGCCGCTAAGAAATGAGGAAAAGTAGTTATCATTCCCGCTATTGATGATTTTCCGTATCTCATCTCACCTGCAACCCCTGTAGACGATCGATTTATGAAGCCTATGGATCTTGGTTTCTAGAAGCTTACATACCTATCCTACGGTCCCATTCACCCGGTTCCATTCTCCGCTCTATCCCACTGCTTTCCTCCCCGGCTGCACGCCACCGTGCACCACTGTGTGCATCTCGGACTGACTGTATGGACACTTTATTTGATCCTACGAAATCCCAACCGCATGGATCAATGTCGAGCCCGGATGCACCAACCGCAGTCCGTTTAAGCCATCCTAGCGGCTGGTTGTGATCACAACGCATCGAATGGCGCCATCTTGGGCTGTGATTGGTTCGAGTTGCCCACCCTTTCCAGTAGAGGATTTGTAACCCCCATCTTCAATTGCTGTTAGTCATCGCCAACTCTCGCTAGCATGGTCTTTGGCGATAGGGTGGGGGGAAATGGCCTTGGACTTTGTCGACCAAGACGAACACACACTCTCAATTAGTGATAGCTACCTAGCTAATAACTCTTGAGCCCAAAACATCCACACAGATTCACACAGATAGTCTCATAATATTGTCCCGTTCGGTATATCCATCCCGTCCTTCTGCTAGCCCCAGGCGTATCTGGGAACAATTTGTCGTCAAGAATTTCTCAAAAATCGGCCATGACTCCAATCAAAAACATGGTAGCTTCCCCTTTACATGCGCCTTCTCGCCTTCAACTCCCCTAATGCATTGCAGACACTTGCAGCTCCATCCTCCAAAAGAATGACGCCAACCGGGTAAACGTGAAACAAGATTCTGGAAAAAAAAAAGAGAGAGAGAGAGATGACCAAGAATACGGTGCTGTTATGCAAGCTATGACCCGTCATTTCCAAGGGAGGGCTCGGTCGTTGTCAACGTGCTGAGATGTAAATGGAGTGCTGTCGAGACAATTCGATATTTGATTTTGAGGGGAAAGAAGAACACGATGAGGCTAGAGAACTCGATTAATCGAAGTTGAATCACTTCGTACAATTGTGCTCTGCACAAATTCAGGATCTAGACCTTAAAAAATACGTCTTGCTTCGCTCTCGAACTAGATACGAAAACAGAACAGCAGGGTACCATCCAAATGAAGTAGGGTTGTACGTTGGAAAGCAATATGACGTTAGGAAAAGCACATGAAACAAAAGTGCTGGGGAAAAAAGGATACGGCGCCAAACTAAGGCAGCGGGTGCTAAATAGTATTTGAAGCTGGGAAGATCATCTCGAGGGAAAATACAAAATAAAAAGTCCACCCAGTGGTGTAACTCGCGAGTAGTTGGTTGCAAAAAACCTCTCCAGTATCATGACAGGGAAAAAAGGGTTAGGGTGAAAAGAGCAGAAAGCATACAAGATTTGTGGAGTGACCTCCCATAATGTGTGCAATATCTATAAGGCAGCATCCAAACACCAAAGCAAAGATGAAGATGAGACTGAAAGTGACCGGAAGCATGCCGCGCCGGATTGTGCGGGTGTCACGTTGTCTTCGCTTCGCCGACGTGCTATCCGAGAGATCAAGAGGATCACAAGTACTCCGTATATATCCCCCAAAAAGTTCGGCAGAAATTCCGCTTCGAGGAGCTTCGTCGCCTCGAACTAGGGGCCCTTCGGGGTATCATTTATTTCCGAGCGTTGAATTATTAAGGCATCCATCCTCCTTATAATGCTGGTCATGAACATCGTGTCGTGTCAACTGTCGATGGCAATTGGTAGCGTACGTCTATGCCATCGGCGGACCACGACCGAGGTGGTCCACCTTGACGTTTGTACCGGGAACACTTCTAGGGTCGATGGGGTAGTTGTAGTCCGCTGGTTGCTGAGACACACCAGGTTGACTGAAACTTCCAGGGTTGAACATGCTTCCTTGATTAGGGTCGTACCCACGTGGTAGCCCATCTACGGGTGGCATGTAGGGGGCTTGGGACGACTGAATACCCTGTGCGACAAAAGGGACATGATGGTTCGGTGAGTTCTGCGTGAAGCTGTACAGAGGCTGGGTTGTGGGTGCAGTCGTTCCACCAGTCCAAGGTTGGTACATGTTGGGAGGGACTGAAGGACTGTGGTAATCGGCGGGTGACTGAAAAATTGAGGACCTTCGGCTGCCATCATGAGGTGTCGGTGGGATCGCTATCTGCCCGGTGGCGGGCACACCGAGGCTACCATCCTCCATGAACGGTGCTTGTTCTGGGCCAGGCATCGCATGTGTGTACTGTGGCCCACGAACCGGCAAATCATTCAATCCAAAAGTTCCAGGCATGTTACTTCGCGTTGGACTCTGGCCATGGGTAACCGAAGCTAACATCCCATGGGGTGCGGCCGCCGTGGCCGTTTTAGGCGGGCTCACCTGGGTAGGTTCATCCTCGGCCTTGACGTGTTCAGTCTCCCCCTCGTCGCCATAGTTGTCGGTGGATGCTCGGTCGTCTTTTAGTACGTAGACCTTGTGTTCGGCGTCGATTTCTCCTCTCAAAAACCGCTCCTCTTGCCTCGCCATGTTGAACAAGTAATCGAGATACGGTTTCTTTGCCTTGTTGTTTCCATCCTTGTCGTTGAAAAACATCGTCAAGGCCTCGTGGGCCGACTCCTGAAGCTTTTTCACGCTTAGGTTAAGCTGCTTGATGGCATGGTGCTGTTCATCATTTGGCTGAACCACCAGTCGCAGAATATGGCAAAGCAAGTGGACTCTTTCCCGCTTGTACAGATGGTCGGGCTCCTTATGTCGAACCTTCTCATCCTTGGTGGGTCCCCATGCTTTGGGCCACCAATCTGGCGCCTTCGACTCCGCTCCGGTGTATGGGTGAACCGATTGTTTCTTGGGCTCAACTTGTTTTACCCAGGCCTTGGCAATTAGCTTGCATGCCGTCTGCTGCAAATTTCTGAATTGCTGGGCATAGTATTCGAGGACTTCTTCCTTCTTTCCGATCTGAATTTCCCTTTTGGCGGCCACAACTGGCATTGGGCTGTCGTCGTCATCTCTCAAGTTAACTTTTACCCGTTTCCGACTCGCTTTCGGTTGATAGTACAAGTCGTCGCCAAAGTTTCGATCGGGTCGTCTGCGCACGGGAAACCGCCCAAACTCAGTGTCTGTTGGCGCGTAGTCAGGTTCTTCTTGCACTTCATAGCGAGTTAGCCTTGCTTCACGTATACTTAGATGTACAATACCAGGGCCTTACACATTGGATTATGGCGTTGCATACACCGAACGAAGTTCTCTTCATTGAAGAACTTCTTGAACACATTTTGGTCACGCAAGCCATCAGGTCCTGCAAATTTCATGACACTTCCATCATCGTTTATGACACTGACAAAGTAGTGCTTTGCTGGAATACGACAATAATCCCGGAGTGCTCGCCCAACATCCTATAGCAACGGTTAGAGCTAATGCAAGACATATTATAGGTATTCGCTTTCAGCACTAGGGCTCTAACGTAAACTCACAATAGGGCGGGTTTCGACAAAGTCGTGTAGCCGGGCATCGTGATGCTGAGCGAATGGAAGGTCGTGGTGGCTCGTTTCTGTGGGAAGAGCGACGGGCCGTTCAGGACCCGCGGGATGGGCAGGCCATCCGGACCTGTAATACTGGTCCGGTCCCCACTGCTGGTCTCTAACCATGGCTGTCGAATCCCTCCAATAGTAGGGAGTAGCTGATGACTTTAGATGCACCGGGACGAAATGAGACTACTAGGCAGGCTATATAATGTGGGAGGGTATGAATGGAAGGTGTAGTTAATCGAGACGTCGAAAACTCAAATGCCGATCTAGAAAATAATTAGCAATGATAATCCCAGTGATTCATAGCAGTCAACTAAATACCATAGAGAATAGTTTTGAGAATGATAGGAAGGCGAGATGTGACATATGACACTTGGTTTTTGCCAGTCAAGACTGCCTATGCAGTGCTGACCATGAAATTAGCCAATGGGTAGGACCAAAAGCTAGTATATGCTGTGAGAGGGGTATATTCGGCGGGACTCCGCGAGGTATATGTGAGAGGGTGGTCATATAGGGGACAAGATGCTATGGCGAATAGGCACTAGAAAGAGGGGGGTTGTGAAGAAGAGCAGATGAAAGGGGCGAAACACAGGCTATAGATAGGCTAGAGAATGTAGGTGTAAATACAGATATGGAAAATGCAATTCGAAAACAAAGGTCAAATTCGAAGCAGCCACTAGCAACCAAGCTCCGATATTTCTTGGAAGGACGAAGGGTGACGGAAAGACGCTTTACACCAGGAGGATTTGGGAGGCAGGACGGGTCGGGAGCCTGCCAAACAGACAATGCCAAGAAGATTTCCAAAGTGACAGATTGGTAGGGCTCAATTTATGTCCAGGGTAACCCCTGACTGCGAGGAAATGGGCTCAGCAAGCAACAAAGAAACACCTTGGCTTGGTGGTCATCCATGTGGAGTTCAGTTTGCTTGTAGATGTAGAGTACTGTGGGAAAACGAGCCGGATACGTGTAGAATGTGGTTCTTTGTCTTGGATGCCGTTTATGAGACTGGGGATGAGAAACTGCGTAGCCACTGGCTGGGCAAATACGAACGTGCGCATTGTGGCAAGAACAGTTCTGACATCCGGGGTGAGTTTGTCAGACTATTCTTCTTCTCAGGCCATGCCTATTCAAGAAACTAGGAGGCGGAAATATCGAAGATCTTCAGGAGGCAAAAGGCAAGGAACAATGAAATAAAAAAGGGTGATATGTGAGAAGACTGTCAATTGCGGTCGGCGCGGTAGTGTGCTGTTGAGACCAGGCAGGAACCCAGATAGACAACAAATCTGAAAGAAAGGAGTGGGATTTGCCCTGTTCAATACCTTTTGAGGCAAATAAATGGTCGCCCTATTCCATTGGATGGTAACCGACCGGGTCGACACGGCAGACGGCAACTGAATGGACGCCGGCAGCAGGAACAGGAGCAACAAGAGCACGGAGGTGATGGAGACGGGGCAGGGCAGCCGAGCTTGAGGACCGTTCGGGAAATTGCGAATCGAGTCGGGGGTGACTAGGTCGAGTATTCTGTTGGAAAGGAAGCGGCCGTCGCGGCAACACTTAATATTCGACAACTGAATATTTTTCTCCTTCTCAGACCCTTCCCTCCGTCTTGGTCTTTCCGTCTTTCCTCGTTCTCGTTTTGTCCCTTTTCTTCCTTCAATATCCTCCCTAGGAAAATCACCTACGCGATGAGGTCGTGAAGACGAGTTCGGCGCCGCGCAAGAATTGATGTAGGGTTCGGCAGGCGGGTGGGAAGTCCAAGGTTGGTCTTGGTATGCAGACCAGTTCAGGCGAGTTCAAGGCGTCGGGATAATCAACAGCAGGAAACAGATCAGGAGCAGCAGATCGGTCAGGTGGACAGAAGTGGCTCTGATAAAATCACTTCGTCTAAAGATTGAGAAGGAGCGGGGAAAGGAACCGAAAAGGAGTCGTCTATAGTAGAGGGAACCCGAGAGGTTTTTAAAAGGGGAGGACCTAGCTATTGAGCAAAACAAGCAAAACAAGCAAGCAATAAGGACCGAGATAGGCCAAGTGAACAAGTTCAAACACCAGCCAGCAAAAGCCCCCAAGCTGTGTATTTTGGGGCTAGGAGGGGGGAATAGAGCCAGGTGCCCCTGGTAGCAGTGACCTTTAGTTGGATCGAGTATGGTACCTTGCTTCCTTCTTCCCAGAAGGGATAACGGTAGGAGGTATAGTTATTAAATAAGACGGTTAGTGATACGGAATGCGGCAGAGGAGAGAAGTTGGAATTGTGCTGCCATTTCCCAATGGTGAAGATGGATGGGGGAAACGGGGGACAGACGGGCGAGACGATATGTGTGTGGAACTGTGTGTGCGTATGTACTATGTGTGGTTGTGTACCATGTTTGCACGAGTAGCCGGTAGAATTGGACGGGTAGGAGAAGGCAGAGAAAATATTGGATAGAAAAGAGGGGGAAGGACGTGTGCGACGGTGTGAGACGAGACGGAAATTGTTGAACTAAGGGTGAGATAAGGCGGTAGGTTGTGCTTTCTTTTTTGCTAAGTGGTGGAAGTAGGTACAACCCAGAGAGACCAGAGGGGAGGAACGGTAGCCACGGCGGCGCCAGCAAAAAGTAGCAAGCAGGAAAGACACCGTCTGTATGGTCGAGATGGTGGTGGGATGGATGGACAATTGGGGTGGGTGGGGAGAGGAAAAGAAAAATCCGCAAAGAAAGCGTAGCCAAAAAAAGCGAGAAGGAAGACGCGGATGAGAATACTTGCATTTTCTTTTTTGTTCCGACCCTAGTACCCAAGCTATTTTCACACAGCGCTAGGCCCCAAGGTCCAGCAGCAGTACCTGATTAGTACCCTGTTGGGATCCAAAGGAGTATACACTCACACAATTATATTTGGGAAAGTACATACAATCCACTGTGTCGAGCAAGGCTCCTCCTCCATTGGCCACCACGTCCAAACGTGACGAAGACCCTCTCAGCTTTTCCCTTCCTGCCACTTCTTGTTTTTTCTCCAGCGGCGGTCCTACCTTCCATTCCCTTTGCGATCTTCCTCGGCGAGGACAATCGCCAAATGAAATGCAAATCGCACCTTCCAGTCCCCACCGACACCCTAGCAAGCTTGGACGGGAGCCCCCCCGCCCGGGGTCTTCTTTCCTCCTAATTCCCAGGCACAAACCCACAATTCCATCAGGGCATCCGCCCGGGCCTTCGCCTCGCACCTCTGTTTCTGACCCCAGGTTTTTTCTTCTCAGGCAGTTACCGATTTGGCATGTACATCCCGTGCGCTGACCGCGAAACATCCACAAGCCGAGCTGACTAAGGAATGGATGGGGTGGCCCACGCACCATCGCGTGCTTCTTTGCGTGGACGTGGACGGCAACCACATTAGAGAGAGGTATTGCGCCGAGACTTGTGGACTACCCACCACCAGACCGACGGTGTAGGCACAGGTGATAGATACAAAATAGCATGGCTCCCCATTTACCAGACCGTGAAAGGCCATTCTACGAATACGTCCTTACCGCGTTCTAAACAAAGATATGGGCATTGCGTAGAACAAGAGCGGTCGGCGAACAGCTTAGAATGTAAGTTTACGCTGGCCCCTTACCTGGGTAGTAGTTTGTTTTACCTTCCTTGCTCTGCGTATAGTAGATAGCTGCTGGTGGTGTAATCCTCCATCCATCATGCGGGGCAGCCACCGAAGGCAAGCTGCAGCAAGCTGGGAATCAAGTTCACAGGGTTGGGAATTTGGCATGTACCCCCAAATAACGATAACCTCCTGTCTAGCTAGAGCCATAGACTTCCAATGCCGACGACACCAATAACTCTAGTTTGCCCACGACGTCCAGTAAAACCTGCTCACTTGATTACTAGTAAGTCTTGTCTTGTACCCCTCGCTGCCCACCCTTCCTTTCTTGTCCCTATGATACACTTGTGTGGAGAGTGGTTGCATACTGCATACTGTGTTGAGGCTGGTGATGGAAGAGTAGTTAGCTAAAGGAAGAAGAAAAAAGACGGCAAAAAGAACAGGACAACTTGCATAACGTGTGGGAGCTATACCCTGCTGCGAACAAGGGTCTTAGCGTGGTACCAAACCGAGCCCTGTGCTCCGTGCCCCCCAACCGGGGGCGTTCCTCTTGTCTAGGCGGAACTCTTTTGGATGGATGGGCTTGGGAAAATATCCACGGGTGTGCTAGCAGCATCTAGTACCAGGCGCTAGCAGCGTGCAGTACGGAGCGGAGCACATATGGATGGGAGCTCTGAGATCCCATTTGACTTCAACCGCTTGAAGAGCCACTGGTATCGATGTGGTACGCCTGTTGCTTTGACCGAGCTTCAGTGATACAAACAAAAACTGCTCTGGAGGCTGCTCTGTAGCTGACTCGGGCTTTTCTACTGGGTTGGGGTCTCGGTCTCTTCGTCCGGTGCGGGAATCCACTTGGGACACTAGTATGGACAAGATAGGTATCCTAAAATTTTGTCGCGACCCCACCTCCGAACATCCCCCGATTGTCGCTCCACTGCAGCTGTGCATCATTGTGCGGATGGTTGGGTATTGGATATTGGGAAAGCACCCGCTACTGCATTCGACTCGCTGCTATAAGGACGTACAGACATGAGACCCACGAGTGAGCCACTTCTGGTTGAATGCATACCCGTCGCAACTCCGGATGGGATATAAAATATCTGGCCTATTGCGACACCATGCGACGTTGTGTGTCAAGATACTCCATAAGTCATTTTCTTCACTCCCCCGGTTTTCTTCTTCGTCTCGTGCTTTTCCAAAGTCGAGAAATCTCGGCCTCACTGTTATCGCACCTTGGCCGTTTGGAGAAGCAAGTAAAAAGCCAAAACACCCCTCTCAGGATGTAATTCCCATGTTATGTCCATATTCTTCATATCCACCACCGAATACCTCGCGATCCCGCAGAATCTCGAAATCAGGAGATTATCCATGCCCCACGGAATTTCTCGCAGTCTTTCGTATTTTTTTTTGTCTGTCGTCAGTCTCGCTCCGCCCAGCTCCCGGTCACGTCCTCGCTACTGTTCGAGCTCCTTTCTATGGCTTCTGTCGTGCTCTTTCGTCATTATGAGGTCCATCCAAAGCTTGATTACATAGACGAGCTTTTTTCTTTCTTTCTCCGTCTGTCAACCCTGCCGCCGGAATCCGCCTCGCGATCTACGGACCCGCCTACACATGTTTCTTGCGATTGCAACCCATCGTAGCCCACCATATACTTATATACCATGGGACACATACATTGGTTAGCACTGGGATTGCAGAATTGAACCAGCCAACCCCTGGACGTGGGTAGCAAATTTGGGGGCATCGCCAGTAGCACACCTACTACAGCCAACTAAGTACAAGTCGAAATGCCGAGGTTTTGTTTATGTCCAGTTGCAAGCGAGTTCGACCTTAGCCGCATCCAACATGTCGTTGCGAAACAGAAACAGAAGAGAGTTCGAAGCCTGATGCCAACTACTGCCATCAACCATCGGTGAATGAGGAAACCGAAAGTGCAGAGACCAGCCATTTCGGTGGCGCAATTAGGCATATATTTCGGCGGAGAAGATGAGAAGCTTGAGCCACCACACGCGCAGAACCAAGTGTGGGAACCACAAGCGTGGGATTTCGGGGCAGCAAATCCTGCCGTAGCTGGGCGCAACTAGCGGAACGGTGCGGGCGGATGTTTAGGAAATATGCCTGCACACTGGCTGTAACCCTACGTACGATGTGCTGAGCGAGCCCCGGCGTCGGAAGCCGCTCCTTTCGCATTCGTCCGCATTTAATCCGTAACAGGACATAGAATGAGAATGACAATTTTCCCAAACCCCCTACCAGATTCGTTTAATGCACTGTCCAAACCATCGCAGAATCGTGAAGAAGAGCCCAGCTGTCGAGAAGGCCTCTCGGGACCTGCTCAGCCGCTATGATTAGAGGCGAACATCAGACTGGCAAGGTGGGTACGTACCGCCTCTTCCCTCTCGGTGGAACGGCTGGGCGGGCAAAGCTGGGAATAGTTCAAAACCCACTACCGACCCGAGCATCCTAATCCGTAGTGCCTAGTCCCCTTTGGCTGTAGTGCACCACCGCGGCCCCGTAGCCGACGCTCTGGGGGTATGTAGCAGATTTACTTTATCATTATACGATACAGCAGCACAGCACGACCGAGAGAATTGTGCTGCGTATCTGTGCTCAGATATTATAGAGTCCACAAGCCCTGAAGATGGCCTGAGAATAGCTGGCTTGGCGTCCAAACCAAATTAAAATGTGTGCCGATAGAGTTTTGAAGGAAGGGTGATGAGACTAGTTCTCCATGCGCAGGCGCCTTAACCCCCCACGAAAGCGGCGGCTTTGTCTCCGCATTCGTGGTCGACTTGTAAGTACAGAAGGACTGCTTGGTTTTCTTCTATTCTTCGTTTCTTTTTTATTCCTTGATTGTGGGCTGTGGGTTGGGGGACAGATGGGAGAAGTCCATACGTTACGTGGATGAGGGAGGAACTTGAGCCCTCAAACAGATGGACCTGAGTGGGGGTCATCATGTAAAAAGCCTGTGTGGGTGTAGCTTAATTGGTCGAAGATCACTATCAGTAGCAGGTACGGGCTACAAGTAGTGGCGCAACCCCCATCCCCCATGATGCTGCTGCACTGGCCTTGACTGGATCACTGGGTATGGTGTGAAGGACCCTCTTGGACGGGCAGCTGTCCAGTGGACCAGTGGGCGTTCCTTCCTCTCGATCTTCCCAGCAGCGCATCATCTCAACACTCGGCACCTCATTTATGGGTGCCTAAGCACAAGCTCTTTCTAGGCTTGTATGGCAGCTACTCCCGCCAACTGGATCCCTGTATGTCACCCTCATACTTTTCCTATGACGCCAGCCGCAAGGCCTACCCTTGCCGCCCTTGAGCGCTCCACTTTTCCGGTCAGGGCTCGCCGGTGCACTGGCCGTCCTAGAACCTTCCTACCACTCTTCGCTACTTTTAACTACACATAATTCTTAGACCACGAGAATAAGAGCCCTCGATTTTCAAGGAATGGATTTTGTTCAATACGCCTGAGGAAACAGCAATTGCTGCTACATATTATAGACATATCGTAACACAAGCCTATTAGTCTGCCTACGGAAGCCAACAAAGGTGGGACAACCAGGAGCGGACGGTGACGGACAGCATTACCCCGGTCTTGACACTCGCCTGCCCGGCGGCCAATCCCAGTTGGTCAGCGGCCGCCAACATATCTTGAACCAAATATGAGGTCAAAAAGCAAGTGCATCTAGAAAAAAGAAGCAGCAAAAGGAATATTATCATTCAAAGCCACAAATTGACAAATACGAGCCGTTACGATAAGGTGGGAGGAAGCCCACGGAGCGAGGATCTTGCTGGCCGCCCAGCATAACGTCCCACGTCTAATGATAACACAACACTTTACGGAAGTCCAAATCCCTTCCCAGCCCTAACGAGAAATCCTTTTTTTGATTGTCAAATCCTGTCCCGTGGATTGTGCGAAAGCATCCATCCATTTTCCTACTATACCTCCGTAGCGCTGGGCTTAATACTTCTATAGGTGGATCTCCCCAAAATTCCTACCTGAGAGGCTCGCCGTGCAGAGAGCAGTTGCTGCTCTATTTATAATAAAGTGTGGGAATGACGGTTCTAGCGATGACACTCAACTCCGAATGTTGCAGATCAACTCTTACTTGTCGCCTTGCAGTAAATTCTCCGGTTGCATCGTCTTTTCTTCAGTGAGAATGGACGACTACATGATTTGCACAGCAGGACGCATAAGCCTCCGGCGACCAAGCAGAAAACGACAATGTCTCCCTCAGAGCTAGCTGCTATATACTCGCCATTGGACGCTGTACTTCCCCGGTATGCCACGAGCCTACTACTTTCCTCAGCATCTCTCATTTTCTGTAAGGCTGTCGGTGCCGCAAACTGTGATCCGCATGGCGAAGTGCATTGTGAACCCGGTGTCTAACACAATACGGCTACGAACTGGCATTCCCATCCATCTTGTACACTAACAGAAGTATGTTCCCAAGGCCAACGCTATAACAAATCATTACCACCAAGCTGACATACTTCTTTTTCTCCGGATCCTGCGGTGGTGCGTACGGAATAAAGCGTCCTTTTCTGCCCGTTGTTCATGCTCCCTCCGCATTGAATGACTAAAATTTTCACAATGCTTTTGCCCAGTTTTAATACCAACCCGTCTATAACACCAACTTCACCACCCCATACCGAAGACGGCATATGGGCCGAAGCTCCCGGACCGGGGCTAGACATCGTTTCACCGCTCATCCATGATCCAAAGAACTTGTATTCGTCGATGCTATTGTGGGGTTTTGTGCTGGGTAGATTTGTTACACAACGTTGAGCCTGATTCTTAAACCCCACCGTCGGAGATATTGTCTATTGATGCCGTTGCTTTTACCGTGGCCTCGCCCTTGGCCGTGACCGAAAGGTTCCCTCGTTCACTATGCAGAAATAGGGTCAGAGAGCAAACACTAAAGACGCAATACACGTTGGGAATTC
This sequence comes from Zalerion maritima, assembly GCA_022664585.2. Classification (NCBI taxonomy): domain Eukaryota; kingdom Fungi; phylum Ascomycota; class Sordariomycetes; order Lulworthiales; family Lulworthiaceae; genus Zalerion; species Zalerion maritima. The sequence goes on from JAKWBI020000003.1 coordinate 188,233, forward strand.
AATGTTCCAGACCTAGACGAGGTAGATAGTATTCAGAGTGGGAAGACTGGCTCTTTGATTTCACGTCTAAGCATTCTCAGCGCTCATCTTCGTATAATTCCTTCGTGGATACAATGCTCGAAAATATTATAATAATACCGAACGCCTCAAGTTGCACTCCCCTGGCGAGGAAAGCAAAGAAGAATATGTCAACTTGAGGAAGCAAAGCAAAGGGAGCTCGAGGCTGCAATAGAAAGAATAAATGACCGAAAAAGCAATCCCATTTAATCATGATAAACGAGCAAAAAACTCTCATCCGCTATGTATTTTCTGACGGCCTTAACCACCATTCCCCCCAAGACGGTGACAAATTAAGTGGCTCGCTATAACAAACACTATTCGTTCTATGGATAACAAGCCATTTAACTTCCAGGAATACTTCCCGTGGTGCTTCCCTCTGCGGTGCGTGCGAATATCAAGTCGAGATGGGCCACGTATTTTGTCACTGACGTGGCCCCCCCACTGACGGACACTTCTCAACAGAGAAAAACAAGGCCGCTATGCCGAGCCAATTTGCCATTAGCTCTTGAGGTCTAATGCTGGACGGTTAATAATCCGCCTCCTAAGGAAATACGATGTCAATGTCAACAGTGAGAGTCAACTGTTCCATCACCATATCACGACGGCTCTGGGCGCAGTGGTAGCTAAGCCTTACTCTTGAATCTGGCCCTTTTAACAGACTATGCACCTCTCCAGTCCCTCTTGACCATCTACCTATCTAGGCTGTTGTTAACCCGTTCTGTTTCTCGTGACGACCAGGAATTGGCCAAAGCTCCCGACCAAAGTGAACCATTCATCGCACCATCGGAGTCTCCCGGCGTCTTTCACCGACCAACCCAACGGCTTGTCAAATTTTAGTTAGAACGGTGTCTTGTTTTTCTCGGGCTTGATGATGGTGATGATACCGCATACATGCGAGGCAAGAGCACGGTGGCCTTGGCGTTGCTGTTAGTTAGTATTTATTGAGAAGTAAGCACGGAGCTGTATATTCCATTTTCTTTGCAAGGTGCTCCCTTCCTCTTCTTCTTGGTACTACCATTGAGTATATTTGCGCCCGACTACCACCTAACTCTTTCATCCTAGGACTAGGAATCTACCCCAGCCCTGACTATAGCAAAGGAAACCTAGAGAAAAGAACTTCTGACCGTAAAATGCCCATTCATTGTGCCCGACCCCTTTCGTAGTTTCCCTATTTTGGCACTTCAAGTGCGGGCTGCTCTCGAATTACACCCAGGTTCAATGACCCATCCAAACGTCAACCGCGGGTCGGCAACGCAAAAATTCGGAACACGGTCAGTAAATTCAGCAATCCCATCCTGCTGTGCCGCAGCAAAGACCCCAGGAGGGGCTTGTCAGTTTAATGAGCCGTCCACCCCATTGGTACCCTACTGTAGTTTGTGAATCCCACACATGGCTCCCACTGGAATTTGGGGGCGAATGGGAGCTTTTTTTTTTTTCCAACCTTGCGGTCTCTGCAGCAGCACGGCCACCACCATGACACCAGTATCGAGATATCAACGATGCCCCCGAAACCAACAGGTCCCAGGAGGTGATATCCCGATCCTTGACTCCCTCTCCATGCCGTGTGACGGCCGAATAAACGGATATGCGCAGCAGGAATCAAGGACAATAGCACCTACTATACATCAATTGCCTGGCTGGGCCGTCTTTGACTCAGCTGCCGGCCGTGATGAAAGGAAATGGTCCAAATTCCATCCCGGGCCCCAGAGCTTGCAGCTTGTGTCTTGCCGTACCTTCGAAAACACACAGTCGGTTCAGCTGCTGCTTCTCCTTCCAGGCTCGGGGGCTTCCTACCTACAACATGATCCCATCAAATCAACACCGCCGCATATAAACCGCCGCATATAAACCGCCGCTGCCCGCACATCAAATTAGCCACCCTGTCTGTGACGAGACCTGCCTTTGGTACGTATTTACGGTCGAAACAAGACCTGCGCCCTGTGACTCCTGATCAGCGATTGTGCATTCAAATACGGTCACATGCCTTTCCGTGTTTGGCGCAATTTATCTCATTCCAACCGTGGGAAAAATAGAGACCAGGAATATTATCTTCGGTGAGGAGGGCTGGTTGCTTCCACACCGACCCGCATGGTTCCCGGGCCTTGCAGGCGAGGAGAAGCGGATTAGGTAAGTGTATGCGTCCACCACCCATCAATCTTACATACAAAGTACTTGCATTTAGAAGGCAGGTACTTTTTCTCGTGGACTGGATAATATTCTCCCCCTCTCACTTCCGTCCAATTGGTTCCAGCTTTCTCCCCGATAACCGTGACAATCACCGTTGTACAGGACTGTTTTTCACATGCAGACAGCCTTCATCGCCCTCGAACTATTTGCCCTCGGGATATGTGGTAGGGAAGAACAGGATACATGCGTCTCTCACCCATAACAACGTAGACGAAACATTGGATCATCCATGCCTGTAGGAAGTGCTTTATTTCACCGGCGAGGTAACATTCCCAACCGTGGTGCCACAATGTTCGACTGCCAAGTTAGTCGAGGCAACTATCCTGGACAAAGCACGTTGCACAGGGCCTGAGATGGCAGCACGGAGAGTCGCGGCTTCATTCGGCATGGCCGCTTTTACAATATTACACATTGCTACGAATATGCTGCCCGTTTCGGAAAAACATGGCCTTTTTCTGCTGTAACTTTGTCGTCGGTTCGAGAGCCAGCTATTTTATTTGGACCTGAATGGTTAGCATCATGAGCACCCAAGTGCCCAAGTGGCTGCGAATCCAACCCACTCTCCCATCCCCACCCCCACCACCACATAATATCTGAAGATACGTGGTGACACAGGAAGCTCAGACCAGCGGGTGGGAGGTGCCCCCCCAGAGGCTACACAGCAGGGCGCAACGAGACGCTGCGGGTCCGTAGGGCACGCACTCATATTGTAGGAGAGCACCACGCCAGTTACCTATTTGATATCCGGTGCATATGCAATCCCTCTCGGTCAACCTCCCTTTGGCTGAGCGGTTGCTGCAACCCGTTCTTTTTGTCCATCGCTACAACTTGAATTCTTCTTCAACCACCCAACTACCCACGAATCAGTTTGAGGAACCACATAGAGGACGGCCTTTCTAAAGTTCCCTGAAACTCCATCCCACCATTTCCTTCACGGAAAACTTCTCGGCATACTGTGCCATATGTATAAAGACCTGGATCAGACTTGGCATCAGCTCCTCGCCGCATGGTCTTGTATGTTCTTGTATATCCTTTGCATAGGCCAGACGCCTATTGGTCTAGTATACCTTTTCAGTTCCCTGCCGTGCTTGATTTCTCGCCGCAAGCAGCACCAGTGCAGCGCTGGTCCCCGTAATCAATCCTACGACGCTAAGAAGATGCTCGTCATGCGCATGAGTTTTAGGCACTCTAGAAACCAGTACCGGCATTCTACCAGCACACAACAGATCATTAAAGGGAGAAATGGAAGAAGGGAAAAGTACGGCACAAGACACGAGCCTAGATGCAGACAGTAAGTTGTTACAACCTGTTGTAAATCCAACATTATATCGAACCCCCTCGTCTGCATTACCTTTATTCTTCCACACACACACACACACACTCTCTCTCTCTCTCTCTCTCTTTCTCTCTAGAACATTCACCTACTAGCTAGAGTGTCTCTAGGGTATGGACCCTCCGAAACCTTAAAATACACACTGTTCCCTCTATACTGTGCAGTATGTACATGTGTGTGTCCTCAAACATGAGCGTTTAAGTATGCGAGAAGGATCCCTGTTGCCATGTCCGGGGCAATACATGCATGGATGGGTGATATAAAACTTGATATTCTAGACAGCAGCCCACGCCAAATCGCGCAGCCATCCATTCGTCTATCAATATAACCATGTCTCGTCTTAAAAACCAGGGCGTCATTCAACAAAGCCATGTGCGATGCCACGCCCTGAAGCTCCGCGGCTGCGCCGCCTGAACCAAGCATCGCAAAAAGAAACCATTGGCGAGCCATGAACAGCCATGGAGGAGGCTCACCAGCAAGCCTCGTTCTGTCATCGGAGCCCAAATGTTGGCAGTTTCGTAGTCTTCTGGTTATTTGCGGCTGCCGGGTTTCCGCCCCTGCCTCCGCCGGTGTGCTGGTGGAATTCGTTTCCTCTGGCGACACGGTACCCAAAGGATGTCATCTCATACTCCTAGGCATCTCATATCTATATGGATGCCCAAGGAATACAGGTACTTCCACCTTTCCACGTCTGGCTCACAGAATGTAGCCGAGCTCATTGCTGTTCCTAGGCTCTCTCACGATCCCTGCAGAGCCATAGACCCCCTTCATCGCCAAAAGGAGCCCCCTCCCCTTCCATCATGTACCCTCCAGATTACACAAAAGGACTCGGTCAAAGTTGGCGCATCATTGACTATCACCGTTTCGGAAAGTGGAACTCACCCACCAAACCCGGACTGGCTTTTCCACAGTAGACTGGCAGAGCAGGTACGACCGTGATATCAACCGTTTTGGCTAGTAGGCTAGGCGACACCTGCCTCCATACATACGCTTGAGTCATAGACACGTAGCAGCCGTACCTTCAAAGGAGGGAGCCAGCAACAACCTTTCACCTCACTGGGAACTCTTGGTGAAGGAAGGACTGGTATCTATCCATGGCTTGGGCTGGTACCGCACCCTTCGTCGGTAAAGTCTCGCATGCTTTCTTTTCCTCCAACCTTACACAATAGTTTCACAACAGGTCCATCAACAACAGTCCGTTACTCCACGTCGACACCTACAATATATCGTGCTTGTTCATACTCACTATCATTGGCGGTACTCGTCAGACAACATGCGGACACCCTATACATCCATTGCTTTGGCTTTGTGTCCTCTACTTTAGCTCCCCGCCCAATATCTTTCCCGACACCTGGCAGCCCGACCATACCAACACGGTCTCAACCCACTATAGCCACCTTTACTACATATCTAGAGATAATGTCCGCCCGATACGAGACGCAGCTAGAAACCAGCAGCAGAAAATAAAAGAGGTACCCACCATCCTGGGCTTTTGATTAACCCCTGGTCGAGCTGGCAAAAACGACCACATCTTCCTGCCACAAGCATGTGCAGGTTATATCCAAGAATCAAGGCAACTTGCTTAGACATGCTTGATGCAGTGCCAGGCCCTCACACCGGCCAGCCGGGGTCCCTATTCTTTTTTCTTTTGTCAGCTCCGTTCTATGTGGATTCCGCTGGTTAAACATGACGGAAGACAGAACACGAGGCTTGCATTGGATGCTACCGTGAGACAAAGGAGGGGATTCCCCCCCTCCAAGCGGATAACCTCGCCCGCCCCCGGGCACTCATCTCCTTGGTCGTCCGCTCCAACGGGAATGGTCATTACGAGCTTCTTGACAGGCTACAGGGGTGTCGCATACCATGTGCCAGATAGCCCCAAAGCATGTTTTAACATATACCGTATGGGGAAAGACACTAGCGGAAACTAACCACCAAATCTCAACTTCTACACTCGGCTAAGCTGTTTCTTGTATTTTGTCTGGTCCAGTTACCCTGTTGTATTTCGATCTCCAAACACCGCTAACTCGCCTCCAGATTTTTAGCTAGCAATCCTTGTTACCGCATTGCAAATCTAACAAGCTTCGAAATATGGACTGGGTGAGTACAGCCGGGTTGATCCCCTAGATGCGACAATACCACCCCCCCAACATGCTTGGTCAGGGGTGAAATTTGGTTTCTTTTTTCAAAAATAACAAAAACCGGTGAGCATATGCCCATCGGGAGAAACATACTGGAGAAATCTATTGGACATGGCCTACTGTCTCATGCCATTATGATGGTGCACCAAGGATCGCAAGATCTCGCATTTGACAGATGACGCGCTATCAAACCAATCCTTTGAACCTGGCATGCGCCGCTTCGCTCAGCTGGGCAAGATCTGCCAGAAAGACACCATGTCTCGAAGGCCTCAATGGCAATCGAACTATTGGCATCACCATCTTCTCCGCAGTTTCACCTATGTATCTTGAAGGATTGAGGTCCAGGTTTTACGATCACTCGGCTGCAAGGGAAAGACATCAACGACCCCACAATATCCAAACTCTAGCTCATTCTCGTTGTATCGCTCGCACTTGAAGGGATTTATGATGTCTCTTTCCTAGACGATACTAGGCGTAGCTTTCGCAGCTTCTCCGAGGCTAATGTCGTTCATCGGTCTTGCGTATGCGATCCCGCGACATTAGGGGAACCCAAGATGGCGGGCGGGTGGACCGCCGCGAGATCAAGATCTGGATCACCGATCGCGTAGTGGGGGTGGGCGGCTGGGCGGAGCACCGTTCCCCTTACTTTCAGCTCCGAGTCAAGGACGCGAAGTAAAAACCCAAAATGGCCATTGATGTGGATTGAAGGTGGCAAAGGTGGGTGGACGGCTAGGTCGATAATGTTGGATGGTGGGGTTGGCCCGGAAAAAGCACCGACATGATGGTTGTCCTTTCCGCATCCATTGGGCGCGGATTGCGGGCCGGACACCGAGCAGTCTACGGACGTACTAGTAGTGTTACCTCTCCTTCCTAGCTAGTGATGGTCGCCGAGAATGAGGGCCGGCGCCAATACGTTGATAACTACATGATATTGTTGTCCGTACCGTCTTGTTCTGTGTTACGGACGTCAGCTTTACGCAGCTCTGTACTAACGCCAGGCGTTGAGGCTATCGCCTTCCCCACAGGCAACTTTACTTTTCCATCTATATTTGGCTGGACTTCACATTGGCGGGCTGCCCATTGCTACGGAAGGTGATGGGTAGATGCCAGTTTTTCTCCCGAGGATCATCATGAAATTAGTAGATTAGTACTACCTAGGCAATATTTCCTGAAATGTTGACGATGCTGATGCTTTTTTATGATGAACATCCATCCAATGGCACTACCAAGCCTTTTTGCTTTTGCTTCTCCATTTCATCCCCGTACTTTCTTCTCGTCTCAAAGTTCATGCCATCCAATCAACCTGTCCATGCCAATTTCTTTCGATGACACCAAAATGCACTACCAGATGCTACCACTGCCACCACCACCATCACCCCTCCCGGGGCGAGAAACAAAATTCGAGACTAGTACCAAAAAAAAAAAGTCTATGAACAGCTACACAGATCGGGATACCAATCCGCTCCGCTAATGATTACCCTCCAACTAATAACCCTAAATCTATTTTCACCCGCCGCCAACTCTCCTCCTTCTCCTACAGGACCACCAGGTCTATGTCTACCGGGACCCTACTCCTCGAGCCCTGCTTGCTTGGCAAGCCCGTAAAATACTCCCTTTTTCTCCACCAGCTCCCTTGGGTCGCCATTTTCCACCACCTCGCCCTTGTCGAGGACGACAACGCGGTCCGAGTCCATGATGGTGTTTATCCTGTGCGCGACCGTGATGATGGTCTTGTTGCGAAACAGGTCCGACCTTAGCGTCTGCTGGATTAGGGCGTCTGTCTCCACGTCCACGGCCGCCGTTGCCTCGTCGAGCACGAGGATATTGGACGGGGTGAGCATGGCTCGCGCGAGGGAGACGAGCTGCCGCTGGCCTTGGGATAGGTTGGAGCCTGTTGGGGTGTTTGCGTTAGTGGGGCGGGCAGCCATTGATATTAAATTATCGGATGCAGGTGAATGCTTTGGGAGAGAAACTTGTCAAGGGGTAAGGGAATGGCGTTTGCACGGCAAATATCATTCATCTACAAAGTAGTCGCTCCGTTCGCTCCGTTTGCCGGAGGGAAGGAAAACATACCTTGATGAGATGGAACGGGATAGGATGGGACGAGATAAGGTATCACGGGACGAAAGGGAAGAAACAGTAGCAGGGATAAGAGAGCTGAGTAAAGATATGCCGGCCGGTTAAGAAGTGAAGAGGCGGTTGACGCTAGTTGTGGTGGTGACGGTGGCCACGATGATCGGTGTGGTAGCAGCCGTGGGTGGAGGACGAATACGACGCAAGGGAAACGGCTACGTTCCCGTCGCTTAGCACGGCGCCACTTGGTGCATTGCGTGATGAAGCAAAACAGAGCCTCTTTGCGCGCCGCTATCCGGTGTTCCCGTATTCTGGGGATTCCTCGACACGGAAGGGAGAGCATGTGGTGTATAGGGAATTGCAACCGAAGGAGAGCATTTCATAGGGCTGGATGGCTGGCTGAGCCGGGAGAGGCTTGATTGATGCTTGGTAATCAAGTTCATAACGAAACACGCCACCGGGAGCGGGAAACAGTCAAACGGCAGATAAGTCTGTTTTGCCCTGCTCCGACCCAGGTGCCCGGTATCTGCTACTCCCCAGAGGCACCCGCCGGGAGAAAATGTGCAACAATTGACGAGCAACGCCAATATGACACATAAGTCAGGCAGCTAGCTGTTTGTTTGCATGCATGCATGCATTTTGCGGGTTTGAAGAGGGCGTGCTAGGCTATGAGGTGCACCGGCGTGGCTGTGTTGAAGGGTGAATGTGAACGACTGGGGACTGAAAGGTTGCATGCACAGCTGCTCCCATCACGACTGCGGGTTGTCATCCAAACCACGACAAACAAATGAGAAATGCATGAAACGAAGAGGATTCGGTTTGAACCTCCGCCATGAAAAACTTGCTCGCGGGCACTTGGGACTGGAGGAGTTGAGAGAAGAAAGATGAACCGAGGATTTGTGCACTATGAGAAGCGACCGGCACGCCATCCGCCCGTCCGCTGCAACAGCAGGTGCTGGTTGGGGAATAGATCGCAGGAAGCAAAGGCAAGGCACCCAAGCACGCAAGAAACGCTGCTACTCTCTTCGAGGTTGCTCCACATCCCACCAGCTCGGACTTCCACCGTGTTGTACCGGATGTGTATGAGGTGTGCTTCACACTGATAGGTTTGTACGTGGTGACCCGACACGACGGTTATTCTAACCGAGGCCACTTCAAGCCAGGACCACAAGAGAGACGGGGGCAGGTATTAGATACGGGCATAACGAAGGGGAGGGAGCTCGGATGGATGGTGGGGAAGCATAACGAAAGGTCCCGCCAACATATGTCAATGGCCGACAACACCATGTCCACTTGCTGGCATGCGTAGAGACAAGACCCCGGATTGTACCTTTGGTTGCCGGGTGAGTGAGAATCTCTCCCACGTCGGCAGTCAGCGTCATCAGGATGTTGGATGCAAGCACCCGCCAAGCGTGACGTCCACTTCAACATCAACGCCTCGTGAGCATGTCTGGCATGATCCAAATATTCTTCGCAACCTCACGGCTGATCTCGTGCCCCTCCCTGCCTTGGTTGGGGTGGTTTGAGTTGAGGTAGGTGCAATCTCCAAAGGCGATGGCAAGCGCCGATGATACAAACACAAAAACGGGAATGCCATGACTCTGTGCGAACACGACCTGAAAACCCTCGGCTGTCGGGGATAGGCGTGTGTGTGTGTGTGTGTGTGTGTTTGTTTGTTTACGTGGCATCGGGTTGTTGGGTGGAACAGAAATAACACCATTGAAATGGGCTATGCGAAAGCAAGAATCTAAGAAACGTAGTGATATAGCCAAAGAAAATGTCACGATGCAGTTACTTACCCCCTTCGTTAATCTTGGCTTCAAGGCCTCCATGCATATTGTTCACGACGTGTTCCTTAAGCCGAGCGTGTTCTAGTACCAAAGAATTGCGTTAGTCACATGTGTCTGTATCATATTTCGCATGGGCGACGGAATGGCCGGACGGGCTGGGCTGTGTTCTATTGCGACCTTCGTGTAGACTAAAATAGTGGTGGGGGGAAGGGGGAAGGGATGCCACCGGGGATCGATGGTAACACTCACCTAGAACACTCCATAGTTCCGTTTCTTCGTGAACGTGGCCAGGATCTAGATTGTCTCTGAGAGTGCCCTCAAAGAGAGCTGCATCTTGAGGTATGATGGCTAGGCGGCGCCTCAAGTCCAACAAGCCAATCTTGGAAGTATCGACTCCGTCGATGCTGATGTTGCCCGTGTCGGCTTCAATGATCCGGAAGAGAGAGAGGGTGAGAGACGACTTTCCGGCGCCGGTTCGTCCCACCACCCCGACTTTCTCGTGCGACTTGATGTCGATGTTTATGTTCTTGAGCACCAAGTCAAGTCCCTCTCGGTAACGGGTGCTGAAGTTATGAAAGCCAACCGCTCCCTTGGTAGGCCATGCGGCCGGCACACGCCTCTCTGGCACTATCTCTGGTGCTTCACTAGGAAGACGAGCATACTCGAGCACACGTTCCACAGAGACAATGTTGGTTTCCACCTCCACTGTCTGTCGGACAATCCAGTTCAGTGACGTAGTGATCTGGAGTGCGTACGACATGGCAAGACCAACCCATCCCGCACTGAGGCCGTCGCCTCGGGCGACGGAGAGAATGGCAAAGCTTGCCGCGCCAAGAATCACGATGGCACCAATAAACTCGAGCCTCACCGCCAACCAACGGTTAGCGCTGATGGAGGGGAAATAGGCCCGTAGGTTGGCATCCACCCTCCACTGGTTATCTAGTTCGAACCGGTCCTTTTGTCGGTATGCCCGAATGGTCGAGATGCCTCCGAGAGACTCCTGGAAGTGCGCATAGATGGGGCTTCTGCTGATGCTGTCCAATCGCTTGAGCTCGCGGGAAGTCCTCAAGTAGTACCTCTGGATCCAGTAGTATGCCAACCCGAGCGGGATAATCAGCGCGACGAAGATCGGGGTCGAGACCGAGATGACAACTAGCGTGAATCCCGAGCGGGCCAAGTTAACAAACAGCATGTTGAAGGTACGGGCCAAGACCTCATCCACTCGATAGACGTCACTACAAGGTGTGGCGGTTAGCACAAGGTCTCGGCAGATTACTTGCTTCATGCAGTGAAATGCGCGAGACTCGTCAACATCCAGTCTCGTATTTGAGGCTCTGCAAGCCTCGGTCGACGAAACGAGGGCTAGATAGGACCACAAACCTTGAGAATCGATTCAGAATCCTACCAGCTGGCGTTACATCAAAGAACGACATGGGAGATCTAAACATCGCGGCCGCCATTCGCTCGTGCAGCTTGCGAGAAGCCTATACCAGGCGGGGTCAGCGTGGAATACGAATGAGTCAGGGGAGTGATAGAAACACACCTCAATGGAGCAGAATATCCAAAGAATAAGCGTCTGGCAGACAGTCAAAGCAGAAGACCCGATGCCGAGAGCAAGGTAAACCCCGAGGTATTTGCCAACATTGGGATTGCCGCCAGCTGCGGTGTTCTTCTCTGACCATTGCTTAAGCCAAACACTCCCACCTAAAAAAGGCATGATTAGCAACCGGTGCGCCGACATACGAGTTTCCAAAGAGCCTTGGGGTGCTACTTACCAATCTGCGTGGTCTGGGCAACGACCAGAGTCAAAAGGTAGACTATCACAGCGACGACATTGCTCGTCCGCGCATATTCCATATAAACTGGAAATAGAGTCAGCCATACATTGCCTTTTGCAGAGATATGAGTTGTTCTTACCATCCCACTTGACCTTTCCTTGCTCGACGTGCTCCTTGGCTGTCGCCGTCTTGGACTTGGGGCCTTCCTCGTCGCCCGACTTCCCAATGGGACCCCGAAAGCTAGCGGCGCTTGCTCGGCGGATGGTCTCCATGCTAGCCTTCCTCTTGGATGAGCCTACTTGGATGGGCATGAGGTATCTGCCGCAGTCCTCTCCCTCCTGTGCCTCCTCCATGTCATTCTTGTCACTAGAGTTTTCGCCATCGGTGAATGTTGGAGTCTCGCTATCTGTCCCGCTGGGCGTGGCCGTTCCTGAGGATGAGGGGCTCGAGTTGTTCTTGTCCTTCATGGTTGTCTTGATGAGCTCAGAAACGGCACCCCTCATTGCCATGAGTTGTTGATAAGTCCCCTTCTCGGCAATCCGGTTGTCCTTCAGCAGATAAATGAGATTAGCAGCATCAGTGAGGACAGGAATCGAGTTGGTAGCCAGAACACGAGTTTTCGTTTTGAGCAATCCTTTGGGCCCAAGAACACACTTGGCAATATGCTTGCCGACATGAGAGTCGACGGCCGACAGGACATCATCCATGAGATAGACATCGGCACGAGCATACACGGCACGAGCGAGAGCGACACGCGCCTTCTGCCCGCCACTGAGGGAGATTCCTCGCTCGCCAACGACAGTCTCGTCGCCGTCGGGCAGTTGGGCGAAGTCATCCAGAAGAGCACAGGAATGAACTGTTGCTTCGTAAAATTGGGAATCGTACTTGTGGCCGAAAGTGATGTTTTCCTTCACGGTGGCGTTCATGATCCATGATTGTTGGGCAACATACGCAACAGTTCCATGAAGCTTAACAGTGCCTTCTTCTTTCCACAGGTCGCCCATGATGCTTTGCAAAAGAGACGACTTGCCCGCTCCAACGCGTCCAACTACACAAGTGAGTTCTCCCTTGCTTGCTGTGAAATGGATGTCTTTCAAGGCAGGCTTCTTCTCGTTCCTGTCCCAGCAGAATGTACCATCACGAATTGTGATAGCATCCTCGTGGAGCTCGTCGACAGCATCAAGGTACTCGACAGCATCAGGTTGGACTTCCTCGGCGGTGAGGAAATCCGTAATACGACCAACGGCAACACTTGCCTCGACAATGCTGGTTATGACCATGGGGAGGATTGCCAGGGGGAACGTCAGGAGATTGAACAGTGCTTTAATATGTCAGCGGCGATTCGGGTTGATCTTGGGATGGGGGGACGTGACTCACATAGAGCAGGGAACACGATACTCGTAGTAAGAGGCTCATCTTTGGTGAGGACGAAAACAGCGAAAGTCGAGCAAGAAACGAGGAATGGCGTCGAGCTCCACGTAAAATTCGCAAACGCCTGGCCTGCGCCAATCTTGCGCAGAGTTTTCAGTTCCTGTTCATTACGGATAAAGTTGAGTTTGTTCATGAAGGCAGATCCCCAAGCATACAGCTTGATGCTCTTCATGTTGTTAACAATCTCGGCAATCAGTCTGCTTCGGGAATCCTTGTTCTTCATCTGCTTCTTTTGCAGATTCTTCATTATGCGGGCGATGAAGCCATTGATAGGAATCATGATAATCATGACACCAATGCCAGCCAACATCGACCAGCCCACCAGCTGATAGAGAGAAATCATACAGATGGTAATCTGAAGCGGGGCGGACCAGAGTTGTTGAGCAAATTGAGTTAGGTCTTGAAGACGCTGAGCATCGACTGCCATGAAATTAACAATGTCTCCCGTCGTCTTGCTGGCACGACCCTCATTGGACAGACGGAGAGACTTCTTGTAGATGGCAGAGGCAAGACCAGACTTGATTCGCATACCCGTCACAAACGCCAGTTGGAAGTATTGGTGAATCATGGCGGTCTGAAGGCAGGCAGTGGCGAACATAGCAAGAGCGATAGCAGCACCCTTGACAACTGGCTGAGGAGTGCGTCCCAGGTCGTAGGATTCCACCCATGAAATCAGGAGGCGCAGAAGCTGAGGCTGGGTGAAAGCTGCAACATCGTTCACAACCTTGAATATGGCAGCCACCATGTACGGGCCACCATATGCGCGGCCAAGGGCACGCCAAAGAGACGGGTGCCCGTGCTTCTTTTGCATCTCGTGGGTCCAGGCATCTCCGAATTGCTTGCCAGCTACATCGCTCCTATCCGTCTTTGCAAGACCCCACAGGTCATCCTCGGTGAGGAAAACCTTGTATCCATGCTTCATTAGGGGGGTGATCCAACTGAAGGTAAGCCTGGAAAATACAGTGGCATATTCGACGGGACATTCGTCGCCGTCTTCATCATCGGCGATGGCATAGTAGTCGCCGTGCGTTCTCGGCCATAGCCATTCGACCAGAAACTCTATCCAGGACAGACCGTAGCCAATGCAGTATGCGATGAAGTAAGCATCGTGGTTGCGCCACAGCTTTTGTGAAATCAAAGATCGAAGCTTGACCGAAAGCGCAATAAGCAGCAGAAGCCAGTAAAAGAGGACTACGCCATTCGCATGTCGGAGACGGTAGTGTTCAAGGTGCTGGATGGAGAAAATAACGCCGAGTGAAACAAGAGTGAGAGTAGTCGTCCAAACTCTGAAGTCGCCGGCCCAGATATCGCCGTAGTTGGAAATCTGAAAGGCCAATTGGACGGCTACGTCACTAGCGATGAGAAGAAGCATGGACTATTGCGGATGCGGCAGGCCCAAGTTAGCAACAAAAGTCCAATAAATCCAAAGGGCGCAATGCTAACACCAATAACAATAATATTTTCGAGCCAACGTACCTGCTTTAGCCAATAATGAAAAGTGGTTGTGGACACGCACCGACTCTTCTGGCGCGTGAGGAGCCAGACGGCTGCGGCACCAGCAACGATGCCAAAGGCAGCCACAACGGCAACCCACACGTCTATGAAGCACGGGGTGAAATCGTATCTAAAGGGGCTCATTGGCCCCCACCCCTCCTCGTTACCGCATAGCGGTTGTTTCCTGGAGGCAGTCGCGCTCAGATACCCGCTTCCGAGCAGTTCCTGGGGTAGCGAGTGGTAGCCGGATATGGAACCCGTGTCGAAGAGGACCTTCTGCGCCGAACGGTCCGAGTCGGCGACCTGCATGACCGACATTTACCGTGCAGGCGCCGGTATCATGCCCAGTTCGTTGGTCCCGATGCCTAGCCACAGTCGTGCCGAGTTGATATGAATCGGAGAATTCGAGAATCTTGTGCTATGCGATTGTGCGTTCCACAGTGGATCGGAAACTTTGTTTCGGGTGGACGTGGGAAACCAATGTCACTCTAGGGGGGAAGCTGTCAGTAGTTGTCCTGACAGAGCTGGCGAATCTGGCGATCGATCGCAATGCTGTTGGATGATAGGTAATAATTGCGGGACGGAAGAAAAGATGATCGGGGACGAACCGGACGCAATTGTAACGATGTCAAGGTACTGATATGTTTTTGGCGGTGCCGGTGGCTGGAAAACAGCAGAAGAAGAGGCCCAAGGGGGAGTGGAAGGTGGGAAGCACACAGAGAACACAAAAAGTTCTGCCGCTGGCGTAGGCATTATCAAACAGGGTTTGTCAGCGGCGGAATAGTTTCCCGCAGCGTGTCACAGCGTGCCTTCCAGCTACCAGGAGCAGAATGGCCCAAAATCTCGGCCGAACACGGCAGTTGGCTCACCACCCGCAGCTTGGGCTCCCGGTGCATCTTTGAGACCGAGGAGTGGAGGGCAGCTGCAGTATGTAGATTGAGCTGTGAATATATGTTTATCTTGAGGTACATGCAGGTACATAAATCCCCCAATCATTTGCCAGTCCTGGTCCCCCGGATTTGGTATCTGGAGGGTCCAATTGGGGGTATCTTTGTCTCGATCGGAGCTCTATCTACGCCGTTCGTACGGAGACATAAAGCGAGCCCCTATGGATGTGCGGTTCTTGGCACCATCCGAATGCTTGGTTCCTTCAAGGCAGAAAATACCAGTGTATGTTGGTTGGTGTCACCATGGATGGGGAAGTTCTATTGGCGCCTCATGATGAGCGTTCTCAGAGGAACATCTAGTTACAACCATCATATCAACGAGGCATCGACGAATACGACAGCTTCCGAGCTAAGGACTTTTCTTCTGCCAGGAGCTTTTTGATTGTTAATGGAAACTTTCGTCATCCAGTATGAACTGAAAGTGGCATGTAGTTTCAAATGTCACCAACCAACGGGGTACGGCAGCATGGACTGCACCTACATAGTATTTGTAATCGACGTCACCTCATTCCTGCTGCCTGCCTGCCTGCCATCCTGCCATGGCATTTAGCAAATCTCAACCCCCTCTCTTTAATGCAAGCCTATCCATAATGCCGGCCTCTAGGCTTTAGAATGACATACCTGCAGCTAAATAGATTGCAGGACGACTCAAAGTGACTGTCTCAAAGAGACACGATGCTGCACCCCTACTATTGTGCTGCCTTGGTGGGTGGTTGCTGGTGATGCGGATACCAACCGCCAACCCGCGATATCTCCGAGAACCCAGAAAATATGTTTCGTTTTCTCCGCTTCCTTCCCACCACAAACTGGGAAAGCTTGACTCACTATCTCCATGTTAAGCTCGCGACTAGTCCCGCAAGTTTACGTTTCGAATGTCCTGTTTTCCAGCCCTTTGATAGCCACTTTCAACATGTCTGCAAAACTGGGGATGCCGAGACCCGATGGCGGATCGCACCCTTCCGTGCTGTTCCAAGGCGCGTGCGGGATGATTTGGCCTTCCACCGTCCCTTCGGACTGGTAGTTCGTTCCTTCGCACCCAATCACTCTTCCTTCTTGGATGTCCTTCAACGCGTCGCCGGCGTTGGCGCAGAGCCACGGGTTGATGAATCCCATCACCGGAAATCCCTTTCTTAGTCTCACGTCGTTCAGCAGTACGACGAGACCACCCACAACCGGCGTGGCTGCCGACGTGCCTCCGGCGTACCCCATCACCCCGGACGAAAAGTAGTAGTATGGTGGACTGAGATTATGGGCTGTAATGTCGGGGAATCCCCGTGCCGAGAAGTTCGTGTGAACGCTATATAGTAGTCCACCACTCCAGCTGATACATGCTCGGAAACGTACTCGCTGATGTCTGACTTCTGGTGCCATGGCTGGGGGACGTATTCGCTGAACCCCGCCCCTGCTGCTACCCACCCGACCTCCGGGTTCGAGAACTGAGTTCCGCCGACAGAAGTGGCCCAAGGGCATGTCCCGGGGAATTGGGGCATGAAAATCGGCCCCGTTTCCCCATCATTGGACTCGCAAGACGCGCCGATACCTAATCAACTTTGTTAGTGGCTTGTTTCAGGATGATGTGTAAGTGCAGCTGGAAGGATAGATACTAACCCAGATCACCAGATGCATGTAGAAGGGTCACGCCTCTCATCCCCATCATGCTGCAAAGTCTGACTGCATATTCCTCGGGCACGCTCTCTTCATCGTCATCGTACAAGATGGATATGACTTGGGGGATCTCCTCATTTTGTTTCTCCAGGAGGTAGTTGTAAAACTCAAGGTACGGCTCGTTGGTGTTGCTTGCGTCGTCTGGCACCTCAATGTTTGGCACAAATGGTGACGATCCTCCGGTTATATATTTTTGCAGCGGCAGAGTCTTGACTATGGCATCGAGAAATTGTGCGTCCAGGTTTGCTTCCTGAACGTCACCCCTGGGGTCTTGGTGGCCTCAGTGCTGAACGAGCTGTTGGACCAGTGGAGCTGCTGTCGATAGAGGCTCGGGTCCTCTGCTCTGGCGCTCTGGTTAGAGAAGCTAGCAAATCCATCCCGAGAGCTCGAGTATCGCTCTGCTGTGTAATTTCTATAACTACCCGTACATCTGCTCCAGACAATATGGAGTGATCAACGTCAGGCAGTCCTCAGCCGCTTCATCCCTCCTCTCCATGGATTGTCTCGATGTGGCGTTTCCGAACGGAGGCCGCATAGAAATCGATCTCATCGCCTTCATAGAAGCCAAAATAGGTCGTCGGGTTCACAAGTTCGACCCATTGGTCAAGCTCCTCAGGTACCGAGTACCGCGTCGTCCTCAGCTTCTTCATTCCCTCCACGTCGTAGTAGAGAAACTCTGCATCTAGGAGCTCATTTGCTTTTTCAACCGTCGTAGCAATGCTGATATAACTAGACCCCGCGACTGGAAACACCCGTGATTCCTTTATCGGCCAACCAGTCCAAGACCGCTGTGTTTGCCTCCACCGGGGGCGTGCAAACAGGGCAGAAACTTAGTCTACCGACGGCCACTTACGATAGCAAATAGAGTCTGGAGAAGACAGGCGCTTTAGGTCCTCTTCTATTTGGGCCGTGTAACTGAAACGGAGAGCGAACTGTAGAGACATGGTGTGGCAAGGCGCCTGAGCGGGGACGCTGGCCCGAGAAGGTAGGATGGCTGATCGCTTGTTTACCTCGGCTTGTACAGAAGCAGCTAGGAATATCACTATGGTTCGAATCGTGGATGCCATGGTCGATGGTCTCCTCGTACCCGAAGATTCTAGGCTGTAGGGAGAGTTAATGAGCCCAAAAGGGTTCAAGGGAGGAGTTGCAAATATACGTGGGGAAATTTATTCTCTCGGCTAAGGTGATGAGTATCTATTGAGCGAACAGAGAGTTTTGGATATATCATATAGGTCCTAGTGAGCTTTTTACGCGTTGGGCAAGACCGTTCCTCTGGGCATGGCCTTCCTCCCGAACTTCATCCGTCGCAAGCAATGTGACAAGTGTGCCTTCCATAGATCATGAGGCGCTGTATGCTTGACTACCTATCCCTGTCCGGGATACACAGGAACGGGGATGGTTGATAGTTTCTCGAAGTAGCAACTAACTTCAGAGGAAGCTGTAGGGAATAGAACCAAGCTGGGTTTGGCCGTTCCTATAGCCGAGCCTCGCAAGACATAACGCAACTCTAAAACCCCGAGTATTGAGTGGCCATCTGTGTTGGTTGCAATGAGGGAGATGGTTCATTTGACACTGTGTGATCCCACTGCAATAAGCTCAGCAACCCATGGGCATGCTGAGTTTTCGGTGGCACGCTTTTGGATCGTCGATAGCGGTCAAGACGGCTGAATATCAAGTAGATCACTACGAACCATCTCAAATAGGCCTCCTTCCACCTGCTGTAATATGCAAAATCATGAAAGCTCCGGGAAGCGACACACACTGCCTAGTAACATATGGGCCAGCTAATAGCTAATATAGATGGGGATTCGTGGAAAGTACATGCAGGGGGTTGCTTGAGATTATCAACCGTCTACATTGCGTCTGTCGGCGGCTTGAAATTCGGACGTGAGAAAAAAAAACTCATGTTGAGAGAACAACAAAATTCCAGTGAATTCCAGTTGTTCAATATAGGGCGCATTTGCCCATGAAGATCAAGCCGACATGGAGGTTATGACGGCTTGAATTATATTCTCGGTGCGGTATTCAATCTTCAAGTCGCTTTTGTAAACTAGAGAAAGGCTGATCTCCGGGTATGAGAAACATGCGCGGACATCCCAGGGCCGCTTTAGGCTGGGATGGACCGGTTAGTCGTGGAAGCGGCCAAGAGTGTGGCTGTTGATTTTGAACTAACCTGTGATCAATAACATGGTCCACAAGACCAAGGGTAAAATGTCCTGGGCTGGTGAAGGATGTGATGCTGTGCTGGAATGCAGGGAGCTTCCTGTCGCTCTCCATGTCCTGCCAGCAGATGGAGAAGTCCTGGTTGTAGTCCGTGAAGGTGTTTCTGTCGCCATCCCAGCGAAAAACGGTGGTACACTCGGGGCCAGTGGCGTTGGACCAGTTTGGGTCTTGCCATCGGTCTGAAGTTCGATAAAGGTTAGCCGGTACACCGTAGAGTATTTCAGATGGGAGAGTTTGGAGGAATTGGATCCATGATTGCCATACAAGTTAGGGTGCAAGTCCACTCCATCTCGACAGCTTGGCGGCTGCAGTGTGTGTTTAGATTGCCCAAGTTGAAGTCCTTGAGGCCGCTGGGAGCCCTGTTGGCTATGTCCGAGGCACCGTTGGGCTTGACTGGGAGTGCTGTGGCGAAGGGCAGTAGGAAGCCAAGAGCGGTTGTGAGTCTCATCCTTCCAGTCGTCGTGTGGATGCGGTTGGCTTGGCGAGTGAGTTGCTTGATAGAGTATAGATTTACAGGAAAGAAAACAGCGTGCCAGGCGCGGGAGTCAAAGTTCAGGTTGGAGATTGGGTTAAATAATTGCTGGGGCGTGGAGACAGTATAGTGAAGGACTTGGTATTATGGAAGTTGCAAGCTTGGCGACAGTAGGAAGCCTTCAATGATGGATATCAACTTTTTCGGATGAGATGTGAGTGGAAGGTGCAAGTGGAGATAACTCGGAAGGAAGGTGGAGAATACCAATGGCTCTTTTTATATCCGCAAGTTGCTCTTGCATACGGAGTGTACCTGGTGCCAGTCCAATCCTGAAGAGGTACGTATAGGGATAGTGACGGTAAGCATTGGGCGTGCGTTAACCGATTCTGAGACCTTATCATGTTTGGCTGCTATGATGACATGGAAACTGGAGTCGCTCATACGACCCTTCGCAGCTGCCATGAGGTTCCATGCATGAAGCCGTCGGCATTCTAGACCTTGTGCTGGGTGTCCTGCCGTTGTGTGTCCCGGCACTATGTGGCACGTATCCAGCCCGAGAAAAGACCAAGGAGACCGGAATTCTTGTTAGGCACATGCATTAGATGTCAAGTAATTTATTTGGCTGGAATTTAGTCGTTCTTCTCACACTGGAGCCCTACCGTACATTTAGTAGTGTATCCGTGTCTGGCTTCGGTGTTCGGCGACACTCTATACGGCGGCCCCGTACACCGACAGCTACTATCTCGGCAGTCTCGATAATGTATAAATAGGTCTCTGCGTATGATAGGATATCGGTACTGTTGAATGAATTAGCGACTCTCTAGAGAAACCAACTCGAACATCAACAAAAGATCAAACATGAAAGGCATCTACAGGGTTAATCTATCTACCAACTAATGTAATTTCGACGCAACGCCATATTTGAGGAGCCCACCCAGCACTTCAAGATTTCGGGGTGCCGATGCGCCTTGCCAATAAGGACAAATACGAGCAAGAACAACAGAAATAAGTGCTCGCCTTTACCTGCCGTTCAACCTTGCTCCTTTTCAGATTAAGATCTCCAAACATTCCCACAAAACAAACTGGAGCTCCGTCTCCATATGCCGAGATGATTGACGCTCTTCATCCATGGTCATCGCCTCCGGTAGCGGCTAACCACGGTGCGATGCGTAGAATATCTTAGTTAGCATATAGAAAGACTGCGGCTTGTTGAAACAAGACCCCGGGAATGCTTGTATACCTGTCGTGCTAGAGCCACGCAATTCCACAGGAAGCCGACGTCCCCTGGCAGCTATACTCGGCCGGCCTATAGCGGCCTGCTGATTCGTGCAAGCTTGTCCGAGTAGTTTTATTAGGTGACATGCTTCAATCAACAATATAATAGCCGTTTATGACCTCGCGTAAGGTAGAGCATCGAGACAACAGCAAGAGATGGTGTCTACTGGGTGGTTGTACAACGGGTAGAGCATTACTTCGAGAAATCTCGTGCCATATACATAAAGAAATTATCTTCTGCGATATAAAAAGCGCTGAGCTTGAGGCAGCCGGCTTAGTTAGCGCAAAATGAAGTGGGATATCAAGCAGCTGGGGAGTGCTCCGACTTTCGCCGCAACGTCGAAATAGAGATGCTTACTTCGAAGCTGGGAGATCACGCGACATGACTCCCTACTACCATGTCCACCTTGAGGACTAGCTCCAAATGGCACACCTCGTATAGGTTGTTGGAATCGGTACCACATGCATATTCCTCAACTACGTCGATTGGCCAGGAGTAAATCCATCCGTGGTACACTTTGAGTAGAAGTGACGTTGACAGCCTAGAGAAATAACACGAAAGCGGTGGCTGGGACTTTCCAAAACGGAACAGCATAGGTGATGCTGCAACTGAATCTAGGAAATAGCTGGAAGAGACGATTTTGCTGTGGAACGCCAAACTTGAAGAAACTTTCCCCGCCGTGTTACACGACACCCCCGCCACCGATATACACCGACGGTCTATGTTGATATCCGGGAGACGGCAGGGGACAATGCGGGCCTGGCAAAAATAGCACCAATCATATATCCTCTCCGGGTTCTCCCTGCAAACGAGCCTTTCCTCCCTGGCGCTATATGGCAAGCTCGCTGAGAGTGGCCATTCCACGATCAAGAGCCGACTTGGCCACCAGTTCAAGGGACCCTTGGACACCCGTGTAGCCTATTGACAGTGAGGTTGGTGATATCTCCCAATGCAAGGCTCCAGTCTAGGAAAAGCCTGCGGCTGTTAGACTGGGAAGCACCAAACCCAGGGGCCGTGGAATCATGATATGTGCCGCAGTCATTAGACCTCCCGCCCATTGAGCACTCCAGCGCCGTAGCAGACCGTCCATCCACAAGAGATTCGAGCTGCCGCGGACTGAACCAGGTTAGATATCTTCGTGAGATTCGATACCTCGGTAGAGTTGCAAATATGGGATTCTGAGAAAAATGAGTAGTCCATGGACACTTTGAATTACGGTAGGGTCATGATCTCCTGATGGTTGAGAATCCCGGGTCGGACAAGAAAGGCACCAGGGAGCTTACCAGCTTGCCTACCCCAGAAACAGCCAACTATAAGCTCAAATGTGCCGGCAGGTCGTAAAGGCAGGATTCGTCTGCGCAATGAGGAAAGCTCGGAGTGGCCAACTCAAAACGGCAGATTTATATGTGCATCGGCATCGGCCCAAAAGGAGTCATGATTGAAGTTGAACCTGAATTGATCACGGATTGCCTATGATACCGGGTATGCAACTCCTAAATGTGGCAGTAGCCACTAAGCAGACCGTGTAGGTTAGTATAGTGTGGGGCAGCCACTTGTATCGTCGTTGTGTATACTACTAAGCCATACTAAGCTGCGCATAATTTCATCTGGGATGGAAACTGACCATTTAGCTGAACTTTCCATGACAAAGTAGATTCGTGGATGTACGTGGCCATTTGCGAGTTGCGACGGACGAAAAGACATATTTCGGACTTCAATAAATGGAAATGACATTGGCCACGAGAGTGACGTCCGAGACTCGCATCTACCTGGGCGCGCAAAGAAGCACGAGCAAGCACCCAGCCGGCTCCGTCGCATGGTTCGGAAGAGATAGCGTAGGCAACTTCTGCAAACAGGCATAGGGATTACAGCGTAACCATGCGGTGATAAGGTCCCTTGGAGGAGTTCTGGAAGGAAAATTCAACGCGACGAATTTGATAGGAAGCATGAAAAGTTGGATGACAGCCCACGTTGCCAATACGCGCTTGCTATTAATAGAGACATTTTTGGCCCTACGAGTGCCAAGCAACAGCCATGTTCACCAAGTGGTGTCTGCGACGGGGTGAATTGACCTCTGGCATCGTTCCATTGCCTCCCTAACCTTGTGAAGCTGGATGGGATAAGGAAGTTGGGGCATCCCGTACCCCACCACCACCAGACACCGCCAAGCTTACATACATATATAATCCTTATACGCCGTCAGATTGTAGACTCGCTGTTTTGCAGATCGCTCGTTCGAGCGACGGGCGGTCAGACTGGAGATATTGAAACATGCTGCGAAGCTGAAGAAGTTCATCATCACCTGCTCACTCGAACCAAAAAAGCCGACGTCCTCCTAGCCTCCCCGGTATTGATAGGTATGTACATAGCTCCCCACTGCATATCAAATATCCTTCATGGCTGGCCCCCCAAAAGGACCCGGACACATCCATGTCAAGATATGGCAGCCGGTGCCTGCTGGCGACGGCCAGGAGAGCCGGACTTTCTGCAATCTGGCTCTCTCAGGAGCCCACGGATAGAAAGAAGGCGGGTGACACGCCTTCCTGACGAGGGATGGTTGACGAGACGGAAAAGTATTCGGCAGCCCTTGCACGAAGGATCCTCAAGACCTGGAAGGTTCATCTAGTATCACTCTAACAAGGGGGCTTTTCGTCATAGCCCGCGATGCTCGTTCCGTTCAAACTCGGGTTTTCGTGTGCCATGGACAAAATAGCATTCGACTCCTATTGCTTTATTCTACGGTGCTTACTTAATGCTCTCAGCGAACCGCACCAGCACGCTAGTCGTATGACTCTGCAGCCATTTCAGCTCTGGCTGGAACAGATACATACATTCCACAGTGATGGATGGAAGAGTAGGCACAAAATTTAGCGTTAGTTCCTAGGCTACCGATTCTAGCCAAACAAGACCCAAAGCATACGGACTTGTGGGTTTCCATGGCCTCATAATGGGCATGTCTACTACCTTGCCATGGAAGGTTCTATAGAAAGAAGGTATCAACAGGAGGCGAATGGGCAGTGTGTTGTCTCAGTAAAATCCGGAAGCAGCCATTAGGGCTGCTGGCGGCAAGCTCGAGGCTCCAGGCGCCTGCTTCGAACCAGAAACGACGAGCGTAAATGTTATCAATTAGGAAAGGGTGAGGCTGGGAAGGTGAGGTACATCCCCCGCCTAACTTAGGTAGGTACGGAGGACTGCGGGACCATCTCGTCTCTGCTCCTGCCAAGTGGAAGGGTCTTTCCTTGTCTTTGGTTCGACGGCGGACATATACCCACTTTGAAGCTGCTTTAGGGCTGAGGGCTTTCTCCATTCTCCCCATTTTTTCAAAAAGACAACATAGACAAGCAATCCATTGAACGACCGACATCAACCCCCCCAATCAGAAAATCGAACCGAAGCTGGAAGTCGCAGCTAGTCCGGAGTCTGAGGACAGACCACGACCAATCGCTTCTGTCCCTTATCTTGACAGGACTGCTCTTCTTCCAGGGTTAGAAGAAGTAAAGAGGAAAAAAGAGGAGAGTGGGGAGTACGAAAGTACCCACTACTAGATTGGATGCCGACTTCCCAAAGACATTAACCGGTCGGATACATCGATTCAGATACAAAGTCGAAGAAAAGACCCCGAACCAGACAGGGACAGCTGCAAGAGGGTGAGAAACGAGACAAGGGCCACACAGGCGTATCGCAGCGTTTCGTTCGTCCTTGAGCAGGAAAGAGAGGGAATAAGCTGCAAGGCTTCCAGCACAGCCCCCTTTAGCCCCTCTGACCGGCATCTCGTCGTCCCTCTCAATCTCGTCGCGCCCCAATAGCCCCTCCTCAGCGGTGCCGCTTGAATTTTAATAGAGCATCACATCAAGCCAACAACGTCCCGGCCGCTTTTTCCTGTTTTTATTCACACATATACACATATACCACCGGGTCAAAGGCAGTAGGAAAGGTTGGCTACTCGTTCAGTGAGAATGCTGCGCTCCAAAGGTTCCAAGTCGTCCGACAGTCGTCAACCACAGCGACCACCACGTACCCCGGTCGAACAGCAGCAGCAGCAGCGAACTGGAACGTCGCAGCCAACGCATCAGCAGCAGCAGGTTCAGCAGCATCCACCCGGTTCTAGCGGTGGAGTTGGAGGGGTTCCAAGAAATAGTGGTGGTGGTAGTAGTAGTAGTAATAGCGGTGGTCTTATTTCTCCCCAGTTGTCCTCCGGACCACACCAGCACCAGCAGCAACTACAGGACCAGCAGCACCAGGACCAGCAGCAGCCGGTCCCCTCTTCCTCAGCCTCGTCAAGCACACTTACCAGCTCCGACCCTTCTAGGGCATCTCAACATTTCCAAAAACAACATCTCGAGGATCTAGACGAGCTGTCACAACTGCAGACTCAGCTGCAACAACAGCCACCACCTCAACAGCATCATCCCCAAGATTTTCTTCAGAGATCTCCGGATGGTGGTAACGTCCACAGCTCTCCTAAGAACTCTCACCCACAGCATCAGCAGTTCCTCCACCACCAGCAGTTACAGCAGCAGAAGCAGCATCCAGGTCATCCAGCGGATCCCAACACGGCCCCGGAATTGGACTCCTCTCAATTTGCCGATTCGGTCTCACGCTCACAATCTCACCGATACCCGCACATTAATCCTCTCCAGCAACAACAGCAGCAGCAGTACGGATTACAGTCGTCCTCCCTCGAGGATATCCCCCTCTCAATTCAGCCCCAACACCAGCACCAGCAACAACAGCAGTCTGTGGTTCAGCCCTTTATCATCTCGCCGCTACGCCCACAGGGCCAGCAGCAGCCACCACCCCAGGGCTCCCCGCACCTTCAACACCAGCAGCTGCACCCACTTCCACTCCAAGGAGCCCCGCCTCACCACCACTTCCAGCAGCAGGACAATCCTCTTCAACAACAGCAACAGCAGCAGCAGCAGCCACAACCCCAGCGCCAAGAAAAGCAATCCGCTAGAAAACTAATTAAGAGTTTTCTTGGTCGTGGCAGCGGTCATCGCGGCAACAACAGCGACAGCCAGTCGCAGAGCAGTTCGGGTTCGCTCAAGCGACAGTCGTCTACTCGAAAGCCCCTCCATCCCGCATCACCGCCCGCATCACTCCGCACTGGCCCTTCACAGGTCTCCCTCGACCAACCCATTGAGTGGCAGGGACAGCCACAGCAGCAGCAGCACCCTACTACCCAACCCTCACCACTCCAACCCGTAGGAGAATTCACCGTTGACCCACGCTTTTCCACGGATTTGTCTAACCACGATTTGCTTCTTCAGCAGCAGCTTCAGCAGCAACTCTCGGGCACACAGCCAGGACACAGCCAGGCCGCCAACCCGCATTCCACAATACGCCCAGTGCCCAGCGACCCAGACGGCGCCCAGCAATACCAAGAACAATTGCAATACACCCTCCAACTCGACCACCAACAACAGCAGGGTTACCAGCATCAACAGCATCAATTTGCCCAGCAAGGCGATCAGCAACCCTACGGACAATCAATTGGAGAACCGTCGGATCTTTCCCAATTGGAACAGCAGCAGACTCAATATCAGGGCCAATACCAGCAGCAGCCACCAACTGGGACCCAACCTCAATTCGTCGGGCAACTCAGCACCAGTCAACACCGCAACCCAGAGACCGTCTCACAGCTATCACACGAGTCACCAGTCACGGACCCAGACCAGCGCTCCACCAAGAACCATTCTACACAAGCGTCCCCCGCCGTCACATACTCGCAGCACATTCAAGACCCCCAAGACCAAGGCGGACAGCAAATTCCACCACCTATCCAGCAGCAACAGCAAACCATGCCCACAAACCCAGGTTCTCGCCGGCAAGATATGGAGGATGCTATGCGCGGCCAGGACCTCCCTCCTGGACCCCCTCCTGCATATAGACAGCACAACAGGCCTCCCGGTAACAACATGAACCCCCTACCCCCTACCCCCTCAGGCGCCGGGTCTCAAAACACCAATTTCCGTCCAGACCAGCGATTTGGAGAAGAGTCTCAGCAACAGCAACCACCTTCTCAGGGTCAACAGCAACACAGGGGGGAACACGAACGCAACAGTCCTCAGCCAGCGGCAGGTGAAGGCGCCCAACCCGACAAGGAAATGAAAGAACTTGGTATGTGAGCTCTACAATGTGTAGCGTCTTGAAGTATCATGTCGTACCTGCATTTCCACCCAAGACTAACAGTTTGGGATAGTCACCAAATACAAGAATGTCAAGCGCCTCTATTTCGACGGAAAGAACACCATCGATCAACTCAATGCCCAGGTAGAACAGCTCCAAAATGCCATTGCCAACCAGAGAATGTCCCAATCGCGGACCATGCTCGATGACAACGAGTATATCAAACTGTTCGAACGCCTCAATGGGGCCATCAACAACCTGTCTTTCAATATTAGGAAAGATTGGCGTTCTCTCCCCCAATGGATTGAGCGATACGTGAGCTCTGATGCCCTCAAGACAGGAAAGCAAGAAATGACGGCAGTCGGTCGTGCCATCATTTCGCGCTGGGTCATGGAGGATGTTTTCAACAAGTGCTTCCACCCGGGACTCGATCCTGTGCTTAGTTCGAGCCTCAAGGAGATTGAGCTCAATATTCGCCGCAATTCTTACACCCTGAATATGCAAGAAGAGCTCAATGCATTGACGACCAAAATTGTTAGCTGGCGTATGGCGACCTTGGATGGATTGGATAGGAGACTCAACTCCCCTATGGCTAGTGATCACCATGCTGCTTTTACCGCCATGGCCACGACAAACCTGACGGCTTACCTGTTCCAGTACCTGGCGGAGCCTCCCCCTCCTGGCATTGAAGGAAGTGTTTGTATGATTGTGGAGCTTGCCATAAAGATTGCGGCGAGTATTCCCATGGAGTCGCGTGACGTTGCGATCGTGTACCCGATGCCTGAGACGCCAGTCCGCAAGGAGCTCATGGACGTGGAGAAAACACCTCTCCCCCCCCTTCCCGCAGACGACGACGCCGGCTCCTTAGCGGAGGAAGGTAAAGACAAGCAAGGACGGTCCAAGCCCGGTATGTTGACCAAGCTCGGCCCGGGCCTCGGGAGAAAGGGCAGCACCGCCTCGTCCGTCATGATGCCGACTACTGACCCGCCATCCACATCAACAGGACCACCACCGAGGGACCCCACCCTTATCCGCATAGCTGGTTTCGTTACTGTGGAGGTACGCGGAAGGCATCACTTATACAAGACACCCGTATGGACTCTAGCATGAGCCGTTATGTATAGTGGGAATGAGGGGCGCACCTTTTCTTTTGTCGATAGGCATCTAGAAGTCGCCCAACTCGTGGCAGCAGAATGATTGGGCGACAGAGATTTATGCACGCCATGTGTTAACGGTGGGGATGAAGCACATGCTACACGCCGTACAATTTCACGGGCAGCACTGTTCTTGGGGGAGTAAATGCCAAGGCGGATGACAGATTCCAGCAAGATATTAAGGGCCATAAAACGGTGACAATGAGAGTGAGCGGTCCATGTGGCGTTGAACTGTATCTGGTTCAATAGGGAGCGGAGGTGGTCGCAGGGGAGTCGGAGCTTGGCAAACAGGGCGATCTTCTCATTTCTAATGGCTTTCCTCTTTTCTTGCGATTTGCCTCGTTCCTATTTTATTTCATTTTGAAGGTTATGTTGATTATACCAAGGGAATGAATGCTGCGTTCTTGTGGAAGAACTTGTATCAAGTGTTAGCTGCGTCTCCGATACAGTTAGACTATACGGCACGACGTCATTGAATATGTGGGGACTAATGTTACGGTAAATGAATATAAATGGACCAGGGTTGGTAAATAGGACTGGTTCTGTCTATCGCAGCCTACAGGACATAGGAGAGGTTTGTGTCCTATTGGCTGATAACCTATCAGTCTCACCGCCTTCCGTCTTAGTTTGGAACGCATGCACAGTTTGGAATTCTGCCCAGGACCCCGCGATGCACGAGTTTGGTGGGGCTAGCGGAGAAGGAAGTACTTGACGGAGCTTGGGATTGAGGGAGGTGCAAGTGAGTAATTGAAGCGGATAGAAGGAGGAAGGCAAGCACGAGGGAATGTGGAGTTTATCTTACTTTTAGTTCCTGAAAATATTCTCGCGGCCTTCTTTAGAATTTAATTGCTCATGGCGAAAGTACTAAGACTCGACACCATTACATTGCACCACGATACCGTGCCATCGCAAGCTGATTCCGAACTCGGATTTCGGCGACAGTGATTTTGAATCACGACAAACCCCTGCCGCACCCTGCTGCACCCTGCCTGACGCGGGGAACACAAGTTTTACTCTGGAACTGGGAGGGAATCTTAACCACTGAGAGAGTGAAAGAAAAGGCATGGTTGCGAAGAAGGAAAATTACACCACCACCACCACCACCACCACGGGGCAGGAACCGCCGAGGCATCATCACCTCGAGCCCTCAGAGTTGGGGTCGAAGGAGTAGTATGTTTTATTTTGTATTTGGGTTACTTTCTGTCCCGGCCACTTGAACGTCACCATCCTTCTTCCCCTCCCTGCCTTTTACCACCACCATACATGGCGTTTGCCCGTAAGATTCCAACCGCAAAAGAGGACAGATGTGCTAACCGTTACACACCCTGTTGTCTTCTCAATAACGTAAATAGTTGGGAATCACTCTACGAACGAGAAATAAGCAACCACGCGCACGACCCGAACGACGAAGGGACCGTATGGTTCGACGATTCCAATGCCGAAGGTAGAATCGTCTCGTTCCTCGAGGAGCTGGCGGAAGCCGGCGGCGCGTGCTTGTCATCATCTTCATCATCTTCATCATCTTCATCCTCCTCCTCCTTAAATGCCAATCACGATCCGACCTCCACCGGCGACCGCAGTGACGTTGAAGATAAATTGGAAAAAGATAAAACCTCAGCAACGTTCCTAGACCTTGGCACCGGAAACGGGAGCATGCTGTTCGTCCTCCGGGAGGCGGGGTGGGCGGGGGAGATGCTGGGCGTGGACTATAGTCCCACGTCTATCGCGCTGGCGAGGAAAGTGCAGGAGTCGCGTATCCTTGCTGCTCTAGAAGAAAAAGAAGAAGAAGAAGAAGAAGAAGGAGAAGTAGGTGCCGGGGAAGAGGAGTTGGGAAAAGGAGAAGGAGGAGGAGGAGGAGGGAAAGAATCTGTAGCACAATCCTGGGAACACAACAAAGTCCGGTTCGAAACGTGGGATATCCTCACTTCCTCTCCTTCTTCCGCTTTAAGGACAACTATCGGGAGGGCAGCTGAATGGGACGTAGTCCTAGACAAAGGAACCTTCGACGCCATCAGCCTCTCCGACGCAATGGACCCCTTCGGCAGGCGGGTAGTGGAGGGTTATAAAGGCCGGGTTCTCCCTCTCGTGAGGCAGGGGGGAAGGTTCGTTATTACGAGTTGTAATTGGACGGAGAAGGAATTGAAGGGGTGGTTTGTCGACGCCGATGGTGATGGCGACGAGGATACCCAAATAGAAGGGGAGGAAGAAGGAGAATGCGTGTTCCGATACGAAGCTCGTGTCGAGTATCCAAGCTTCAGCTTCGGTGGTATCAAGGGCCAGACTATAAGTAGCGTTTGCTTCCGCAAGGAACTGAAGAAGGGGGCAGAACAATGATGACGAATGTGAAAACGTCGCGAGAAGAGAAGAAATGAATAAAAACAATCCAATCCAATGTTCGATCACTAGGGAACGGGGACAGGCGGGGGTGTGCCTGTCCATCGACGGGCCCGTTCGCTGTCATGTATAAACGTATATTGTGTCGAGAAATAGCAACAGGGATACACAATTCAGCAATGTACACAGCCCCACGTACAAACCAAACTTGCTGCGGCGGACGGAACCTCAACACAAATACCATAATCAAAGGGGTAATTAATGCGCTTAATGTATGTTTGTGCTGGTATTTCTTCCAAGTAAGCTCTACGGGAAACACAGCAGCTAGACTACCGACTCTATAGTACCAGCCCCATCCCCATCAAGGGCCATGTTCTTTTTTGTCGACTACTACGCCAATGCAACCGAGGTCATTCATCAACAGCTCAACTGCTTGCTCATACCATGGTCCGGACGATGCCTCAAAACCAAAATCTAATGGGCTTATCTGCACGCTAACTTTTCTAATCTTTAGTGCAAAAGACAAACATTCTGCTTGCCAACTCGCAACCAGAACAATGGGGAATCAATGAGCTTGACGACGAATCAAAAACATAACACTACATCTCTGGTAGTTTGGGGGACTCTCCGGGACAGCCGTCGTGTGCGTGTGAGGATGGTACATCACCATCAAAGCTTTAAGGTGGATATGAATTGCTTCATTAATGTCTCTGTCGCCCCGCCCGAGCTACCTCTGGCACCTGTCTGCCGCTCTCGTCCTATGGAGATGTATTCATCGGCTCTCCCCCAGCGAGCGGTGTTTGTGCGACCTGAGCGGCTGTCGTGGCAAAGTACCTGACATCGACATCATCGTCCTTTTGCAGCTTCTCCAGATTTGGTACGATGCGTTCCTGTACAAGTTCCTGTCCTTTCGGTGAAGGTGCCAGTGTCTGTCCCTCCTTCTCTAAACTGTAAACTGTTCCCTGTTCTGGAAGACGGCGGAGGACGTCAATGATGATTCCGTACGTCTTAGCAACGTTGAAGCGGATGTTCGGGATATCGTCTTGCACCAGTTTGTCGAGCATAGGGAGGATGCTCTTCGAGATGACATCCATACTCACAACAGTCGCAAGAGTCTGATTGAAGAGTTTCAAGTCAGCTTAAAATACAAACCCAACTGAGGATCGAGGAGCTGCAGGCTTCTTACCGAGATTGCGAAACAAGTTGTCATGCGGTACAGATAATTTGGGTGACCCCCCATAGCCATCACCTTGGGGATTATCGCCTCGCTTGCCCAGTCAACCCCAAACACCTCCGTGAGCTTCTTGAGATTTTGAGTGGCGGCTTCTCGGATCGAAAAGACTGTGTCTCCAAGCCAAGCCATGCAAAGATTGCTAAGCTTTTCATCGAAAAACTTGACTCCGAGCTGGCTCGCCAACAAGGGAATGTATTCAATGATGGCTAAGCGAACACGCCACTGCTTGTCTTCGGCAAGCTGCACAATCGCGGGAAGGAGGGACTGGGAAAGGAGTTCGATTCCAATCACTTGAAGCAAATGGTACGTTAGCGACAAGAGCGCAGGTAACCTGGGTGATATCTGAAAGGAAAGTAGACAGCACCTACCCTTATTGACAAGCTCTAGTTTTGAGATGATTTGCAGCCGAACTTCCGGGAACTCGTCCTTGAGCATGGTCAAGAACATGGGAAGGAGATGATCAATAGTCTCCTCCTTGCCGAGGATGGGAGCCAGTCCACTAATCTGAGTTCCGAGTGCTGCACGAACATGCTGCGATGAATCTGAGACGAGATCCTCGATGCTGGACATGATATCGTCGAGGAGAACCTTCTTTTCGACCAAAGCACAAAAGCCGGGTATTTGGCCTGCTATGGCCGTGCGCACCTCAGCTTCGTTGTCCTTCAGAAGTTTAACGAATGCGGGAACGAGATCTCTCGAGACAACCTCTTCATCAACGGCTTTGGCAATCTAATAGTGGCGAGGGAGAGAAATTAGCAAAATCATTCTACACGTCTCTGGCACAGCAGCCACTCGGGATATCGTACCTTCTCAAACCTGTCCGCAATCATGTACCGAACCCTCCACGATTTATCCTCAATGAGGCTTCGCAGGGAAGTTAGCAGGACGCCATGGCTGGACTGCGTGTCCTTGGGCACCACCTCTGCGATAGAAATCAGGATTTCAACCGTAAGGAGGCGAACGCTATCCTGGTCATCCGACGCCAGATGCTGAAACAAGGGTATCATCTCCTCGATGACAATGGTAGCAGGCATCTCCTTCACGAACTTGGACAGATGGGTGGCAGCTTGTCTTCGGACCATAGGGGTTTCGTCATGAACAAGGTTTCCAAACTGGTTTCGAAGCTGTTCCTGAATCGGGAGGGAGACTCGGTTGTAAGGGGTCGTGTAAAGGCCACAGCCGGATACCTTGGAGGTAAACCAATCGGCTTTGGAGAGGCGGATAGTCAGAGGGATGAAGTATTCCTCGATTTGTTGCTGTGAAAGCTCAGTGCAGATCTTGTTGAGCGACTCGACTGCCTACATGTAAGAGTGGAGGAAAGTTTAGCTGGGCGCTGTTCAACGTAGAGACAGATAAGGACATTTCGAGAGCAAAGACACATACCTTGTCCCGAACGACGGGTTCCTCGATAGCGGCGAGGTTCTCCAGGGGGGAGAGCAGCACGTGTCCCCATTCGGGACCGCCAACGTACTCAATGAACCCCCCTAGCTCTTCGCTCAGAGCGACAAGAACTTCGTCTTCATCTTCGACGGACTCTATTGCATATGGGCGGTTAGGACCACTCGTTAAGCCGTCATAGATCGGAATGTAGGCATGAAAGATAGCAAGATTGGAAATGAGGTCTAACCGTCTAGAAATGGAATAAGCTCCTCCCTTGTGCGCTCGGCGCCCAGGGCGAGGGCAATCGTCGAGAGGCGGTGGATGGCATTGAGTCGAAGGAGGACGTCGTCGTGCTGCTAAATGTTAGACTAGTCGCTAAATAGTGTTGCCCACGACAGAGCGAGGCAGCAAGGCAGGTGGGCCGAGGAACCCAGACAGTGATGAACGAGATGAATAGAGCGGGGGGCAGAGGGTGGGGAGATTGTAGAGATCCTCCAAGGGGATTATTAGGTGCAGAGCCGTGTACACTTCTAGATCAGAGGCCCAACATGACAGGAGAGGTGGAGCATATAAGAAATCGATCGTACCTTGAGCTCATCGATCAGTACAGCGATGGGGTAGAGCTCGTCATTGGCATTGGGCGCGTCAGCCATGGCGAAGAAAGCCGAATTATACGGACCGGGGCGCGAGGGGTGCAATGAATTGGAGGAAGAGGATTATCGTCGCGTGTTGAGATTGGAGTCGCCCTTTTCGCACCCGCAGTCGGTCGGAGATATCTGAGACAGGAAGGCTACCGGGTTGTCCTGGATGCAATAATTGTGGCCGATGACAAGGCGGGGCAGGAAGGGAACAAAAAAGATAGTCGGTGGGGAGAGAGAGCTATCAGCTTGGGTCCAGTATCGGGTTAGCTTGAGGCCAAGGTAGGAATTAAGTTTCTACTTAACGTAGTGAACGAAAGAGGGAGGGGCACACTGTATTGTGGTGAATGGCAATATTGGTGGTGGTGGTGGTAGTTGTAATGCTTTGATGGGCATTTGGCGATGGGCGGGACCAAGGCACAAAGTATGTAGTATTGGGAATGAATAATGAGATGAGTGGGGAGGGGTGGGAGTACGAAGGGACAACTAGAGGGAAAAAAAGCAGGCTTGTCCAGGTCAAGGCCACAGGTGTGTGTTGAGATCTAAAGCGGTAGTAACAAGGCGCCTAAATGGACGCAACAGCACTCTGCAGGCTAAGAAGCCCTTTCTCTGACGGGCAGGAACCCTTAGGACCCAACCATACTACTGTGTATAGAACCAGCGGTTGGTTGGCTTGGATGGGTGACTGGTTGGCTGGATGATGGGTTGGCAGTCTGGTGGAGGACCCCTCTCAGCCTGCCTTTGTTGGTATTTTTTTATGGTTGACCGTTCTTCGCTGGAGTTGTGGCTCTCTTCCCAGAGCCTCGACCAAAATATAGACACATCCATCCATGGAGGGGGAAAGACAGGAAAGAGAAAGCGACTTACCGCTTCAGTGGAGATGAGGTCCGACGGCCCAAATTGTATCTGGCGCCAGCAGCCTACAATTGATCGATGATGCTGCCGACAAATGACAGTGGTGGTGCAATGCTGAGGAAATGGAGGTGTTTGAATCGCGCGGCGGCGACACAGCTCTAGAGAGGTTATGAGGTAGGTGATCTTCAGAAAGAAGGAGCGCCTAGTTTTTAAGAGATATACCTACAGCCGTGGCGCAGGGCACTGTCGAAGGTTGGTCTTGGCATTGATTTACGTCCTTAAATTCACACCCCAGTGGCTGTGTGATATCGACAAACCGCAAAGTGGGGAAGGAGCTGCGATAACCTAGACGGCGAACTGGCCAGTATAGTAGCATTGGATGTAACGGCCAGAGTAGAACAAGAGAGGGGTGAGGTTATTAAAACACCCTTCTGTCTGCCCAAGCTCCACCCCGCATTCACGCAGCTGAGCCCTTGCTGTACCTGTAAAGTTATTCCCGCCAGTTGCGGGGCAGGCACACACGATTTGTTGGTTGAAGCGGCGGAATTCAGCCTGCTAGGAACACTCTTTTTGGAGTCAATTTGTGACTCAGTGAACTAAATTAGGGTCCTGGGAAGAAAGAACGAAAAAAGGGAACACTCCAAACAAAGGAAGAAAAAAAACTTCCTTCTCGACAACGCTCATTTTCTTCCCTGTCCGTTGATCGGCCCAGTTGCCCACCATGCCCACCATCGCAGTCAATAAATACGACTTCTTCGAGGCCCTTGGCCAAAAGTACGTCCATATAGCAGTGTCGCTTCCCTGCCCCACTATAACACTTCCGCCCCCGAACCAAGTATTGACTGTTTGTCTCGATTAGATACACAACCCAAGAGTTCGAGGACCTCTGTTTCGAGTTTGGCATCGAACTTGACGAGGACACAGAAAACGAAGAAAGGCCGGTGGTCAATGGCGTCCAGGAGCCACCACAGCTCAAGATCGAGATCCCCGCCAACCGATATGACATGCTCTGCTTCGAGGGCATCGCCCTCATGCTCAAGATCTTCTTGGATAAGGTTCCGATACCAAAATACAAGTTTGTCGAGCCGGCGGACGGGAACCTCCAGTCCATCACGGTGACAGAAGACACTGCGAAAGTGAGGCCGCTGGTCGCTGGCGCCATTCTGCGCAACATCACATTCACCAAGGAGAACTACGAGTCCTTCATCGGGCTGCAAGACAAGCTACACCAGAACCTGGCGCGCATGCGAACTTTGGTATCGATCGGTACCCACGACCTGGACACTGTGCAGGGGCCCTTCACATACGAGGCCCATCCCCCAAAGAATATTTCGTTCGTGCCCCTGAACCAGTCACAAAATATGACTGGGGAGGAGCTCATGCAGTTCTACGAGACTGACAAGCACCTTGGTCGCTATCTTCACATCATCCGCGATGCCCCGGTATACCCCGTCATTTACGACGCCAACAAAGTTGTTTGCTCGCTGCCACCAATCATCAACGGAGACCACTCAAAGATAACCCTCGATACGAAGAACGTCTTCATCGAGATCACCGCAACAGACGAAACTAAGCTGGATATAGTATGCAACATCATGGTAGCCATGTTCTCTCAGTACTGTGCGGAACCACTCACTATAGAACCCGTCAAGATTGTTTCCGAGCACAATGGCATGACAAGGTTAACACCGAGTCTAGAGCCCCGACTGTTCGAGGTCGAGGTCGACTATCTGAACTCCTGCACAGGTTTGAACGAATCACCAGAGGCTATCTGCAAGCTTTTAGAGAAGATGTCACACTCAGCAACACCTTCATCAAAAGACACGAACATCATCGAGGTCAAGGTCCCAGCGACCAGAGCAGATGTGCTCCACCAGTGTGATATCATGGAAGACGTCGCAATTGCTTTTGGCTTCAACAACCTTCCCCGCATGGAGCCGAACAAGAGTGCCACTATTGGTCAACCCCTTGCGATCAACACCTTGGCCGACATTGTGCGAATGGAAGCAGCGGTATCCGGCTGGGTCGAGGTCATGCCCTTGATTCTCTGCAGCTACGACGAGAATTTTAGCTGGCTTAATAGGGAGGACGACGGCAAGACAGCAGTCAGGATCGCTAACCCGAAGTCTGCCGAATATCAAGTCGTGCGAACGAGCCTTCTCCCAGGACTCATGAAGACTATCAGAGAAAACAAGAAGCACAGCCTCCCCATGAAGCTCTTTGAGGTGTCGGACGTTG
The DNA here is from genome assembly GCA_022664585.2 of Zalerion maritima. Classification (NCBI taxonomy): domain Eukaryota; kingdom Fungi; phylum Ascomycota; class Sordariomycetes; order Lulworthiales; family Lulworthiaceae; genus Zalerion; species Zalerion maritima. The sequence continues at coordinate 225,065 of JAKWBI020000003.1, forward strand.
CCTTCAAGGAAGAAACGATCGAGCGCCAGGCAAGGAACGAGCGTCACTTTGCCGCCGCCTTCTGCGGCACGACTAGTGGGTTCGAGGTTGTCCACGGTCTTCTCGACCGCGTGCTTCTCATGCTGGAGGTCCCGTTCATGCCCGACTCGGAAGGTCCCAAGAACCGGTACTGGCTTGAGGAGATCGACGAGCCTACTTTCTTCAAGGGGCGCGCCGCCGCCATTTTCCTCAGCCTTGGCGGGAAGACAATGAGGATTGGCGAGTTTGGAGTCTTGCACCCGAGCGTGCCGGAGAAATTTGATCTAAAGTGAGTTATACATAACACATCCACCCCCCCCCCCCCCTTTTGAAGTATACTAATGAGCAATTCTACCATAGATACCCGGTGAGCACCCTCGAGATCAACCTGGAGCTCTTTATATAAGGAAGAAGGCCAAAGCGATAGGATATTGAAAGGGGCAAAGACGATAGGCAAGAATACTTTTTGAACCATCTGCGTCAGACCAGCTTTTGCTATCCTCAACATATTTACTCGGCCAGAAATACACTCCAGAAATAAATGTGACATGCATCGAGGTCGCTGATGCTTCCACTGATGTGTTTTTTTTCGTTGCTACTTTCCCTGCAAGAGTATGTAGGTATGCTTTGCGACCAACAGTGGCAGCCAATTAACTCTTTCCCATTAACTGCCTGGCCAGATAGACCCTCACGGCACATTTTTATAGTCCCCTTCGCCTACATTTCGTGTAGTACCGGCCCTTCCATGACGAGTTTGAATTCATCGTCGAGGAGTTTCTTACATGCATTGACCAAGCACAACAGGTTATACTACTAGTAGGAGTAGCAATAATGACGTCTCGATATCCGGACCGTCAGTTATTGCAATAATGTTTCCAGCTGCTCACCTCCTAGCACCTAACCCTTAGCACTACTAAATACACAGCGGCCCCTAACAAACAACCGGGAAAAACCACTACCGACTAACAGCCTCCCAAACTTTGTTATGATGATAAACCCCTCCTCTATTAAATAACAGACCAACCCTCCCTGTACCAACGCCACGCTGTATGAATATGAATGCGCCAGTCCTCCCATGGCTTTATCTCTGGGAAGACATATCTTCTCCTGATACATAGGGTGGCAGCACAGACCACAACCACCCAAAGCCGAAAAATGCGGATAGTAGTTCACACGCTACCAAAAAGAATTGCAATGGGATGGTTATAAAAAGAAGACAAGGGGTGGAAGACGCCTAGGTCTGCATAAGGCTAGTAGAAAGTGTTGAAAAAAAGAAGGAGAAAAAAGCATCAAGGGTCCAGGCAACCCATCCTAGCCCTGGTCCTGGTGGTAGTATTGAAATATTTGGGTGACCCATGCTAATTGATCTTGACGAAACAAACACATGCGACGGACCTTGACAAGTCCAAGGTCCCGGCTGTGAGCTAGCCTATGGTAGTCATTTCCTGGTCCATGTAAGACGAAGTATCTGCCTTCTTCTTACCAGTAGATCGAGGCGTGTTGGCTCCCGAACCAGGCGTGCTGGGCTGCTTACTGCCCCCGACACTCGCGAGACTAGAAATACCATCCACAAGCGACTCGTCCGATGCACCTATCGTGGGAGACGGCGCGCCTTTCTTTGCGACCTGCGGCCTCATTTCGGGAATGAGAGCACCATGAGCCGACTCCACTCCCGCGAGCACCGATTTATGAGGCACAGGCAAGGGCGAAGGGACAGGAGCAGGCGGTGTTTCTTGGTCCTCGGACCTTTGCTCTGCCTCAGAGTCTCTGGGGGACGGTGTGTTGATAACGGGATTTTCAGAGTTGGAGGTCGAGGGACCGTCGCTTGCGGTAGATGTCACACCCAGCGGTTCGATCTGGCTTGTGCTCGGTTGGTTGTCCTGGTAGGCTCCGCTCTCGGTTTCAACCCTCACAATCAACGTCCCCGGCTCACCCGTAGTCTTAGGGCTCTCGGCAAACTCTTTGCCAGCTGCAATGGCATCTTTGTGATTAACCGCACTCTTCGTCACGTTCATCTCCTCGTCCGTTCGGCCATACAACTCATGCCACCATTTGATATCTTTCATGTTAGGAAAGAGAAGACGTTCCTTGCCTCGCACCGTGTCGTCAATAGTGTCGTCGTACTGTTTGTTCGTGAACATATCGCGCCTAGAGAGAAAGTAGTCCCAAACAGAGCTTGTTCTTTCCGCAACTTGAGCCTCCTTGCGATCCTTCTCACTGTTATAGAGAAATTCTCCGTATTGGCAGCTATATGTGTGGTAGAACAAGCGCCGAAGGAACCTTTCGTTGAACTCGAAACGATTTGGGCACTGTCGAACTAATTGCTGGGTGGCCTCGAGAAATTGATGGAAAACAGGGCTGATCTCCTTGAGCACCGTGAGGCGCTGACCGTTCGCAGATGACTTCGAGTTGGAGCTCACTGATTCTAGATCATCGTCAGAGACAATCTCATCTGCCTGGCTTGGTTGCTTGAGAAAGCGACGGGTGGCCGAAACCATGGTGCGGAACATCCTATCTCCGTCTCCCTGTCCTTCATTTTCCCCAGGCTGGATTGTGCTACCAGCCATGGCATCATTCTGGATCTTGAACCAGTCCTCGTGTCCCAAGATACCGGAACGACGCTGGAAATTGTGCCCAAAAGCGAGCCACTCCTTTTCAACAAGCACAATGAAGCCCTCAAATGTGCGATAGTACGGGTCGAGCATGATCTGGGCCATTGCGCTGAGCTGGCTGGTGCGATCCCAGCCATCAGAGCAGTGTATTAGAACATGAGAGTGGTGTATGCCCACCTGACGGGCAATTAGTGCCGAGCCATCAAGAATATTCATAATGTGCCCTATCCAGCCACTGGCATTCAGCAACTCCCGACTGGGTGGTAGTGGGCTGATATCGGCATCCTGCAAGGCCTTGAAAACCTGGTCGAGGGATGCCCTCATGACATGAATGTTGGCGATGTAAAGAAAAGCCTTCTTTGCACACTTGTAAAAGTCCATGTTTTCCGACCCTTTCCCCACCAGCTGCATTGCAGCTGCATTGAGAGTTGGCCGAGCATCTACAATAAGATTGCTCTGTTGCGCACCGTAAACGACCCTCTTTCCCGTCTTTTCATCATAGCAGGCATCCGCACTGGCTATAAGATTATCCTCAGCCTTCTCAGTTTCCGACAACTCGGATTCGGGGTAGGTGGTAATCTCGACTTGGCTGGCACTGGGTCCGAGATGGATCGCCGAGAAGCAAGCAGCAACCAGGCGCTCATCTTGGAGAGAGCGCTTCCTGGTGATGCCGACATGTGGTTGAGATGACCTGGTAATCGAACAGTTGTTCACGGGATGCAAGTACGAGAGAGCAGGTATGCGCGCTCTGGACCTGTGTGTTCCTGCATATTTGAGGACATTGTCTGATATAGACGAGGGGACGACGATGAGTTCGGGATAGGTTGGGGAGAAGGTGTAGTTCTTATTTATCGTGGATATCCTCCATCCCTTGTCGGGCAGCTTGTCGCTGATTCCCTGGCGTCGGTACTCGGCACGTGGGTTGTACACCTCCCATCCATTACATCCACGCTCTTGCGGAGGAGCTTTGTAAGAGAATGCATAGAGCTTATCAATACTGGCGAGACGGCATCCGTATGTGCGTAGACACTCAAAGGCCCCACGGGCTCTGGACTCGGTTTCGAAGTTGAATGTTATGAAAGTGAAGTCGCGGGTCTGGAGACGAATAGACGACTGTTGGCCCGAGGTCGGTGGTGTTGGTCGGAAGATAGCTGAACGAAGTAGAGGGTATGCGATGTACGACTGCCTGGGTTTGGCACGCTGGGTTGGCGAGTCCTCCCCCTTCTTTGTTTCAACGAAGACGATGTGAAACTCAAGAATGTTGAGGAACCCGAGTGTGACCTTTCCAGCGTTGATGGCGGTGACGTTGGGGATTGACTTTGGTGGAGGGGACAATGTTAATGCGGGCCGAATTCAGTAGGGATGCAAGACAGAGGGCTTGTGGCAGGACCTGCTTGAGGATAGACATACCTTCTTGACTTCCATGTTGACGGGTTTGAAAGTGTCCAGAAAGATCCTATTTTAGTTCTCCACGATACAAAGGTGTGCTATGGCACTCTGTGTTGGAGAATGTCGTTGGGAAAATGAGAGTCTGCGCCGGATGGGTCGGTTGTTGCGAGAGTCTGAACATTGATTCCTGAGAAGTAATTATAGATGGGGAACTAAAGTGCAGCTAAGTGAAAGGCAATAGGGCCGCCTTCACGCCGCTAAAGAAATTATCTTTTGTTCAAGTATGCAGAGGCTAAGTTAAAACTTCGGCATTCTCCTGGAAAATGGGGTGAGTGTGTCGAGTTGAAGCTTGTCTATCAGGCATCGTGGGGAATGACAGCAGCTCGGCAGACATCCATCGATAGCTGCAGAGGTCCCCTGCTGCTTGCTGACACGCACTGCAACTAAGTGGGGTCCGTGAGGCTGGGAGGCAGCTCTTAACTGGCTGATATCATTGGTGACTTCTGCTGGCAGTGCCCAAATTGTTTGCACGTGCAATGATTTTCTGCCGCTACCTACCTTCAAAGCTCTGGTCTATGGCACCCTTCACCGTCTGCAGACCGAACCCCTTATCGATTGAGGCCCTTATCATAAGGGTGGTACGTGCAGACACCACTCTATTGTTCAATTCCTAGCAGAAATTTAGGGCACCCTGAAGTCAAACTAAGCGGGGAATTTTTGCAGCACACAACTCGATCAAAAAATCGCCCCGCCCATACAACCACACTTGCTAGTGACGACCTCAGAACTTTGGCCCTGAACCATTCCCTCCAGCAAATCTCCAAATTCTCGAGGAACTATCATCACCATGGCTGTACCCGGATCCCAAATGTAAGTCATCTCCGTATTTGTTTCCTATACCACTCTTTTGGGGAGCTGGCTCTTGTCCAAATCGAGCAGCACTGGGTCCTTGCGCCAGCTTGCCCAAGCTTCCAATTCCCAAGCACGACGAAGGGAACCAAACCAGCTAACATCAAATTCCTTCGCTTTGTGTAGCTCCAAGAAGAGGAAGTTCGTCGCTGATGGCGTCTTCTACGCCGAGCTAAACGAGTTCTTCCAGCGCGAGCTGGCCGAGGAGGGCTATTCTGGCGTCGAAGTCCGCGTTACCCCTACAGTCACCGATATCATCATCCGTGCCACCCACACCCAAGAGGTTCTCGGAGAGCAGGGCCGCCGCATCCGTGAGCTCACATCGCTCATCCAGAAGCGATTCAAGTTCCCTGAGAACTCTGTTTCTCTCTACGCCGCCAAGGTACAGAACCGTGGTCTATCTGCCGTCGCCCAGTGCGAGTCCCTCCGATACAAGCTTCTCAATGGTCTTGCCGTCCGCCGCGCCTGCTATGGTGTCCTTCGCTTTATCATGGAGTCGGGTGCCAAGGGCTGTGAAGTTGTCGTGTCCGGCAAGCTCCGCGCCGCCCGTGCCAAGTCCATGAAGTTCACCGACGGGTTCATGATCCACTCCGGCCAGCCCGCTGAGGACTTCATCGACTCCGCCACCCGCCACGTTCTGCTCCGCCAAGGTGTGCTCGGTATCAAGGTGAAGATCATGCGCGGCTCCGACCCCGAGGGCAAGAGCGGTCCTAGCAAGTCCCTCCCCGACGCCGTCACCATCATCGACCCTAAGGAGGAGCAACCCGTCACTCAGCCGTCTAGCATCGACTACATCAATAAGGCTCCTGCCGAGGAACCCCCCGCACCAGAGGCGGCAGAAGGAGCAGAGCCTGCAGCTGAACCAGAGGTTTAGGAGCATATATCTAGGGAAGCTGCTGGTCTGGGTAATGAAGGCACTGCTGACGATGGGGTTCCTGGTGGAGTTCAAAATGGAGGCTTTGTGCATGTTCAGCAGCAGCCTTCCCAACCTGAGGTTGTTCAGCTTGATATCTCCTAGCCTGCCGGCAGACAGCAACATGGTGGTTGGGACATGCCTACCGGCAAGCAGGAGCAGGATGGCTGGGGTGGCCAAGCTGCTGCTGGCGGAACATGGTAAATGCCACCATTCACGTATGGCAAACTTGGGAAAGGCGTCCATTTTACGGTGTCAATTGCATTCTGGGATTTCGGCAGGAATCGGTTCGTTGCTGCATTTCTGGGTGATTTAAGAGAAACGCTATGAATTGAGAGCAACTGGAGCGTCACCACGGAGCTAGAAATTCTCATGGCGGTGATCTTTTAAATGAAAACAATTCATCATATCCATGTCCTGTCGTCTGTGAACTTGACGTTCTGGGTCAAAATGAGAATGATGCTGTGCAACGCATGCCTCGTAATATGTCGAAGATCATTCATGGTGGATTGGCATACATTGGCCGTTTGCTAGTCTTCACATATTTGACCCATCTCTAGGTAGCCATGAACCAGCAACTAGCGACCAGAGCATAGCTGCCGTCTGCCGAGACGTACTACACTCACTGAAAGAAAAGTTATTAGACTCGATCTCTTCACACCATAGCCTTTCTAGAGTGAGCTTGCTTGATGAGCGAAAGGGTTATTCTTGTTGGATACGTTCCCAGATTGAGGTTACCACATAGCTCATCAAGAACACGCAAGCCCAAACGCATTATCCCCTTCAAGTTTTCAAGTTGCCTGCTCATGGAGAGGCGCAAATAAAGTTAGCAATGACCGAGGAGATTCAGAAAAACATATGTCGGTGGGTCCAGTCAAGTCACAGCTAGAAACAAGACGATCACCTTTGCTCCAACAGGCTTCATACATTTGTTAATTCCTCATCATTGGTAGTTGAGTTTAACACCTCCTGAAGGCCTACACTTTTCTGCCCTATACCCTGTCATCGTCTGCTGGCAGGCGACTCTTTCATGCAAACTCTAGCTCCTTGGTATCAACGTTTTGTGGTGTCGATCCGTCCGCAAGCCCAGTCCAGGTAATATGTCTCTGGATGGTCCCTGGTGTTATCGTGATCAACGCCCGCCAATCCCATTCCATTCCATTTCTTCCCTTCCCTTCTCTTCCCTTCTCTTCCCTTGCCTCCCACGACCAGACCGAGCATCTCCGAATTTACGAACTTTTGCCTCTCCAAACAAATAAACCCCAATTCAAAGCGAGTAAGGAGGAAAAAAGTAGCAGTGCGAAGTAATAATACAAGAAATATAAAGAAAAATACTTTCTGCACAGTGATAAGTCTTACCCAGGGTAACAGCCTAACCCTGGTAATCATCTAGACCCGTCTCTCTGTTAACACGCCAAGGAAGAAAATCGATAAACAAATCACTTACAGGGAGGAAGGCGTGCGTTCATTTGTGTCGCAGGAATAGAAAGTAGAGGATAGAAAAGGGGGGCAGCTAGAGGGGGATATCTTTCCCATAAAAGTTGCAAAGGTATGTGGGGTAGGCAACATCAAAACGTCCATCCATCCACCCATATATGAATTGAGAAAACAAAAGTAAAATCAACTAGAACGCCGAAAACACCGAACCCCAAGTTATTTCCCAGCCACCCACCGCCTGGAGTCAGTCCGCATCCCATGCATCGCGTAATATATATCGTTGTGTGTATACAAGCCATGAGCCTAACATGTTGGCTACCAGCTTATATATGCCGTTTGTGCTGGTGCCATTTCTGGCCGGCGAAGCCCCACGAAGGGGGGGCCACCGATAGAAACGGGAAATGAAAGAAAGAAAAGAATCCACTGCGGCTTTCCTGGCGTCCGCCATGTGAATCGCTGTGGATTCTTGCCTAGGCCGATGCTAGGGAGAGGAAGAGAAGACGTCTATGAGCAATGACCCGCGAAGCCGTTCGTATAATGCAGGAAATTGTGCCTGGGGAAAAAGATTTAAGGGAATGTATGGACGTATACAGCACAGTAAACTGCCTGAAGGGTATGGAGGAGCTCAAATGACAAGTTGAAGATCGCTCGAGTCCGATATATGCAAAAACTCCGATAGAACTAGTCGTTCGGAATTCTGAAGTTTGTTATCGATCATCGTCGTTTTTTCGAGGTTGCATTTCGATCGACTCCCCTTTGCACCTGGTATACCCCTTGGCAACACCATTCGGTGCAGCACCATTCCTCGTGATGCTTCTCTCCGCACCACCACCCGATAGAGGTGCTTCCTCATCACTCTCCTCACCGAGGTCAAACTGAGCCTCCTCGTCGTAGGCCCTTATTAGGCCAGTCCTGGCACCGTGTTCTCCTCTGCTACCAGTTGACCTTCTGGCCGGCTCCATGCTTCGTCGGGATTGCATCGACAAACGAGTCTGGATACTGCTCACCATGTCAGTACCCGTAGTGTCGTTGTCGGCTTGTCCAGTGAGCATCTTGAACCCATTAGGATCTGCTCGAGACAGATTAATCAGATATACGCCGGTAAAAGTAACCAAGAAGCCGCAGAGAAGGGAGAGTGTGTTGACGGTGTCGGTTGTATTGAACCCGCTAAACAGGATGAAGGACGCGCAAAGAGTTGCCGTGGTAAAAGTCACATAATAAAGCGGGTTGACACTAAGTTGGCGGTTAGCATACAGTGGACAATGAAGACGCAAGAAAACGAGACGCACATGGAGGCTGGGAACTGGCTGAGTGCCTTGTTGAAGTAGTTCATCTGCGTCAAGATACAGACTGTGGTCAAGATCATGAAGACATAGGTTGAAGGGTGAGTGAATTGGTTGTTGCCGGCGAATGTGAGCTTGAGCGCAATGCCGAATGCCTTGACAGACATGACCGAAACAGAACCGACGGTCGAGCAGATCGAAAGGTAGATGAGAGGGTTCTTCTTTCCATGCAACGGTGATATCTTGTATATCATGACCCCTGCAAAAATGAGGACGGATGTGCAGTAGAGGAGGAAGCCTAGCAGTGTGTTAAGATCAACGTCGTCTCTGGAGACACTATCGGGGGTTCATACCAGGACTAAGAAAGTAGGAGAGAATCTTATCCACCGTCTCAATCTCCTCGTCAGGGGGAGCGTGCAGCACAATGATGACAGAACCTATGAGGCAGATAGCGCTCCCAAGCTTGCCCAAAGTGCCCAGTCTCTCCGCCAGGAAGTATGATCCTAATACAGCACCAATGAGCACTGACAAAGCACCGAGAGGGGTGACGAGAATAGCTGGCGCAAAAGCATATGCAGCGAAGTTGCAGATTTCTCCGATAACCACTGGATGCAATTTGTTAGTGAGGGCAATAGAGGAAACTGTATTTAGCCAGTGGAGTTTTCCTACGGGTTGTAATTCCAGCCCACCATATCGGACTGCGCAAATATACAAATCCATCGCCTTCGAATCCATGCCGCTCTTCAGCATCCATCAAGCCCTACAACAGTCGTCGGTTAGCACCAGAGACGGCTCGTGTATACGATTGATTTGGGTGTAAGCCCACTCGGGGGATTGATATCGGGACGAGGGAAATGAGGCTACAGGAAGTCTGACCTTCTTCGTGATAACAAAACTCGTGCCTATTGTAGTATTGGTTAGTATTCTGAAGCTTTTGGGATTTGAGGGGACATGAGGTGGATGCGCATACCAATGGCCAAACTAGAGGTCATGGCAAGAGCCAGACCGATCCATCTAGAGGAATTAATCGATGTTAGTTCTCATGTATTGCTGGTCTGGGGTACTGGGGAGCAGTGCGACGCTGTGGATAGAACGGCAGATATGGACGCACTTATCCTCAATCATGTCGGTAACGAGTGCGACGGCAGCAAAACGACTGTCTGTAGATGTGATTATCTGTCACTTCTGATCTCCTAGATGAGGCGTTGGTGGGAGACGCCTCGGTACGATCAGAAAATAAGGTAGCGACTGGAAAAGAAGCCGCGGAGGGAGAGAGGGATTGCGGTCGATTGTGTGTGCGTGTGTGCGGAGTAATCCCTACGAAGCAGGAGGGCTGGCGTCCAAAATTGAAGGTTCTCGCGTTGCTTAATTGGGGGTGGACTGGCTGGGCAGATGGGCTTTTCGAGCTTTTCGACAGGTGGCTCGCGCTGGACAATCGATTGGAGGAGTGAGGGAGGGTCAAGGATGGCGCAGTGTCTGGTAGTGGCACATGGGAGACGAGTAGCGGCGGCAGAAAAGGGAGGGGTGCATGAATGGCGGACGGGAGCAGTTAGTCGGCCACAGTTTCAATCGTCAAGCCCGGGAAGGAATCGGGACCGAGGACAGGGAGAGGGAGATGGCGTGGCCGACGAGGCTGAGGAGGGTGGTGTCCTTTGTTCTTCGTTCGTGTATTTTCTTTTCTCTTTGTTGCCCGATGCAGTGGTGTGGTGGAAGAGAAGGAAAAATAGCAGTAGAAAGGTGTGTGAATACCAAGGGACACACAGTCGCTACGGAAAGAGGGTAAATAGTCGTCGAAATGGAGTGCTGAAATGGGTGCAGAGGCGGAACTGTTTAGGTAGCAGCAGGGGCAGAGGTTTCAGAGCTTAACCCCTGACTGTGAGAATCGCAGTTGGGAGGGCCCCGACTGCCTATTCCGGCTGGGTACATTCATACCATCCATTCAAATGATACATTTGTACATGGCACCCCGTATCTAGACACCTTACGCTGGGGTCAATTGTCGCAATTTTGGTCTCTTGGAATTAGGGTCAAAAGATACCACTAGCCCAACACATACCCTGCCTTGCCTGCCACCGTTCGTCATCCACTTTCTATGGATATTCTGTAAGAATATCAAGAGCGACCCTGGCAGGTGTCTGGGCCGACTTGGGTATAACCTTCCTTATTTTCCAGTACGCAGTTGCCATACTGGACTTGAAGTGGTACAAGACCCAAGCTCAGCAAGTAAGGGGACATGGAGCAACAGAGACTCGTTCCGTTTCAACTATGGAATTCCGTTTGTGCCAAGAGCGAGATCCAAGATCTCCCGCATGGCTTAACTGATTCTTTTGTTTAATATCTGTATAATATTTTCCCACCGCCAACCATTCTACTACTACTATGTCGCAGCGCGTATAGCACTATATATGCTCCTCCGTGATGACCGCATGGCATATGCGTGCAGGCGTAATACAACGTCAGTCCACCATTTCTAACCACTTTGGCCAGAAGCCCGCTCCTCGTTTGTTCGGCGCCGATTACAAAGACGGTCCACCCCTAGCAGGCGGTAGACAAAAAAAAATTACACCGGAAAGTTTTCATACCTTCCAACCGTATTTCTGCTCACAACCAGGGGGTGATTTTGTGTAAAGTGGGGGGTTTTCGGGTCATTTGGTCAACCGCTTGCCTAGATACCTAAGCAGATATACACATCTGTATATAAATTGTGCCGACGTATGTATATAGATGTCTGGGATACAAACGGAATATGTGTTGCCCCCGGGAGCCATCGCGGTTGCTTGAGGGCGCGATCAACAAATTTGCATCCCGAATAAGAACCACATAAGGCAGATTATAACTTTACAAGCTCCAGTAAAGCTCCAGTAAGCATGTGGGCCGAGAGAGAAAAAAAACTGTCTATTAGGGTGACCCATTACGCAAGCCCTCCCTTTAACGGCGTTTAAATCCACTAAGAATTACGGGCACAAGCCAGGAGGCGATTCATGCAAAGGACACCAGCCGCTGGCTGGCATGTTGACAACGTTAAGAGCTAAAGGTGTGAACTGAATGTAAAGTGTCAGCTCCTCGAATTAGCCACAGATACGAGGTACAACCACTGGCCTACGGAATATTGCCACAGCCAATACGAGGCCTACTCCCAACAAGAAGCGGCCCGGATCTAGGTGTTGACTACTTACTGCATAGGTATCCCTTACTGCATAGGTATCCGTACACCAGATCCATCAATATTTGTTTCCGCACAGTCCCTTCTCCACCGGCCACGCAAGGCGCGGCTGTGCCCCCTTGCCCCCCATTTCTCGCGTTCTTGACACGTTCGATTACAGAGCAGTCGCACCACGGATTCATGGTAGGTTGGCATCTCTCCGTCTGAGGTAAGTCTGTTTGTATGTGTTGAATATCAAAAGCATCTGGGTCATGAGAGCTAGCTATTGTTATATTGGTCCTGACTTCACTAGCGTTGGTGAAAGTCACACGGAGCCGTTCGTTCTCTAAAGGAAAAAAATGGAGAAAAACAGGCACACCGCACCCAATGACAGCCAATACGCCTCTCATAATAAAATAATAATGAAAATAGTCCTGCCGGATTCCTGGATATGGCCGATTGCATCCCCTTTGCGGAGCTAGTGCGCCCAAGTTCAGCCACCTGCTCCTTGAGCAAGTGCTTGCTCCGAGCATAACCAAGGTAAAGAGGAAATGAAAAAGCAAACCCCACCTCCAAACTCCACCATGCCTTGAGGGAACCACCATGAATGACCTAATATTAACTACTGTAGGGTGGGAAGATACAGCTTTTGAAGCCTTGTCGTCTTGGGTTGACCAAAGTTGACAAGCTAGGCGATCTACACTCCATAGGGTTTGAAGCTTCGGCTCCTTGATGCTCCTGCTGCATCCATGCTAATGTACTAAATTGTTTTTGTAGGTTAGTGGCACATCATCTCCAGACGCTTACCTTTCATGTCTCCTATGTTCTATTTGGCCGGGACCCAAGCTTTGGGCCGGTCGAGGTCAGTGGCCGTGTGGGTTTCGGGACAGCTGTTGCATCTATCTTCCTTAAGGGTTCCACAATACCATAGAACGCCACGCTCATAGGAATTGAACTACAACCCCGAAGAGACAGACCATCATCGGCAGGGAATGTAGTGGCCTAGGGGTATAAGGGGAGCAAAAATAGGGCAGTCGTAGGGGTGGTTTATAACCTATGATGATCGACGACGCTTGACGTCTAGGAGATATATTGGTTAGCACCTAGTTGCGCCAAATCAGTTCGGAGGAAGGGATTGTAAACTCACCAACTGTACCATCACCTCGATTCATTTCGCTCTCGTCACCAGGACGCTGCCTTTTCCCATTCGAATTTGCTGTTGGGGGAAGAGATTGGGATTCCAAGGCGATGTTGCCCGCATCTTCGCCACCACCATCTTCGTCACCCTCCCAGCTTATTTCATCTAAAGCGGGAGCATGAGGAGCAGCGGTCAGGCCAGAATCTTCTAGGACCTCAAGTCCGACATCAACATTGAGATCAATGCCGCTCACATCTGCCTCATTATCACCATCTATGGTAACAGATGGCGTAGTATTGCGGGAAAAGCCAGTATGTGTAGTCTGTAAAGCCGGAGCTTGCACGTCCATATTCGAATCCATGTCGTGGGCTGGAGATTTGTTAGCGTTTTGGGAGAAAGAGGAATACCCGAGATTGTTGAGGGATTCGACTTCGCTCTTAGCGGTTCGCACGCAGTCGGGAACGCAAGAAAAGCAAACACAGAGATCGTTCCCTAGATGTTTTGTGCAGGGGTAATTAAGCAAAGGGTCTTCTGTACCTGTCTGGGTATGAGCACCATCATCAGTGGGCTCATCATCGGCCCAGTCGATGTCATCGTCATCTTGACCACTTCTAGTGGTCGACTCGACCGGCTCCGGCATAGCAGCTTCTCCTTCCAAGTTTGTTGCCGCGTTCAACTCCAAGCCGGGTTCGAAGCATTGACCACGGGCATGTTGCTGATCAAAGTTCATTTCGACTGCAGTGTCGTGAACTTGCATCAACTCATTATCGTTGTTACCCTCTTCGGCGTGATTCTCCTTCTCTTCGTATGTAGTTCCTTCATCAATGTTGTCGCCCAAATCATTTTCGGTGTAGTAGCCATTGTCGTCTTCAGGAGCATTATCATCGTATCCAGCGTCTGCATCGGCATGGTCGGGAAATTCCTGGGAATTGTCATCTCCCGATGCAGCTGAGACACTTTCAGAACTATCAGCAGCTCGTTCTTCTCCCTCGATGTCTTCTTCCTCAACATCTTTTTCCTCATCTTCCTCGCCATTTCCAGACTGTTCATACTCCATGTCGTCATTTGCATATTCAATATCACCTAGCTCATTCTTAATGGGGCTGGTGTACACAACGCCCTGGCCTGTGTCAAATTGCCTTCTTACTTGAGACCAACCAATACCTTGGTTGACACCTGCCAGCAGTTCTTGGTACCTCGACGAGAAGGACGGCTTCGAGACAATGGTCAGACGGAGAGGATGGGGGTCTTCGGGCTGATCATTTGACACGAGCTTAGCATGCAAATGAGCAAAATCCGAAATGGACATAGACTGGAGAGTAGAAGCCATCATCTGGGAAACGTTAGCCAATACTGGCGAAGCCGAATAAGGGTGATGAACACATACCGGTGAGATCTCGAGGCAAAGATCTTGAACTTGGACAACAAGTTCATCGCCATCATTAATCTCGTCCCCGAGAGCATCATGAAGAGCATCAAGCAGCTCACTGGCTCGAGCCCGAAAGAGCGAGTCCTCCAGTATGTAAGGCTTGTCAGCATCATTGGGGTCTCTAAAGAGCGAATACTCGTTTCCTGCGAAAAGAACCTGGACTTCCGGTGTTTCGATCACCAAGTCCCCTAGTTCTTCCGCATCGGCAAGATCGTCCTCATCAGCCTCAACTGCAAGAGTCTCGTCGCACATGTCGTCATCCTCTCCGTCTTCGATCTCAATAGTCTCGAGCTCCTCACCAGCTCCTTCACTGCTCTGATGTTCATCACTGTGCGCCATAACAATCTCGGGATTGTCGGTGACAACTTCGATTTCCTCCTCGACATCGTTCCCGGGGTTCTCCAGCTCATACTCAAAACCGGCATGGGGCATTGACACTGCACCGCTGGCCTCGTTGATGTCATTTTCGATATAATTATCGACGCCGGCGTCGGCGTTGTGAGCTTCATCCTCTGGATTGTGTGCACTTTCCTTGTAAGCACCAGCTTCTTGGGCGTCGACTACAGCTGCCCCATCGACATTCTCATCGACGCTATGAGATAGATTGTCTCCAACATGGTGAATATTACCCTCTGTGTTTTCGACTCCCGTCTTATCATCGGTTTCGATATTTACGCCATGGCTACAGCTCTCCACCTTGTCGTCGTCGCCATCGTCATCCCAGTTTATCTCATCGTTATCGTGAGGAGCCTCGGCAGGCGTCTCTTCGGACTGGTCATCATCGGCATCCGTGTCGTAGTTAATCTCGGAAGGTGCGCGGTCGTTATTGGCCACGGCACCAACCTCAAGATTGGTGTCAGTGCCAGCACCTTTGCTACTTATTTGATTGTGTTCTCCGGGTACAATGTCGTTTGATGTTAAAGAGAAGTCGATCGTCTCTTGCGGGGCTCCCAAGCCGAAATCGATGTCGAGGCCATCGTCGTGATGTGCCTCGAAGCCTGTGGTCTCGGTGGACATAGTCTATGTTGCAGCTCAACCGAAGAGATGTAACAACAGAATGGGGCGTGTTTGGGAATGTGGATATTGCTTAACTGTTACCTTGGTCCGGTCGATGGCGGGGGTATGAAGTGAAGAGCTGTTGGGAGATATGAACAAATATTTGTTCACACTAGGAAAAAGAGGAATGCCTGGATTAGGTCGAAGGGTTGGTTGCAAGTTTACAGTGACACAAGGAGGTTAAAAAAAGGCAAGGCAGCAGCAGAAGAAAGCGAGGCTTGGCTACTCAGAACCTAGGCAGTCAGAATGAAACTGCTGCTCTGGACTTTCTGTGCCTATGGCTAGCCTAGTTGCAGAAAGTTCACAGGGTTAAAAGCAGCAAGAAGGTTCGAAGGGCACTGGCGAGTGAAGTTGGGATGCTCAGGGTGTCGTTACAGATGCTGGTGGAAAGAAAAGTGCTTGCAGGGCAAGGCACCGTGCGACGTTGGCGATCTGCGGACCAAAGGAAACAGGGAAAGCACATCAATGGCCCTAAGCAAGAGAGCAAAGCCTTCCTTGGTGTTGCTCGCGTGTAGAGGCGTCCTTCCTACGATTGAGGAGTATTGCCAGTCTTCCGGATCGGGTTGATAGGTGACAAGGACTCGACGTCTGGAAAAGGGTCCTTTGATTTCGGTCGAATGATGTGACTAGGATGGAGAGCTAGTTATCGCAGTATTTAGGGACGCGCAGCAGGTGGAGGCGAAGGTCATTTCGACAGTGAGATAAACCTAGGTTGCTTGATGAAGAGCTTCGTGTTGAAGTTGAAAGGAGAAAATATTTTGGTGGTGCCCGATCCTAATGAACGCGGTCATTGAAGTTTGAAGGAAGAAAGCCACAACGCGGGAATGCTGCACAAGCCCAAGGTTCGGGCTACCACCCAGGCATTTATCAATCACATTGCAGCCCAGCAGGATGCAAATACCGAGTCGGGAACCATGCTCTTAGGCAGTATGTCAAATTACTTATTGAATATATCGGCAACGACCGCCGCTATAATAGCATGTGCCACCCCTCCACCAAAGCCAAAGGTGTGCACGGACCTTTTCCCCTCGACTACTGGGAGGTGTCCACTTCCATCGTCTTGGAGATGCTGCTACACCTTATGGATTTCTTGTAACAAGACAGCTTAACGGCTCAATTGCCCCCATTCTTTCAATCCAACAACCACCCCTCTACCCGGGCTGATATACTGACACGATGGTAAGCTCCTAAACCCAATTTGGGCCTCCTTTCCCACTTCTAACCATAGTTTACTGGAATAGGTCGTCCTGGCAGCATCCATCTGCACCCGAGGCGGGAAAGCTGTCCTCTCGAGACAGTTCAGAGAGATGCCTCGCTCCCGCATCGAGGCCCTTCTAGCATCGTTCCCCAAGCTCGCTGACTCGGGCACTCAGCACACCACCGTCGAGCAAGACAATGTCCGATTCGTATACCAACCCTTGGACGAGCTCTACATGGTCCTCATCACCAATAAGCAGTCCAACATCCTCCAAGACATCGACTCCCTCCATCTCTTCGCCCAGGTTGTCACAAGCACATGCAAGAGTCTTGACGAGCGAGAGATTCTCAAGAATGCCTACGAACTTCTCAGCGCATTCGACGAGCTTGTTACCCTTGGCTACCGCGAAAACCTAACCATCAGCCAGATTAGAACATTTTTGGAGATGGAAAGTCACGAGGAGCGCATCCAGGAGATAATCGCACGAGTATGTCTCTTCCCCTGCCTAGCACCAACTACCTCTAGTCTAGTGCTAATGTTGACTTTTCTTAAAACTATGTAGAACAAAGAACTTGAGGCTACTGAGGAGCGCAAGAGGAAGGCCAAGCAGCTCGAGATGCAGCGCAAGGAGTCGGCGAGGGCTGGCCGGGGCATGCCCAGGACTCCAGTATATCCTACCTACACTCCGCCATCGCAACCAACACCGTCAAGCACATACGACTCTTACGAAGCCGAAAAGAATAAGCAGGCCCACAAGTACGTTCCATCTATCATATGTGTGCAATAACCTCCCAGCCATAGCCACGTGGAGATACTAATCGTGTTGGCGCTTTCCATAGGCTCACGGCTCCGAAGGGCAAGGGTATGCAGTTGGGGAAGAAGTCAAAGACCACAGACATGTTTGAGCGCGTGCGAGGCGACATGGGCTCGGAGGTGGACAGCTCGCCGCTTGTTACGCCGGCAGTGGCAACACCACAGGCTACCGAGCCGGCTCCGCGAACGTCGACTGTCATGGACCGCGATGCTATCCATGTTACTATTTCCGAGTCAATTACAGCCAAACTCTCGAGAGAAGGTGCCCTCAATTCTCTGGCCATCTCTGGTGACCTCAGCTTGAGGATAACGGACGCTAGTTTGACCAAGCTCAAACTCAACTTGGCGGCAAATCCTTCGCACGGTGCTCAGTTCCGTACACACCCCAACGTTGACCGGAACCTGTTCAATAGCTCCAAAGTGATCCAGATGAGCAACTCAGCGCGTGGGTTCCCTGTCAACAATCCAGTTGGGGTCCTCCGATGGAGGGCATCTCCCAAGACGGACGATTCCAGCGCGGTCCCCATCACATTTACGGTATGGGCCAATAGAGGCTCTGGAAACAACTACAGTATGACGGTAGAGTACGAGCTCACTGGCGGAGGTACTCTGCAGGACGTGAGTGTTTCAATTCCGTTCGCGACCAGCGAGCCATCCGTGTCGAGCTATGACGCGACATATGAGGTTGCGGGTGACAGCCTCGAGTGGATTATCGGGACAGTCAGCGATGACAATTCCAACGGTGCGTTTGAGTTTGAGGGCCAGGCAGACGATGAAAACGAGTTTTTCCCCATGCAAGTGCGGTTTTCCAAATCGACACCATTTGTCGATGTCGATGTAAGTTGACCTGACCCCATTTATTCATTTCAATAATTGCAACGCGGACGGTACTAACATGTCGATAGGTGACGTCTGTATCACTTCTCGAACTAGGTGAGGAAGTGGACTTTACGAAAGAAAGCAAGTGTAGGGCAGAGTCCTATTTTGTCGAGTAGAACAGCTGGTGGTTGGTTGGCGCTAGGTTAGGTAGACAGGTCACATAGACAAAAGAGCACGGCAATTATCATTAAAAGCAGGGATGCCCATTGTCATTTACTTCCCCAGCGCTGCCGTTTTTTGTTTGTGAATTTATAGAGCACCTCAGTTCATGCGTCTAAAGTCAGAGCTTGTCTGGTTGAGAACGTGCTGCTAAGCTATTCGTGCGACTTCGATGTCAACTACACCGGTGTCAGTGTATAGGATCTGTAAATTCGATTCCAACATAGATTGCTGGTTCGTTTGACATTCCCCATGATAGAATATTCAGTCTCCACGATCAAACAGCGCAGTCTGATGATGTGGTTATTTTCTTGGTAGTAGGCAAGCGCCCGAAGTCTTTTGCACCTGTCCATTGCAGCCTCAGCTATCTTGCACGGATCTAGTAAGGAAGGTGCAACTCAACTAGTAGTAGCGCCTACTCCGCCATTATTCCCCACCTAAGCTGCATCATTAAAGAAAGAGACACCCACGGCCTGCAGCTCCCTTCTCAGCTGCCAGCACCAAGAGCAAACGCATCCACCCTCTAGTCCGTAGTTGCTACTCCATTTATGGGCACTGGCATTCCCCATCTTCGATTTCTTCTTCTCAATCATCTCATGTCATCGACGCTGTGTATAAAAGACTACAACAAGGTGGCAGTCCATCATGTCCTCCTCTCTGCTCCTCCTGGGACGAAACAAGTTTCCCGCACAATTCTCGGCAGCAGAGCTGGGGAGCGGAGGCCCAACATGTTCCCCTACTATCGACCTTGTAGCTTTTATCCCCGAAGCCTCCAATGGCGAGTGGGTGTATGTCTGGCGAACAAATGGTCAACTAGTCCACAAGACCAACCTCCGCTATCACCAGCAGGCCCACGCCATATGCTGGAAACCTGATGGTGAGCATCTTGTCTTATTCTTCAACATTATATCATCTTTGTGCATTCGAGTTACTAACTTCTTGTGCTTTTTCCAATCAGGTCAATTTCTAGCCATTGGTTGGGACGATGGATTTGTCCGCCTGGTTGGCCTCGAAAACAGCAAGGCTGCCCATCAGATTATGATAACGGATGAGGATGATGTCCTTATCTCGCACATCTCCTGGGCAAAGAATCATACCAGGAAGTCGACGAAGTACAAAACATGGTCTGGTGCAGGTCTTCTTTCGGGCGACCTCAAACCTGGCCAGATAACCAACAAGCCTGATCTTCCAAGAGCCCTCACTTTTCTCGAGGTTGATACCGCCCTTCCAAAGATTAGTCCTCTCCCTATGGATGGTGGATCTGGGTATGTGTCCCTGCCCTTTCTAACGCCCCGTGCAACCCGGCTTGGGACTGGCTGACTGTCTCCTTAGCGAAGATATGTTCGTTTTCACTACTAAATCCTCTTTGGACTTCGTATTCCCACCTTTGAAACAAGAACAAGACGACATAGTGGATGTCCTAATTTCTGGAACGACCGACGGAAAGATACACTTGACTGTTTACGATTCATTCGTCGTTGGCACATTCGATTACCATCCCCCTGAGTCTCTTGGGATTTCTTGCCCACTGAACCTTAGCCACCATGCTTTTCAACCGGAGGTGCCGACCCATGCCCTTGTTTTCAAACCGACGTCGCCGGACGAGAATTTTGTTGTTCTCGCCCCTCTCGACCTGCACTTCATCACATCGTCCCCGATAGACCTATCCCTGCTGGCGGCCAAAACCACGACTTTGCAAAACCTCATCAGATACCTCAAGCAGACTCAGATTCACATTTTCCAGCGTTGGCAATCTACAAGAGACTTGCCTAATAGGTTCCTGAGGCCGGTAAGGGAGGACTTGGACTCTGCAAAGTCTGGGCCAAAGGACATAGTGGCGTCGCTGTACCACTCTGTTCTCACAGGCCACATGTTTCCGGTGGTCAGGGAGTGGTTGGTAGACATCGTTGCTGAACGAGGGCACAAACGATGGAATAAAGCCGTCACAGAGGGCCTGGTGGCCGTACGGGGCCTCGTCCACGAGAACCTCCTCCCAGTGTTGGATCGAACCGCAATAGTGCTGAGCCGACTTCTCGGCCTTGCCCGGTTCCATGATGACCCTGAGAAAATTGGGTTCAGCGAGGCCCAAATTTGTCAGCTCCTTGAGATAATTTCTTGTCTGTCCCTCGCGGGAAACAAGATTCTTCTCATTGTAATGGAAGAGATAGAGATGTTTGCGGCGTTTTCCTCGTGGATGCGCTTCGAGATCGACAAGCAGACGAGCTCAAGCAGCGATGACTTATTAGAAAAGGAAGCCCAGATGGACCATGCCAGAATACTGGCGTATATCCAGAAGTATCTAGCGGCAAGCCCAATGAGTGTCTTCCTTGAACAGGCTCCACGACCGGATTACGACCTAGCCAGGGCTACCGCATTGCAGGGCCAGGACCTCCTAGATCTTTTGGACGCGACCTTGCAGCAGCGCGAAGCCGGCGGGTCTTACGTGGAAGGGTTGCCTCATGTTAAATTCCTAGTAGAGTTTCTGAGCGACCAGGCTAATGTTGTGTTCAAAAACATTGCCCAAGCTGGGAAAAGAATGGTCCGATTTGGTCCCTCTACTAAGATTGAGCTAGATGGTCCCATCTCAAGAATTGACGTTAAAATAGTCACCCCTTCGTCAAAGGTATGTTTCTTGTGTTCTAGCCTTAGTGTAAAGCTGGGAACTTGTCACAGCTGACCCAAGTGACAGGATGCTACAAGAACATCCATTTTTAGCGCCTTCATATCGGAAAGGCGACCGGATGAGAGTAAGAGCACCTTCCCACCAATTATATTGTCGCCAAAAGTCTTTCGCCTAGTGTGTGGTATGCTGATAGTCCTACCTAGTCTATATTTTCTCGACCTTTCTCAGTTCGGAGAATGGATTTGCCGTGTCAGCCACGACAACGAGCACAGGGATCTCTCTGGGAGGTGGAAGGGTGATGGACCTCAAATTTCTGGACGACAAAACCCTCTTGCTCGTCTGGTCTCAAGAGTCTGAGCCCCCTTTGTTACTTCACCTTCCGTATCGGTCGGAAGAGCTCACTTACGTTCCCCAAACGCCTGGCCCTCCCCCCCTTCCACACAACCTGATACCCTCGCAGGTGCTCGGGGTTTTCGAAGGGGTTAGGTTCACGGGTCTAGCTGCCAATGATGGGTTTATACCCTACAGTATGGAAATTCGTGAATCATGCGAGTCAAGGGGCAAAGTCCCAACTAGGATTTGCCTTCTCGGGAAGGACCGTTTGGAGTATCGTGTTTATGCGCTTCCCGAAAATCAGAGGCTAGAGGATGATGCCTGAGCACTGGTGCTACTGTAGTGGAATTGTGTGTGAATACCGGCATCTGTCGCCTGGGTTGGTCCCATTTATCGAAATTCACCCAATGTTCCATACAGAGGCAAGAAATAATTCCCTCGGGCGTGGAACTTTTAACTTAATACCTCTCTATCGTCCCAAGTGCCAATCTCGTCAACCTCCGGCCATCGTGGCGAGATGATGAGCACCTTCACTGCCGTGGTAGTTCCTGTATGGATCGGTGTATCGGCAACCGTCCGAAGTTTGGACATCCAGTGGCTTGGAGAAAGCGCATGCTGCAAGTATTGAGGCATCCAGAACCAGGAAGACTCTCCGACCAATGCCAGCAAGGGCATTAGCAAGAATTTCAAACCACTCTTCCTCCTCGAATGTGGAGAGAAAGCGAGAAGCAAGAGTCGGAGATCTCGACAGCAATGATGCTGCAGCGTTAGAACGAGAATTAGTGTTGGCGTTTATGGTAAGAAGTTGAGTTGTTATAACGCGGAGAACATCTGTCGCAGTATATTATCGTGGCCTTATATCCTAATGGGACAACTTTCTTTTCGAGGAACGGTACTCTCCCTGTGGTGAGTTAGACAAAGGTTCGTCGAGACAAATTGGGCTGTTTGAGGTATTCTGGCTTGGAGGGGTTCCAAGCACCCAGACCAGTGGTGCCTGAGCCGATTTATGAGATCGATAGCATCAGCGGCAACGCCGCGCGTGACTTGGCGCACTGGGATGCTGTTTCCGCCTGCGGCAAAGAGCTGGGAAGATTCGGTGGAAGATTCCCAAGACCAAAGTCGGCGAGAAGTGAGGAAGAAGCTTGCTAGTTTTTCGTTTGGTGTTCCTCTCGTGTCGTTTCTTGATTGTTTGCTCATACGATTGGTTCGAAAGGAGTTAGAAGCGAGCGGATAGTGGGCTTTGCGGCCGGCAGTGCTAGCTCGGGGTCGTCGAAGGTTTCGACGGAAGGGATACTGCTGAACAGGCACGTCCTGTCGGGGAAGTAGCGACGAGGTGCTCACGAAGGAGAGTATCTGGGCAAGTTGGACGCCGAGGAGGCGCTGGAAAATATCCGCGAGAGTTGGGGCTTGCGTGGTGTGGTTCGATCCTCAGCTCATGAATCCCCCGCCTGGCCTGCTTCAGCTGACCATACTTAGAGTCAACTCTAACTTGTCGACTTTACTCGATATTTCGGACACATCGTCTACTATGTCCTGGAACCTCAGAGAAGAAGAGCTGATCATGGAGGACATGATACTGTTATCATGGTCGCTCCCAGCATTATGTATAGCCCCTGGCCGGCTTTCGTGTCGTGTCTCTGTAGAGTTTTCCATCACTGACTTCTGATACTTGTAGGAGCAAGGAAGATTCACTATCGATTTCGTTCAATACACGGGCATGAAAAAGGCAGAGAAATGGCCACGCGGTGATTTAGGTCTAGGAAAGCTGGCGTTCGACGGCATGGGGATATCCTACTTCTCTGAGCGCCTGCCCTCAGCCCTAACTAGCTTCGATTTGAACTCGAAAAGCGGCGGAGTATGTCTTCTAGTTTATGTGGATTTTTCAAAGCTCCTGGATACTTATTACTGACTACTCCGCTTCTAACTTCATAGGAACTAGCCGCGACACACATGAGTCCTCTAAAGTGGAACGCGGAAGCGTTTGACACCTTGCTCTGGATGATGATAAGATTGCGAGGGAAGAGAAGCTTCGTTAGTTGGCTGGTGGTTTCTTGGATATGCGGCTTGGGAGCATCGGAGTTAAAAGATTTATGCCACCATACGCGCTCACGTGACGCTGCTCGAGAACGGCGCAACGTTGGACGGCCCCCGCGAAGCCCGTCCGTCACGGTCCCTTGAATGGCCCCTGCCCGCCGAGGCTAGTCACCTGCAGCTTACGCGGTCTATGGCGGGGTGGAGCTACAGAAGCCGAGGCATCTCCACCAACTTCAGCTCCCGTCGAGACAGTGGAAGGAATTGGATATCCGGGGATGGAGGAGAGCGCATCGCTTCTCCAATCGTCCCAGCCCATCCGATATGTAATGCAACGTCAGGCTTACATACATGTTCAAATAAATGCAATATATTCCTAATGCCTTCCTGAATTTCTCCTTCTTTTATTACTCCCCGCCTGACCATTTCGCTCCTCCCGTTTGTGACTGATTGATCCTGCTGCGACGATAAACAGCAGACTCAACAACCAACTGGCCGCACACCAAGAGCCACTGGAACCTCACACATACACAACGCCCTATTACCAGACAGGAGGCCCAGCCGTCCGTCCGTCCGTCTTTCGCAATGTCGTCCTCGGAAGAGCCCTCCGTGGTCTCGGTCGAGTACCTCGGTCGCGTAGCCGTCATCACGATCGCCAACGAGAAGAAGCTCAACGCCCTGACGCAGGGGCAGTACTTCGACCTCGCGCAGCGCCTGCGCGAAGTCGCGACCAAGGAAGAGGTCTGCATCACGGTGCTGACGGGGAAGGGAAGATATTTCTCTGCGTAAGCAAGCAGCATGACACCATGACACCATGACGCCATGCCACAGGCCGTCCTCCCAACAAAACAACACCTCAAGAAGCACGAAACACGTCGAAATGATTCAGTCACGTGTGCTAACGACTCCTTTTTTCTTTTCTTTTTCGAAACAGCGGCGCGGACGTCTCAATCTCCCGCGAAGCTCCCTCCCAGGACGCCCCGGACTCGACGTACAACCACTGGCTCCGGTCGTTCGTGGCAAACAACCTGAACCTGACCCAGGCCTTCTACACCCACCCGAAAATCCTCGTCGTGGCCCTCAACGGCCCGGCCATCGGACTTTCCGCCGCCATAACGGGGTTCGCGGACTTCGTGTACTGCACGCCGTCCGCATTCCTTTTGACCCCGTTCTCGTCCCTCGGGCTGGTGGCCGAGGGCGGCGCGAGCCACTCCCTCGTCCAGAGGCTGGGCATATCGAAAGCGAACGAGGCGCTCATAATGAGCAAGCGCATATCCTGCGACGAGCTCCTGGCGTGCGGGTTTGTCAACAAAGTCTTCGACCCGAAGGAGGGAGGCGCGGACAAATTCCGGGAGATGGTGCTGGAAGAGGTGGACGAGAGGCTGGGCCACCACTTGGTCGCGAGCAGCTTGACGGGCATCAAGAAGCTGATCCGAAAGCCGGAGGTCGACAGGCTGAACGCACAGAGCGTCGAGGAGGTGTTTTCCGGATTGGAAAGGTTCATGAGCGGGGTTCCCCAGGGCGAGTTCATCAAGATCGCGTCCGGCGAGAAGAGGCACAAGCTGTGAGGTGGGTGGGAAGAGGCGGTGTGTATATGGGGTCGGCTCCCTGGCAGTGTACGCAGCCTACGATATCTCGCATCGCAACGTATATGATCATGTCCACCTATGTCAATACTTGGATAGATGCGCCAAAATATGATTTGTTGGGTTTCTTCTATGATTCTGCTTACCATCTGTGATTGCCATGTTATGCATGCATCTCCACCGCCTTTGAACCCGCTGTAGTCTATGACACATACACCACTCATGCCAAGGCTAAACCTCTATACAATAAACCCCCAACTTCTCAAGATCGACAAGGTCCCTCTATCAAGCCGAACAGCAACCTCGTCTTATTCCAGTACTGCTGTGACTCTTTCACGATCCTCTGCCTCGCGTCCGTGCCCTCAAGCCCGGTCTCCTCGAAAACTGCCCTCTCCAAAGCCTCCAGCTCGTCCTTGGCCGATCCGCTCGGTGGCCCTAGACAACACCTCATTGTGGCAATATCAAAAACCCACTGGCTGAGCAGCTCACGACGCTGGACCTCAGCATAATTCTTATACTCTTGCTCATCCTCGCCATCTTCATCCTTCTCGCTGTCCTTGTCATTATCACCCTCTTCATCTTTCTTCCCCTCGTCCTTATTCGCGTCATTACTCTTCTTCTGCTCTTCCGTCTCAGCCTCCGCCGTCTTCCTCATATCTTCGAGCTCCCTTTCCTTAACAACCTGCCCCAGCGCCTCCCTCCACACCCCAGCTAGCTGTGCCCTCACCGTATCCTTCAGCAGCCGCAAGCTCCTCGCGCTCCAGAGATCAATCCCCGCTCCTTCCATCTCGTGCGATAGATTCCTCAAGAACAAAAACGCCCATGGCGAGGGCCACGTCGGTAATTCCTGCGGTGGTGGTTTCCCTTCCCAAAGCGCTCTCCCCACAACATTCCTCTTGCTCAACCCCTCTGTCACAATCTCGTCCAGCGGACGTATCATAACCGTCTCTACCAGCTTATCATGCAAAGAAGGTACCATATCCGCCCCAAACCCCTTGACGCCCTTCTCCTTCTGCTTCTTCTCCCCCTCCTCCTCTAGCAGCAGCAGCTGCGGCGGCAGATGCGCTCTCACATCCCTCAGCACCCGCAAGAAATACATCGCGACATGCCCCGCATTGGGACTTTCCTTCTTCGCCTCCCACAGCTCCTCCACCGTGTCCTCCAGCTCCTCGAACGCACTCACTAAAAGCTCGCTGAGCTTATCCTCCATCATCTTGGGGTCGACCACGTTCAGCTGTCTCTCGCGCGTCTTGATGGTGTCCTCGTCCTCGATCTCGTCGTCGAAATCAGACTCCCACCTCTGCTTCTTGAGGCGCGAAACCACGTCGCCCACCTCGTCTATAACCTGCGCCCAGGAGGAATAGCACATTAACGCTTTGGAGACGGCCGCGTTCCGCCCCAATTCCCTCGCCACGACTTCTTGGATTAGTGCTGCCGCCGCACCACCTCCACCACCAACGTGCCGAGCCATGTCCATGTCTAACGTGTCGGTTTCCCAGAGACTTTCCGTCTGGTCGGTCGTGCCCTCGGTCCAGGACTCGAGAGTCGCAGACATCTCCGACCCAACAAGCCTGAGCTTGGAGACTTTTCCCTCGAGAACGGCGAGGAGATGCTTGTTAACCACTTCCCTAAGCGACGCGAGCATGACATTGGGGTCAAAACCCCTAGCCTTCCCCCCCTCCCGTATCCAGAGTTGCAGCACCGTGGTTCTGAGCTGGGCAATAGCCCTGAATTCCGGGATCCGTTCCAGCGTCTTTGCCAGCCCGGCAAGCACAACCTGACCCCCCTTCTCGGACCACGCGGTAAGCATCTCCCTGGCTCGCTCCCCGGTCAGGTCACCGTACTGGATGTAGGGAGTAAAATATCTTATCTCCTCGTCGCACCACCTCTCGTAGACATCCAACCGAAGCCCCTCCACCATTCTCATCCCGGGATCCTGCATAATCGCCGTCTGCGCGAGCCTTATCAAAGCCTCTCTGAGTTTTGCGGGCACTAATTTCTGCACGTCCACCATCGTTCGCGTAAACAGACGGAGGCAGCGTTCCACGTCCTCCGCAGTGCATCTGTCCCGTTCTCGCTCGGAGGGATCGAAGCAGAGCGCCATTGCTTCGCCGCGCACGTGGAGGAAGTGCCGGACTACATCTTTTGCGCCCCCGCTAGTGGCGAGGGAGTAGGCGCAGAGCGCTTTTAGGATGTCTGCTCGGGAGAGGTTTTCGTCGCTCGAGGAGAGCACGGCCTCGACTGCGCGGAAGAGACGACGGCGCTGGGAAGCTAGCTTTTTGCTTGCTGCTTCCGCCGCCGCCTTGGTCTCGGTGCTCAATTTGACGCCCGGGGCGTGAAAGCTGTTCGCCAGGAGTCGGCCGAGGACGAGTATTTTGGCTGCGCCGACGAGGTTTTCTGCCGGCGGACCTTTCGTCTTGTGCCGCTGCTGCCGGCTCCCACTGCTTCCCGGGATCCTAGGCGTCCGGAGGTGAATCTGCGCGGCCAACCCGCACGCTTCCAGCAGCTTCACTCTCGCGGCGACGCCCGACTTCCCACCCTCTTCCCCCCCCCCCTCCGTCCCGCCAAGTCCCTTCCTCAGCCTCGCCAGGCTCCCCGCCTTGGCGCCCACCTTCCCCCTCGAGCACCTCGATCCCACGGCAGACAGCACGTCGATGGCGCGATCGGCGTCCCCGTGCATGCGCACGATGGTCTCTGCCGTGCCCAGGAGCTCTCGGTACCCCGCGCCGACCTGCGTGCGCAGGCGGGAGGAGCGGTCGTCTATAGCCGCGTGCAGGGACTTGTGGATCTGGCGGATTTGAGGGAGGCTGTAGGCGTTGGAGACGAAGAGGTCCGGGGAGGAGGTTATGCTGGATGGGTCTGGGAGTGACATCTTGGCGACGCTTGGTTGGCCAGGAAGACGCCGGTTGTGAGTTCACTGAGCGAACCCCCCGGCTGTGCGAACTGGGGATTATTAGGCGTGGATGTCTGCTGGTGGTAGTGCGGCGTATGCAGCTTCCCAAGGCGTAGTATACAATAATGTTCAGTGAGGTTGTGGTGGTGAGCAGCCTTTAAGCCTGTGACTTGGCAAGGGACACAGGATGCGAAGCTATTGGACGTTGGAGGAGAAGTGGGTGTGAGACACGCGGAAACCTTATTGCATAGTCATGTGATCGCCTCTGATGATAGGTGGTGCCGCCTCTTCTTATCAGGGTAGGAATCCATTCATCTTATTACCCAAGAGCATGTAGACTCAGCACATTTGGCAAAAATTAAAATAAAAAGCCGGAGCCAACAATTTTATTCCTTTAATCTGACCCGACGGAAATAAAATGGAATATTGTTCTCACCTGGGTGTTTCTGGTATGTGGCAAGCGGGCCTAAGTTACATCCGAACCTCTTGGACCTCGACGGCCTTGACAGGGCGGGAACCGGTTTCCCTTCTCCGCATTTTAGATCGAATTCAATATCTCCATGAAGCGATTCTATGTCACTTGGGCAAGTATCTATCAACTTGATGTTGGGCTAGCCTAGATTTCTGGTAGGTTAGAAAGGCAGGGTCAGCTACGAAGTATTTCGGGCCCCAAAACGACGCTGTTGGCAATTCGTTGTCGTCGGTATGATTGCACCTGTCTCGGTTCGCGGCATCCACACCGCCGGACGATAACCTTGGGTGTCTTTTCTGTATGTCTATGCGTAACCTGTTCATCTCGGTGTCGGTTCTAGTAGAAAAACCAAAATAGAAAGTGGGGAGAGAAGACGGTTTGATCTTTAGTTGACCCGCGGTGTTCAGCCTCGATGGTTGTGGGCGGATGGATAACTGAGCGCATTTCATCGACCCGAAGTGCAAATGGCAGAACAGTTAGGTAGTAAAATATCATAATTCATGCCATATATATCATCCTCTATGTATCAAACCCGTAAATTCTATCATATCCGTATATATGTAGCAGCCCTGATATAGTCCCAGAGACATAAAACATGCCCTTACATAACCACACAACACTTGTTGAGCACCTTCGGTAGACACGCCCCGATGAGATTCCCGATCTGGTCGTTGTCGTCCTGCTGCTGGCCACCATGATGCTGGCCACCATGGTGCTGTCCTCCGTGCTGCTGTCCGCCATGATGGCCACCATGCTGGCCGGGGTATCCACCACTCTGCCCACCACCACCACCACCACCACCGCCCCCTCCGCCTAGATCCACGTAAATCCTCCCCTCATTATCCTCCGTGTGGTAACTCACCCCCAAATCCCTACACACCTTCTCCACGCGGGGCCTGATCTTCTGCACGTGCCCTATGGAATGATTCCCTTTACCCACAATAACGTGCAGATGGCTCTCGCCCCTCGCTTTCGCTGCCTTGATGCGCTCCTCGAGGATGTCCTCCGCCTCCTCCACGAACTGCCCGTGAAGATCAATCTCGTCCTCTCCTACCCGGCCCTGCGCGTTGTTCTCCCGGAAGATGTACTCCGAGGCCTGGCGGTTGTAGTCGTCCATGCGCCTGGCGTGGGCCTTGCCCTCCTCTGAGAGGGACTTGGCTCCCGCGCCGTCGCCGCGTTCGTAGGAGTTGTGCGCCTGGGTGTCTGCGCTGTCATTATCACCACAATCAAGTCTTTCATCGATTGCATGCCAGAGGAGAAGAGGGATAGATGGATGGATGGATGGATGGATATATCATACCTTGTCGAAGCACTGATTCCTCTTCCTGGCCTCGTCGCGAGCGAGGTCGCGCAGCCGGTCATACTCGGCCTCTGCATCGTCGCCAGCAGAGTGGTTGAAAGCTGCAGCCCAAGACACGTGGTAAGTATTATGTATAGTACTAGTATGTAAGGCGCAGTGACGCGCCGCCAGTCTACATTATCACGATCCGGGTAGTAGTATGAGCCGTGGGGGAGATAGCGCATGCCCAACGGCCGGTCGCTGGAGGCTTTAATAGCGCCAGGGGCACAGCATGCGTGCGCGTAGTGTATATATGAAAAGCCAATTCGGCAGGGAAGTGTCTGATATCATACCTCGGGCGCCGAGCTGGGTCAATGGGATAGACATTTCGGCGGCAGCGGTAATAGTGGGGTGGCGGAACAACCTTGAGTTTGAGCACGCCAAGCGGAGCGCGTTGAGCTGTGCTTCTCCCTAGTATAACTATATAGGTCTTCTTACCGCTTGGAGGAGCACGCGGAAAGGCGAACAGCGTTCAGGAAGTCGGTAGGTCGGGCGTCGGGAATGGGAAGCCACCGCCGGGGAGAAACAAGACAAGACTGCTGCAGGGCGAAAGGGGGACGGACAAAAAGAAGGAAACTTGTTTAGCTCTGGTGCGGCTGGCTGGGCGGAACTTGTTCTCTGCGGAGACGGACGCCGTTCGCACAATCCTTGCGCCGCCTTTTTTTTTCTTTTTTTTCTTTTTTTTTTTCCTGCCTTTTATTTTCCAGCCAACCTGCCATTTCATGGAATGAATCCGCAGTGCGGAACATCCCATATAGTTGCTTTTTCTCTACGTGGTTTCCATATCTGAAAAACAATGCGACATGATCCAATAGATTTGGCGAGGAACCCTTGCGACGCTCGCCCGTTGAGAAGGGGAACCAACCCCGCTTGTTCCAAGGGAAAGGCTAATAAGCCAGGGCAGCACCTCTAACTCGGAGCCAGCAATTTATGATATTCAAACGAGAACACGTCTGACGCCTTTGTCGCGCCCCTTCCGGCCTGTCCTTCTGGGCTTCGCCACATGGCATTGCCTATTGCATAAGGGGTCTGACGTGGCTCTCCGCCTTCCGACTTGAAAGCGACATCAAAATCGCCCAGGGCAACATTAGTGACTGTGTTGTTTCTCTCGTTGTCGCAAGTCCAATTGACTAAAATGTTGTCAGGTTTCACGTCTGCCGAGATAGATTGACTAGCTGGAGGTCTTGAATGATGATTCCTGGATTGCGGAGGATGTACCGATGTGGATCCAGTCTTTGCCATGCAGCTCTTGTATTGCTTCTCCTACACGTCGCAGGGTTTTCTTTCGTTCCGCCGGAGGAAAGCCAGGATCTTCCCGAATCAAGGCAAGTAGGGTGCTTCTGAAAATAGGGATAGACTAGAACGCCTTCCCCTTGGTTGCAATCGACGGGCATTCGAAGCCGACAGGAGCCTGCAAACTCGGCTGCGAGGCGTAGCGACAGATGGTAGAACGGCCTGGGTACGCGCTTGAAGACAAAAGACCCATTCCCGGACCTGAGTGGGCTGGGTCAGAGATATGGCCAAGCTGTTAGATGAGGGCATGGAGTTTGAGACGTACTCGGCTTTGAACATGCTGAGCTTATGATCCTCGCGGGGACGCTGGAGCACCTCGCCTTGAATGTACACGCGGCCGGACTTGCCCACTATGGTGGATGCCATTCTGTTGCTTGTATAGTAGGCAAGCTACCTACAGGAGCTGTAAGTACCCAACAGCGCCTGTATGTGCCCGTAATCTATCTGGGTTTGAGGTATGGTGACGAGATTCCCGAGTGCATGGTTTTGCGCGGTGTGTCACGATTTATAGGCCTAGATAGTCCGCGACAGCCTCGTTTGTGCACTGATGCCTATCTAGGCCATCCGAGAACATCGATTACAGCCAAGCCGTTAGACTCTCCCGCCCACGATGTTCTCCCGCTGTACAGGTTGGCCGGAGGAAGAACGCTCTTCTAGATCATGGTGAGTTGCATTGTAGTCGACGGGGCCACACCGATTTACCACCGGTCGCCAATGGCCTGTCCTTCACGCCCGCGACACCTAGCTTTGTGCCGGTCTACCTAGATAGAGGTTGGTAAACCGCATTTCCAGATCGTGTTGCATATCGTGGCACGTTGCCCTTTTCGGCTTGTGAGATGGAACGGGCAGGAATTACTCACATTCAAGATAAAAGAGGCATGCAGGAACGGCTGTCCATCTGCACATGGAAATGAGACGTGGGGATAATCGAGCTTCAAGTCTCCATCTAAATGTCGATCTTTTAGCTCTTCTAATCAACTCAGCTCGTCGGAAGGAACGTGGAGTATTGAGCATACCGTTTCGACGAATATCAGACGTTCACACTCGGACTCGGCCTGGTTCTATCCTAACGTGCATCTGATGGATACCGAAAGAGGGGAATTAAGCCTTCAAGCCGGCCGCTTCGATGCAAAGCTCTAGATATTAGTACTTCAAGTGCAATCGGAATGGATAGGAATGAAAGGATGAAGAGTTATTGACATGAAAATGCTGGCTTGGCGGACGAGTAACGAATCAACATCAAATCGACACTCACGAACGGAAAGGGACATAGACACGTACGTGTATTGAGGCGAAGGATCTTGAAGAGTCAAGACCACACGCCCTATCATCCCGCTAGAGTTGATGACCAAGATTGAGATCGTTCTGGTGAATCCATCTACAGAATAACAGCACAGATGCTAAGAATAGCCAAAAAGCAGAAGATGCATGCAAGGGCTCTTACCCTTGTAGGCGAAAAGGAGAAGCAAGAAAGCAAACCGAGCTGGGGAAGGTAACTAGTGCAAAGGCCAAGATCCCTAGATGCCATGAACAAGACCTCTTTGTGCCACCTTGACCTGCAGGTGAACGTCAAAAGAGGAGAGGACTGCCATCTATACCACCGTCACGATGACACCTTACATTTGTAAGATATCCATTCGGAACGGGTGTGATGTGAAGCCTTTAGGGATGAGGAACTGTCGACGTGAAGAGCCTTGCATGATTATGCCGACTTGGAGACCTCGCCGGCACATTATTCTGCTTAGATTAACCTTCGTCTAGTAGAGCTGAGAGAGGGCGAAGCAACATCAAAATGATTGCTCATCTAAGGAGGTGAGAGGGTTGTCCTCCCCCCCCCCGAATCCTAGTTGACTCGTACCACGAGGTACAGGAGCATTATCAAGAAGTGGGGGTGATTGGGCTGAAGGAAAGGTCATATTAGACACTCAGCTTCACCAACCCATCAATCTATCATATCGAGCTTCCTCCACGTCATCTCACCATTCATTCATATCAACATCTACATATTATCATCTTACTCCTACTTCCTCGAACATGGGAATGCCAGGTCCCTGCCACTCCAAGAAGCTCTAGACGGCCAAGTCTCCATCCTTAACTTCTTCTTCCCTGGGTCCACACGCATCGCCGCCATTGTCCAATACTATGTTGGGATCGACCTCACCATCTTCGTTCCTCTGTTTTGCACTTTGGGGATGCTCGCATTCGTGGGCGAAAACGAGTCTAGGATCTGGTGGGAATCCGTTAAGACATACTTTAATTAAAAGACCTGGATTTATTCCGGTTATTTATAACGTGGTACTATTATTTTACAGTGTCGATGATCCACATTCCAAATAACGATAAGCCTTATAATATACTCCTTACTTGGTTATCCACCCAGAATTTTACACAGCAGGCCCGTTCTATTCTTATTAGCACCGATTCAATCTAGGGGTATCGACCGAAACAAAACAACGGATAACATTTGGATAATCGGCCAAAAAATGATTTATCCTATACACCGTGGAATGGAAACTTTAACTTCTGGTATAACTACCGCCCCCTTATTTTCCGGCCAAAGCAAAAATTAGGAGAGCTGGGTTGGTTTCGAGAGGAGGTCTCCGTCTTATATTTCGGCCGTTCTCCCATTATCCTAACAGAATTGCTTAGAAACTGCCGCTCCTCCTATCTGGAACTTGCTCAGAACAAAACGCCCATATTCTATTACCGAGAAGCCACCTGGAAAAGGACCATGCTAAAGGATAACATTATTCGAAACGCCTAAAAGTTTTTGGACCCAGCCCTTTAAAGATAGTATTTATAATATAGCATTCCCTATTACACACACTACCTTTTATATAAACCTCCCGGTATTAAAAGATTTAGCACAAGCATTATTCTTGCGGGGCTGTTTAATCTGGATATTTATATCCTTAACCCTTCTAAACTTAATGAAGATACCCTGAGAACCCTGTTCGAGGGACTTTCGCAGCAGTGCATAGTCCTCCTCGAAGACATCGACACAGTTAGCCTTACTCGGCCTCGCAACGCTAACACAATCGCTGAATATTCACCGTCCAAGGCAAGCAATCCCCAGCCGGCAGCCATGTCTTTCTCGGCCCTTCTTAACGTTATCGACGGGATTTCTTCACCAGAAGCCCACCTGCTCACCATGATAACCAATTATATCGAACATCTCGACGAAGCCCTTATACGACCGGGCTGTGCGGATAGGAAAATCGAGTTCTCCCTTACCGACGAGGAAATTGTACCTCGGTTCTTTTATATTTTCATTAAACAATCGGGAGGCGACGTTGCTCATTCACCAGGAGGCCACCCGATTCGCTGATCGGGCAGAGTGGAAAGCTTAAGCACTTAGACAAGGAGTTTATTTCCAAGATTCCGAGGCTTGAATTCAGCCCCGGCTAAAATTCTATCCTTCTTGGTGGATAATAAGCAGTTGACAAAGTGGGGGCATGGGTGGCAAAGACGAGGGAGGAAAAGAAGAAATCGAGTGATCGGGGAGGGAGTCCTAACTACATGATGAAATTGAAAGTTGGGGGTTACGGATAGTATCTCACTTGTTGTTAGTCTGCCGTTCCCGACACATCTCTTCAGTTTGCGAAATATTAGTTAGCGAGTCGACAGTGAATTGCAAGAAGGACCAAATTGTACCTGATATCATACCTGACAGCGGTTGCGGTGGGAAGGACACAAAGGCGGACGATAGGGACGGCCCCGGATGACTATGACCGACACAGGCTCGCGCCTGTTTGCCTCCGAAACCTAGTAGCATATAGAACGAATGAAAAAGACGGAATATAGGGTTGTATTGGATTGATTTCCCTCGTAGGAGGTCGGATTTATGGAAGGGGGATATATTATTAGGGTCTAGCGTATCCGTGTATTTACTCCGTACGAGCTACATATTAGTACGGCTTCGCGGGGTAATGGAAATGTCTTTAAAGAACTCCCCCGCTCAACAACAACCGCAACATCATCAATCAATCCATCGATTTCCATTGTACACGTGACCTATTATACATCCATTCATCTGACAACTAAGATATAACTCGTAACTCGTACGGAGTAAGTACACGAATACGCTGTGGCGTATCTGATAAGAAACTTAGCGTACGTAGTAGTGTAGGGGAAGAAAGAGCTGGGAAGAACTTGGTAGTATTACTATCCATGTAGCATCGTGTCGTCCGCCCCCCCGCGGCATAAAGCGGCTCGATCCCACGTCCTGATCCTTTGGCTATCTTACCTTGAGTTTCCCTTTCTCTTTCCTGCGCTGTGCTTAGAGTTTCTTTCTCTAGTGTACTGGACGATTCGTCTTGTTATAAAAAGGGGCATAGCAGGCTGGAAAAACCGTAGTTGGTCCGGATGATTGGCTTTCCCCCAAGCCCGGACTGGATGCCCTCATGGGCATCCTCCTGGCCTCTTATCGCGGTCGAGTCCCTCGGCCTATACACAGTCGGTGTCGTGGTCTATCGTCGCTACTTCCACCCTCTGGCCAAGGTGCCCGGGCCTTTCCTCCCGGCGGTGACGGGGCTCTACGCGTGGTACTACAACGTG
This sequence comes from Zalerion maritima, assembly GCA_022664585.2. Classification (NCBI taxonomy): domain Eukaryota; kingdom Fungi; phylum Ascomycota; class Sordariomycetes; order Lulworthiales; family Lulworthiaceae; genus Zalerion; species Zalerion maritima. The sequence continues at coordinate 260,567 of JAKWBI020000003.1, forward strand.
CCGAAGACGGGACAATTCTACAAAGAGATAGAACGGCTTCATAAGGGGCATGGTGAGTCCTTACTATTAGATAACATTCAGCATATATGTATAACCACAGCGACGAGGACTAACATTGCCCACCCAACCGAAAGGCCCCGTCGTGCGCATCGGACCCAATGAGATCCACCTCTCCAACCCAGCAAACTACGACAAAATCTACTCCATAGGCGGGAAATTCTACAAAGACCCCATCTTCTACGGCGCGCTAGGGATAGAGTACTCCATATTCACCTCCTCCTCCAACGAGGTCCACCGCGTTCGCCGCGCGCCCCTCAACCCCTTCTTCTCGCGCCGCGCCGTGCTCGGGCTCCAGAACATCGTGCGCGCCAAGGTATCCAAGCTCATCCGCCGTATGGAGAAGACGTTAGACTCCGGCAGCCCTTTTGACGTGCACAGCGCCGTCCGCGCCATCAGCGTCGACGTCGTCACGGAGTACGCCTTCGACAACTGCTGGGACCAGCTCGACCAGCCCGACCTCGGCGCCTGGTTCAGCGACATGGTAGGCGGGTCCGCGAACTTCTTCTACACCTGCGGGCAGTTCCCCTTCCTCGTCAAGCCCGTCCAGGCCCTCCCGGACGCCGTCGCAAGAAGGCTGGACAAGGGCATAAGCGACATGCTCGACTGCGTCGCCAAGACCAAGTCCCAGGTCACCAGCGTCCGGGAGCGCCTCGCGAGGGGAGAGGAGGCAGAGCGCACCACCATCTTCCACGAGCTCATGCACCCCCACGCCGGCGGCATGGACCGCGCCCCCGAGGAGGTCCCTAGCGTGCAAGACCTCGCCGGCGAGGCATTCACCTTCACCACCGCCGCCGCCGACACGACTGGCAACGCGATAAACATGGCGTGCTACAACGTCGTCACCAGGCCCGGGATGCTGAGGCGGCTGAGGGAGGAGGTCGTCGAGGCGTACCCCGACCCGGACGCGGATATGGACTCTTCCGTCCTCGAGAAGCTGCCGTTCCTCGCGGGCGTGGTAAAAGAGGGCCAGCGCCTCAGCTACGGCGTGATATCCCGTCTCCCCCGGAAGACTCCCGCCGGCGGCGCCGAGTTTGACGGATTCTTTGTTCCCGAAGGTGTAAGTTCTTTAACTGCTTGGCTATATATATGTATATATTTACATATATATTTATATATATATCCACCTTAACCCAACTCACTTGCCGTACCATGCCACATGGCACATGCCCACCCTCATGCTCACGCTCACATCCCCATCCCCACAGACAACGGTAGGCATGTCCTCCTGGATGATGCACCGCAACCCGGACGTCTTTCCCGACCCGGACGCCTTCGACCCTGCCCGCTGGATGGGGGACGCGCAGTCCCGCGCCGTCTTGGAGAGGAACCTCGTGTCCTTCTCCAAGGGAAGCCGCATGTGCCTCGGCCAAAACCTCGCAATGTGCGAGATGTACCTCACCATCGCGAGCGTCTTCCGCCGCTTCGACGACCTCGTGTCTTACGAGACTACCGACGACGACATGGTGTACGTCGACTGCTTCAGCGCTTTCCACCCTTCCGACGCGAAAAAGTTTCATGTGGTCAGGAAGTCCAAGGCGCAGCAGTATAGCCAAGCGGGGGCGTCTTGACCAGGCGCGAGATGGGATTGGCTTGTTTTTTGAGGTGGGGTTTTTTACTAGAAACTGCTAAGCCTGCCGTCATTAGGTGAGCAAGCGTTGCAATTTGTTGGTCATTGCCTATCAAGAAGATTGTATATACCTCTGTTGAGAAAAGCAATGCGAGATAACTGTTAACCTGACAGGATGGACTGTGTCGCCAATTCCCTCCACCTTAACTATTGGGATAAAACTGTTACCAGGATAACTATAAACGGGAGAGTATAAAGTAAATATCGGTTTGCGCTAAGCAGGGGGTATTCACTCTCTCACAACCTCAGCCACCTTATTTTATGTATCCTTCATTAAATCCCAGGCCCTACCTAGCCACGTCAATGAGCGATCGCCACTTCGAGACACCTTTCACGCCTCTCATCATGGCACACCAAGGCGGGAGGGCTGTCCTATCCAAAACACCTAAGCCCTGTCCGCGGCAAGCTGCTCCCTGTCTATCTTGTCCTTCTCCCACTGGGCCTTGGAGATGACAAGAGAGATCTTAACGGGGTTCTGGCCCTTTGTTTCGAAAATTCTGTCCATTTGCTCCAAACTGAGTTTGCTCGTCTCGGGGAAGAGGAAGTATGCCGCGATCAGCTGGAGGCAGTTGTACACGATGAACACAACCCAGATCTTGTAACCAACCTCGTCAATGCCGACCGATATACCATAGTTATTCACGACACCAGCCGCACCTGTGATTTAATGAATGTTAGGAGCTCATTCCTTAAGCATTGGCCGGCTCATGAGGTAAAAAAAGAGTATACATGATTATGAAAAAAAAGAAAAAAAACTTACCCTGTACCATAGCATACAGTCCCATACCCTTCGCACGAAGGGGCAGCGACAACAGCTCGACAGGATACAGATTGTGCATAGTGGCAATCAGCGCGGCGCTGCACGCCTGGAAGCAGAACACCCAGACCACGGTGAGCACGGCGGCCGCCCTGCTCTCCGTCTTCTCGTACTGCCACGACGTGATGGTGACGGCGGTCTGCCAGAGGATAAATGTGAGCAAGCCGGCAAAGATGAGCGTGCGACGGCGAAACTTGTCGACCAGGTACGCTCCAAACGCGGTGAAGACGAAGTAGGTGGAAGTGGTGCCGAAGGTGATGCCCAGCTGCGCGAGAGTGTCCGTGATCCCAACCGTCTCGAGGGCGGGGGACATGTACTGGCCGATGATGCCGCCGCCGTTCCACTGCTGGAAGATGGAATAGAGGACGAGGATCACCGTGCGGTAGCCCACTTCCCGGGTGAAGAAGACGCGGTAGTCATACGCGGCCCGAACTCCGGTGTTGGAGGTCTCGAGGGACTCATCGATCTGGTTCATCATGATTGGCACTATCGGGTCGTTCTCGTCGCCGTTGGATGTCATGAACTGGGTGATCATCTTCCTAGCCCTGTCGCGATGTCCCTTCATGATGAGATAACGGGGAGACTCGGGACAGACGATGTACAGGAAGACACAAACAATCAAGGGGAAGACGGCCTCGAGGATGAAGGGCAACCGCCACATCCAGTCGTTGTCCCACTTGGTGAAGCCCATCATGGCAGCAAGCATGATCAAACTGCCAACTTGGAAGCAGGCACCAAAGATACCGACAAGCCTACCGCGCAAATGAATGGGGGCAACCTCCGCGATGTATTGCGGAGCACTGCACAGAGCCGTGCCAAAGCCGAGGACGAAACGACCAGCCATGAGACATGCTAGGTTTGGAGCAAGACCTTGCATGAGAGAAGCAACGATGACCAAAGCATTTCCGACCCAATTCACACCGCGACGACCGATAACATCACCGAGGGCGAGGAATGGCGCGCCGCAAAATCCTCCAATTGTCATGAGGGCGTTGATGGTGGCGATGATGACTCCGTCGTTGGGGAATCCAAAGTAGTCGTGCCATCTCTGCATAGAATTTATCCCACTATTCGTGCGGTTAGTTAGTATGCTATAATCTCTATCGCCACTGAGACGGCTTTGGTCAACAAGTGATTTCGAGACTCGGATCTGAACGCACCTGATGACACCCCAATCAATACCATAACCGGCCATGTTACAGCCCATCACAAACATGATACCGAGAATGCGAAGGCCGCCCTTTGATCGAATGGAAAGAGCGTCACGAGAGTGCTGCAGCAAATCTTCCTCGGTTATTCGGTGAGCGACAACCTCCTGTACCTCGACGCCGAGCTTGTCAGCTTGTGCAACATCGTCGTGATGCACCGCACCCGACTTATCCTCGGTCGTCATGATGGGTCTCTTCTCAATGAAACGGCTGGAATGTTCCAAATATGTATCGGTGCTTTTGATAGGCTCTAGCAGGAAACGACGAGAGCTGCAAGTGGATGAGGAAGCGACCCTTCACTGCAGCACCAGAGGCAGGCCATAGACATATAGGTAGTTCGATACTATATACATCTAACCCTGGCATGATCCTGCAGCTGCCAACCCCGTTTACATCTATCTCTTCTTCATGAAATTTCGGATGGCTTCCCTTCATCCCGATGCGTCCATCGAGTTCATCCTTTTAGTTGGGGACGATCTATTGAAGAACCTGGGCCTCCACCCTCTCTAACTTCTCTTCTCGGTGGCATGCACAAGCTTCTCGCAAGGTGCCAGCGGAACCTGGCTCGAGAATCATCTTCCATTGGGTGACTTTTGATGATTGAAAGAAAGCGCCATTCAGAGGAACATAAACAACACGCCGTGGGGTGGAAGTGGACACAGATAGTCCAGATGTGCAAGTGGGCATATGAGAAAGCGCTTTTGCAGTCGACATATTGAGGTTGTGACCTTCGAGAAGCTTGTGATCAGAGTTGGAAGTGTCGAGTCTCGGCTTGCATTCTCCCGTTCGCGACATGATTGGTTCCGAGACCCCAAGACGGAAGCTCAACCCCACATACGCCAGGCTGCATGCCTCTGTCGTCCGGTTTTTCCGTCCACTGGACTCACCTGGCCCGGCACCTATAGTCCGGGGGCCATCCCATCCCCGCCGGGACGTCAACTAGACTGACAAACTGCTCCATATCGTTGCAAAGCCGGCGCATTCTTGTTGCTTTGCTTGTTTGATATTATCCGGGTGGAACCCGAGGAAAATAAACACGAAGATGACGGCTGGCGTTTAAAGTTCCCCATGCAGCGCAACTAGCCGAACGAACCACCCTACACTCCAACTTTCCAACCAGTGGCATTTGGGAATCCACGGTCAGCAGGACTCCTTTCGAGATTCAGAGGCGTGCGTAGGGACCCAGAGGATCGGGATTTCGGGCCGCAACCCCAGAGCCTGTTGCCGATACATCAGTCGGAGTGTAGAGGGGAAGATTACCTTCTGGCTGGGAAAAGGCACAGTATCTAGAAGTTGATCACATATCCAGCCAACAGCGATCGCATGTCCCAACCACCACCAGCCATTCTTCAAATCGAATCTCAAAGGGTGTCCTTCCCTCCTAGGGTTGTCACCGAGTCACCATGGACCCCTCATCGTCGAAACACCTCCATCTCCACTACACCACCCCGGCTGTCTCTTGGGATGAGGCACTTCCCCTCGGAAATGGCCGACTCGGATGTTTGGTGTACGGTCGACCTGGAAAGGAGCTCATCCAACTTAATGAAGACAGTGTGTGGTACGGCGGACCCCAGGATCGGATACCAGACTCGCGTTCCCATCTCCCCCGGTTGAGGGAACTTATCCGAGCCGGCAAACATGCCGAAGCCGAGGAGTTGGTTCGGACAGCATTTTATGCAAACCCCTCGAGCATGCGGCACTATGAGCCGCTTGGAACTCTCATGCTGGAATTTTCGGACTCGGAACATGCCGTTGGTGGTATTGGCGACGTGCAGATGGATGACAGCGGAGAGGATGTTGGCGAAGTGAGAAATTACAAGAGGAGTCTCGACTTGGAGACAGCAACAGCAAGGGCTTCTTATGCCAGGAAAGGCACATCCATCCAGTCGGACATTCTTGCCAGCTACCCGGATAACGTCATTGCCATCCGAATATCGGCATCTCGCACCTGTCGTTTCCATGTTCGACTGACCCGGCTGGGCGAGGTTGAGTGGGAAACGCAGGAGTACCTGGATAGCGTCACTGCCGTCGATACCAACCGGTTACTAATGAAGGCAACACCCGGAGGAGCCAATTCTAACCGTCTTGCTGCTGTTCTTGGGGTCCGTTGCGATGACGGAATAGGCACCGTAAAGCCGTTTGGGGGAACTCTGATGGTGGAAGCTACAGTCTGTACTATTGTCTTGGGAGCGCAGACAACGTTTCGACACGCTGATCCCGGGTTTGCAGCAATGGCAGAAGTCAGTAAAGCCTTAGACCGCGGGTGGCTGAGGATGCTCGAGAGACACATAACGGATTACAAGTCTCTCTTCCACCGGACGAGTCTTCGGATGTGGCCCGATAATTCGTCCATACCAACTGACAAGAGAATAAAAGAGTCGAGGGACCCAGGCCTCGTTGCCCTTTATCACAACTACGGGAGATATTTGATGATTTCTTCTAGCCGAGATGGGGAGAAGGCGCTTCCGGCAACCCTGCAGGGTATCTGGAACCCAAGCTTCGCCCCTGCCTGGGGCAGCAAGTATACCATAAACATCAACATCCAAATGAACTATTGGCCGGTGGCAGCATGCAATCTGATGGAGTGCGCCTTGCCTCTAGTGTCACTGCTTGAGCGTATGGCCGAGAGGGGGAAAGTGACAGCCAGGAAGATGTACGGTTGCAAAGGCTGGTGTGCCCATCATAACACTGATATTTGGGCCGATACTGCACCCCAGGACCGATGGATGCCCGCGACTTTGTGGCCTCTGAGCGGTGTCTGGCTGGTAAATGACTGCATTGGGATGCTCCAGCACAAATACGATCACAACCTCCATGAGAGGCTATTCTCTTCGCTTCAAGGCAGCATTGACTTTCTGCTTGACTTTCTCATCTCCGATAGCAGCGGCAAGTTTCTCGTCACCAATCCGTCGTTGTCTCCCGAGAACACGTTCATCACAAGTTCCGGAAAGGAAGGCATTCTTTGCGAGGGCTCTGCGATGGATATGTCCATTGTCCGACTGGCATTTGAAAACTTCCTTTGGAGTTGCGGCAGAATCTCACCTTCAAATTCCTTAATCAGCTCAGCCATGTCCGTCATATCCTGCATCCAGCCCTTGATAATCAACGACCAGGGACTTATCCAAGAATGGGGACTGGCCGACTACACCGAGAAGGAACCCGGCCATCGACACGTCTCTCATCTTTTTGCGCTCTACCCGCATAACGCCATCTCGCCCATGAAGTCCACGGCCTTGTGCGAGGCTGCGAAGAAAGTCCTGGATCGGCGAGCTGCGCATGGGGGTGGCCATACCGGATGGAGCCGAGCCTGGCTCCTCAACATGCATGCCCGGCTGCTGGATGACGAAGGCTGTGGGAAGCACATGGACTTGCTCCTAGAAAATAGCACTCTTCCCAACATGCTGAATACGCACCCTCCTTTTCAAATTGATGGGAACTTTGGGGCCTGTGCTGGAGTACTCGAATGCTTGGTCCAGAGCACCATCATGCCGGATTGGCCTTACCGACTTCTAATCCGAATACTTCCAGCGTGTCCAAAGGAATGGGACAGGGGTGAGATGAAGGGAGTCAGGGTTAAGAACGGCTGGAAGGTCAGCTTCGATTGGAAGAAAGGTAGAAAAGTAGACCATGTTGAGGTCGAAGGAACAGAGGAAGGGAATAGTGTAGCCACGGTTCTGTTTCCGGACGGTGAGAGAGTCGAAGTGGACGGTCTTGGTTGCCACGAGGTAAGTCGAGGCAAAACGCCTGCGTCCCGGTGGGCTGGTGAAATGGGACTTCCTTTGCCATAATGGACGATATTGCCATGGTCTCGGAGACATCGCATGAAGATACTTCCCAGTTCAAATAACTTCTTCCGTTCCCTCTACTAGTAGTAGCATATATTGCCCAATTCAACGGGTGACATGTGTTCAAGTCCGTGCTCCAGGACGCGACATGTGGGAGAGCAACACGTGAACCTTAGTCATCCTACCATCCCTTTCCTCTGCAGGAAGCTCCCGTCCAATCTCAACTTCTTATCAACCCCTCGCTGGATGGATGCTGGGAAGTTGGAAACAAAGTGGCGGTGAGGCCAGGGTTGTCCGCAAGTCACAATGCAGAGAGGTTGAAGAACATGCATATCGCTGAGACCGTCCTTAACGAATATGGAATTATAAATCCTATATCCGTATATGAGCCCCTTTGATCATCATGCGCCACCCTATGGTGGGTGGCTTGAATGGAGAGTGCTTGGTTTGGCTCAGGACATGAAACGGCATTGCTGCAGCCTTTGTGCGGTGCGCTGATGACATCCCCAGACAACCATGGCGCGGGAGACTAGGGTCTGGCCGAACGTTCGTGAAGAAAGCGTCTTGTAATGCCACGGGTTGCCGCCCAGGCGGAAGAGCAAATGAGAAGCTGGTTGGGCAGAAACACCCAAATCAGCCCTATAATGTGTGGATGAAGCGGTTCGGGCAAACCAATGCAGCTTGAAAGCACATTCACTCCCTCGTACATATCCGTCCAGATGTGGGACTTCATATGTGTTTCCCACTGGCTGTCTAAGATGGGAATGCGCATATTTGTCCTGTGGATCATGGATGGCTTTGGATTACAAGCGTCTCTTATGCCTATCCCTCGGGTCATTTGTTCCTTAACTTCTTCCATCCTCAACGCACATTCAAAGTGAGGACAATTTTGATATCAACATAGCCACCTATTGTTGACAGATGACCATGATGTTGACATATAAACGTGCTGCGAGTGTTCGTTGCCCTCCCCTTCAAAGGGAAGGTAAGGTGGTACTGGAGGGGTATAGATGGTGGTTTTTGGTGGTTTTTGGTGGTGTATAATAATTATGACGACGCTTCACGTGTAAATGAGGACTTTTGGGCAAAGTGATTGGGCAAGAGCACTTGACTCAGCAGCAGTTGCTACAGCGATTAGGCACACTAGAGATCGCTCTTGCCAACACACAGGTCGCAGCAGCGACAAGCGGGTGCCAGGGTGGGCAGGAGTGGATCGTATTGAACGATATCTACTGCACCCGCCGTGTCCTCCTCACTCCCCTCCACAACCTCCTCCGACCATCAACAAATATCACCGGCCAGCGACGACCACAATATCGACGACTCCAGGTAAGATCCCCAAGGTAGGTCCTCCCCCGACCAGCGCCTACCTTTTTCGACAACCCACGACAACCACGGCCGCGGCGACAAATGCCCAACGACAACCACCGGTTTTTGCAATCAGCAATTTTTGGTTTACGCATATTCGAAACACTTCAACCTCCGGATTCATCCCGTGCCCTTCATTTCCCTCCGCTGCCGTTTGTTCTTCTTGCCCGACCACAGTGAAAAAAAAAAATTTACACCCCACGAAGCCACCAAGACCACAATCAGTTGTACGTCCCCACTGTCTATCGAAAACCTCAGCTGTAGGACTGAGTTGGACTAATTAAGAGGCGAACAAAATCACAGGCTATTTCCTTTTTTGCCCGAGAAACAATATTTATTAAAACTTTGCTGCTTTTTTGCCTTTCACCTCATTCTTTTCATTACTCCACCAGCAGCCTCCCTATCGAATCGCACGCACTGTAGTAGTGCCTAGTCCCTGAAACCGACATATACCCTATTTGCGCCGTGCAGCAGCACTCACTCGGCCCCCTATCCGAGCGCTGAATTCAACCTCCTCACCGACTCTCGCCCATGTCTCTGCGCAAACTTCGGTAAACCAACGCTCTCACCATGGCCGAACCCCCGTCCTCTCCTCCCAGCGAGTTTAACTGCATCGATGATGCCGTCGCATGGTACAAGACCCAGTATGAGCAGCTCGAGTTCGAGCTGCAGGACTTCCGCAATTCTAGCGCTGAATTGGAGCAGGAACTAGAGAAGGACCTGGAGCAAAAGGAACGGGTCGAGGCACATCTCAAGGGCAAGGTCGAGGGGCTCGAGTTTGAAGTGGATGAATGGAAGGTATGATATATCCTAGGCGCCCCTTCTCAACCCAGAGAAACTAAGATGCGCCAGTTCGAAAGCGGAACTTAACTAGCTAACATTGCACCTTTATGTAGGGGAAATACAAGCAGTCAAAGGCCGAGGCAAACTCGGCCCAGAACACCCTCGAAAAAGAAGTCACAACCCTACGAGAGTCGAACCGCTCACTTCAACTCAAGTTGAGAGACATCGAGGTTGCCAATGATGACTTTGAGCGCCAAGCACGGAATACCTCTTCGTCTCTCGAGGATCTCGAGTCCAAGTATAATGTGGCTATCGAGAGGAGCGTGATGATGGAGGAGGATATCAAGATCGGAGAGCAGGAGCGCGAGAGGCTGCGGATAGAAGCCCAGCATTTGCGTGAGGAACTCTCAGACCTCAAGGTGGAGGCTGAAGTTTTACAGGACAAGATAAAAAAGCAGGAATCGCGACATTTGTCTACGATCTCTACCGACATCTCGGTTCCAGACTCTCCAACTTTCGACCAGTCTACCGGCTCAACAGCTAGCTCGCCGCTCATTACCACGCCGCCCGACTCCAAGTCGATTGCTATCAGCGATACAGTATCGGAGCTGCAAGACCCACCGTCCCCACCAATGTCGGACGCCTCTGCGCCTCCCCCCAAGCCAGCGGCGAAAACACCTGCACCGAGGAGGAAGTCAAGACTACCGTCCGCCGACCACAACATCACGCCGAAACCACCAAAGAACTTCTCATCCAGCATCAGCCGGCCGTCCGGCACGCGCGTTGCTACCCACAACGTCGCGACCAGGACTCCGGCACCGAGATCAACGGCGCCAAGATCCACCTCTCACAAGATACCAACCTCAAACTCCCTCTCCCACATACGAACGCTCACGGCCCAGATGCAACGTCTTGAAGCACGTGTGCACAGCGCCAGGTCCAAGCTACCTGCTCCCGTCACGACGCCTCCTCGATACTCTCCAAGATCATCTCTCCAGGGTGGCATTGTACCTTCTTCAATAACGATTAGAAGCCGCAAAAGGACCATAGGGGCATCATCGGTTGCATCGTCAACTGACGACCCAACGCCAACGTCAAAGTCCCACATGCCCCGCCTCAGCACGTCTGGTGTCAGCCGACTGTCGTTCGGCCCGCTACCAAATCGTGACCCCCACTCAGGCGTGGGTTCCGAGACTTCTGGCATCTCGCGTCCTAGTTCACGTGCTAGTGTCACGTCTTACCAGCGACCGTCATCACGAACCGAAATGAATCCTCCGCCAAGGCCCATGAGTAGGTCCAGTTTGGGAGGAGCAAGAACACCTCTTGGCCGGCCGAGGAGCTCGCTGGGCGGGAGCATACATGGACATTCCCAAAGCGTTACCCACGTCGACGACATCGACGAGGAGCCGATCCCAACGCCAAGTAGGCGCGGCACCTTGACAGACAGCGGTATTCCCGTGCCCCGACGCCAGAGCGGAGGAGCTTCCCTGGGTCATACCGGGAAGCGCGCAAGTAGCGTCGCCAGGAAGCTCGAGGACTTGGGCGAAACGTATTAGATACAGCATCGAATTCGATTTTTTGCTTGCTGTTTTGGCATGGCCGGCCTGTTTGTATGCTTGAACGACGTGAAAAGCTTGTTCGAGAGTGGTAATGATACCAGTTTTCTTTCTTTGTTGGTGGGCGACTACTTCATATTATTCTCTGTCCATACATACACATTACTTTGGATCGACGATACCGACTCCTATCCACCCCTCGAACCAGCCGGCACGACATCGGGGACGGGGCGAGAAGGGAACATATTTCTTTTGTCAGAGCTGGAGCTACAGCGTCATATTTCCTCTGTCACAAACCACATTTATGGGCATAGGGTCGTTCTAGAGTTGAAAGGCATCCTCACTCGTCATAGAATACACTAATGGATGTTCTACGGCAAGGAGTCTCGGTGTAGAGGTTTCGCCGAATAGGTTTGGTTCGGTTTGAATCATTCTCGGAAAGGCTTCTTTCTTGCTAGTGGTATTTCAACTTTATACGGTTATGTCACAGGGTTCATTTCTAGGGGGTACTGAATATTTGCTGCGCAAAAAGGATTAGCACCTTGACTACTTTCTTAGGCCAACCAAGTTGTATTACTCGGCACAGTTGGTAGACACTAGCTGTGCCGGGCTTGCCATGGCGGCACGACGGTGGTAGCTTGCGTAGACAATAGCTGGTCCGTCGGGCATAAGGAAATACCCTACTCATGAAGGACTATTCGAGGTGGATGGAGTTCAGGGACAATGGCAGACTGAAGAGAGAGAAATCCCCTTAGTTACCCACCTACGTCTAATAGATTCCCCGAGATAAAATATTGATAATACCGTCTCAAAGTTACATTTTTGGGTGTGCAGGCCGTTCCTTGCGTCAGACAGGTCCCTGTCGTGTTGTGCAGCTCACATTAAGTATTGTCGACGCTCGGAACATTTGCGGCTGAAGATGGTCAAGGTCCGGATAATGCTAGACGAATAGTACCAGTATATCACTATTACATGCTTACATGACATCAACTCAGACCTCGCAGATCGGATGTAGGCATTCCTGGAATTCACAGGGACCTCGTACAACCACAAAGGATCAGGTCTACCTATTCAGGCTAGCATCCCGCACCCAACCTAGGTATGTATTGAGCCACAGTTCTTATGATATAGATGCCGCCGAACCAGAAAAACACAAGGATCAGTCTTGTTATCTAGCAATATCCTAGGGAATCCGATCTTTAGTGACAGTGGCGGCCAACACGGCTCGGTTGAGATTAACCAGCAGCCTCGTCTCGGTATTGAAGTAAAACACTACCTCAGCCCAATACCGGCGTTGCTAGCTACCTCTCCATCGGACAATCGGATTACTCGTCAAGATCTTTAGTACGGAGTACATGTGGCTCCATCTAACTGCCCCAGGCATGCAAGAAGGAGCATTAGCACCAAAAACAAGTCATCAGAGCTAGTCTCAGCTGGCGGACCTAAACAAGACGGAACTACATGTTTGTAAACGGATATCCGACGGTCACGCGAATGGTCGGCCTTCTCTTCCCGGGGTTTGGACCCTTCAAGTTACGAGCTGCAAACCACCGTGCCATGTAGTAGGGCTACGTTTGGGTGGCTGTAACTCGATAATTTTATCTAACAACTTTCCCAACAGGTGTCTTACAAGTTATAGTTAAAAGCATGATTTGGGCAACTGGAAGTATTTTGGCCTCCTGTTAGAAAATTGCATTGCTTGAATCTTTGACAAGATTCTTAGGATGAAATCCTGTACATCAACATCTCGAAGTGTTGATATCAACTGGACTACAGCAACCTAAACTCTAATGCGTCTAAGACGCAGCATGCAATTCAGTCTCTCAACGAGGGAAGGCGGGGGGGCACTTATAGATAGGCTAGCGTATTCATCCATCCGATTATTATTATACTGGCAGCAGTTGAAGTCTTACAGAAAATGTATCGTAGCGGTTAGTGGTATTCAAGCAAGCCTGTAGCCTCTTGCAGGTCCCTCGGCGCCGGCAGCCGCTACCGGACAACGTGTTGGGGATCTGCGAGCGGACTTGGCTCATCGGCCCGCTCATTTTTCAACCCCAACAATTGGGACAAGATCCCACCGTCCTGGAAACGGCGGCGAAAATGGATGCCCCACCGCCTTTCCTCAACATCCAACATCCGGGTGAAGGCAATGTTAGTCAAACACTGACTGCAGGTCAACCCCCGGAACCCGGTTGTCGACCGGATTCCGAATTGGAGGGGGGCGACGTTGACTTAAACTTGGCTCAACTCCCCCTCGGCCGTTGTTGAAGGGAATTGCATGTCAGACATTCCGGGCTTTCAAGGTCAGGGTTCCGTGATTGCCACCCCAGAAATTTGTGCACTGTAGTTGACGCCACCTAACCTTGATCAAAGATAATGCTGCACACTGCCACGCCACCCCTTTGGAAGCCATGCCGGAAGTTTCCTCTAGCTAGCGGCATCCGTGAATCTGAAAAGTTCCATGGAAACTAAGCTGCATGCGGAAACAATGATAAGCAATTTTGCGAAAGGGTTGAATGTGCCGCCAGTAATGGTTTCAGCGCAATGGTTGGATTTTCATCAAGTCTGCGCGTGCGACGCCGTATGCTAAACTTTGCCGGGAAGGGTTGCTACTAGTGTTTACAGAGTCTGTAGGCTAGCTTGAAGTTTGAAATAGTATGATGTGGGAGGCGTTGAATTTGTGCGAATATGCCACGATAGGGACCTGCATGGATGCGTGCATGGTGTGGTGTTGGGATTTTACTTGTTGCCGGATTCAAATCAACCCCTCAATAGGTTTCCAACGAAAAGAAACAGTTTCTAGGGATGGGGTTGGAAGGTACGGAACAGGAAATTACACCGGATATTTTTGAGAGACACAATGGTACAGGAAATAAACTAGAAAACAAGAATACCCAAGAAAGTTGAGTTGGCGACACGGGGTACAGCATAGTTTTTCGTAAAGGTTACGGACTTAGAGTGCAGCGTAGATCGTCCTGCCCCACGTCCTGGGACTTCCCCAACACCCAAGTTTCTAAGGGGCCGGGGTTGATGTCCTATTGGCCGGGGACCACCAAGTGCTCCATGCGAGCGACGGCAGCGGCTTCCCAGCACCAGAGGCCCGCTAATTTAGGTATCGTCATCAGCCTCGCGAAATTGGGGCACAAAAAAAGTGTTTATAATATTTCTGTCTCGCTGCTCCATCCTCTCCGGCGTCCCCCTCGGGTCCCGTTCACTTTGTTCTTTTCCGTCCATCTTGCCCTCCCCCCATACATTGAAGGCACACACCATATACCCCACGGCCACTCGCATCATTGCCATCTATTGTGTGTTGTAGTGTTCATCCTACAATACCGGCAAACTACACTACCCTTGGAATTGACAGACACCCAATCGGTCTGTCTTCCATTGCCTCGCTCTCTCTGCGTGTAAGTTTTACTCGTCCCGAATATTGGACTATAAGAAAGAGAAGAATACGGGTCTCTTCTTTTTATCTGCCGCTACTTGGCACAAGAGCTGGATAGCTATCTATAAACCACTGCTCGCAACCCGAATGTTCCTATTTGGTGTTCGGAACCTGCCACCTCTCGAGCACACAAACTAACCACAGGGTTTTGCGCTCCAGCTTCTGCATTCGACGGCCCACAGCGAGACTAAACAGGCAACGTGCTACTTCTCCTGCAGCAGAGAAGAGCTCGACCTAAAGTTTCTCATCTCAGCATATTTTCAAGGATACCGAATTTTAGAGTTGACTTGAGAGTAGCCACCCTCTGCTCCCCACGGGCCATACCCTCCTTTTCGTCTTAGTGCCCAGTTCGCCCCCATTTACCAATATACAGCTTATAATCAGCAATTCTCGAACACTCGCAAGATGACGGAGATCACAGGCAACGGGACTGCCGCTAGCAAGCGGATAGTCCCCGTGTCCAATGGCAAGCAGACATATGCTGAAAAGCAAAAGATTGCCGACCACTTCATCGGCGGCAACAATCTGCACACCGCCCGTCCATCCAAGGTAAAGGACTTCGTAGCAGAAAACGACGGCCACACCGTCATCACAAATGTATGTATTTTCCCCTTCCGCTCCCCCGGTGTGAGCCAATTCTGACACTCTGAATGTTCAAAAATAGGTTCTCATTGCAAACAACGGAATTGCTGCCGTCAAAGAGATCAGATGGGTGCGAAAATGGGCCTACGAGACGCTTGGCGACGAGCGAGCCATCCAGTTCACAGTGATGGCAACCCCCGAGGACTTGCAAGCGAACGCAGACTACATCCGCATGGCAGATCACTACGTGGAAGTACCTGGAGGCACAAATAACCATAATTACGCCAATGTCGAACTCATCGTCGACATTGCGGAGCGAATGAACGCACACGCAGTATGGGCTGGATGGTAGGTTTACCCCGCGCTGTCTTTGGTGTGTGTACCGTGTGTCCCTGTGCTACAGCGCGCTGACCATTTTTCTACCGTTCCCCAGGGGCCATGCTTCGGAAAACCCCAAGCTTCCCGAGTCTTTGGCGGCTTCCCCCAAGAAGATCGTCTTTATCGGTCCTCCGGGCTCGGCCATGCGCTCTCTCGGTGACAAGATTTCCTCCACCATTGTCGCGCAACACGCCAAAGTCCCTTGCATTCCGTGGTCCGGAACTGGAATCGACGACGTCGAGGTTGACAGCAAGGGCATTGTCACCGTCACCGATGATGTTTACAAAGAGGGCTGCGTTTTCTCGTGGGAGGAAGGTCTTGAGAAGGCCAAGGAAATTGGCTTCCCAGTCATGATCAAGGCCTCGGAAGGCGGTGGTGGTAAGGGTATCAGAAAAGCCCTGTCGGAAGACGGATTTGAGGAGCTCTACAAGGCTGCAGCAAGCGAAATCCCTGGCTCTCCCATCTTCATCATGAAGCTCGCCGGGAACGCCAGGCATTTGGAGGTGCAATTGCTGGCTGACCAGTACGGAAACAACATTTCGCTGTTTGGCCGTGACTGCTCGGTGCAGCGAAGACATCAGAAAATTATCGAGGAAGCGCCCGTCACCATTGCCAAGCCAGACACCTTCAAAGCCATGGAAAATGCAGCAGTCCGCCTAGGACGGCTCGTGGGTTATGTCTCGGCCGGCACAGTCGAGTACCTATATTCGCATGCGGAAGACAAGTTCTACTTCCTCGAGCTCAACCCGCGTCTCCAGGTCGAGCATCCCACAACCGAGATGGTCAGCGGTGTCAACTTGCCCGCTGCACAGCTGCAGATTGCCATGGGTTTACCGCTGCACCGAATTAGGGACATCCGACTCCTATACGGCGTCGATCCCAAGAGCTCGAGCGAAATTGATTTTGATTTCAAGGGCGAAGACTCGGAGCAAGCCCAACGCAGGCCAACCCCGAAGGGCCACTGCACGGCCTGCAGAATTACCTCGGAAGACCCTGGCGAGGGATTCAAACCCTCGAATGGTGTCATGCACGAGCTTAACTTCCGGAGTAGCTCGAACGTGTGGGGCTACTTCTCGGTTGGTACTGCAGGTGGTATCCACAGTTTCTCTGATTCCCAGTTTGGCCATATCTTTGCTTATGGTGAAAACCGCCAGGCCTCTCGTAAGCACATGGTTGTCGCACTCAAGGAGCTCAGCATTCGCGGTGATTTCAGGACCACTGTCGAATACCTAATCAAGCTGCTCGAGACTGAGGCTTTCGAGGATAACACAATCACCACCGGCTGGCTCGATGAGCTCATTTCCAACAAGCTGACGGCTGAGAGGCCCGACCCCACCCTAGCTGTTATCTGTGGTGCCATCACCAAGGCACACATTGCGAGCGAAGAGTGCATCAGCGAGTACCGCAACGGTCTCAACAAGGGTCAAGTTCCTTCCAAAGATATTCTCAAGACGGTCTTCACCATCGACTTCATCTACGAAGGCTATAAGTACAAATTCACCACCACTCGTTCCAGTCTTGACAGCTACTCTCTCTTCATCAATGGCTCAAAGTGCTCGGTTGGCGTCAGGGCTCTCAGTGATGGTGGTCTTCTCGTCCTTCTCGATGGTCGAAGCCATAATGTGTACTGGAAGGAAGAAGTTGGCGCCACTCGCATTTCGGTTGACAGCAAGACATGCTTGCTCGAACAAGAGAACGACCCGACACAACTCCGAACTCCTAGCCCTGGCAAACTTGTCAAGTTCACTGTCGAAAATGGACAACACGTCAAGGCTGGCCAGACCTTCGCTGAGGTTGAGGTGATGAAGATGTATATGCCTTTGGTTACACAGGAAGATGGTCTCGTGCAGCTAATCAAGCAACCGGGAGCCACTCTTGAGGCTGGCGACATTCTCGGCATACTTGCTCTCGACGACCCCAGCCGTGTCAAGCAAGCCCAACAATTCATGGACAAGCTTCCCGAGTTTGGCCCTCCTGTTGTTGTTGGACAGAAGCCCGCTCAGAGATTCTCGGTGGTGTTGGCTATCTTGAAAAACATTCTTAACGGCTTCGACAACTCTTTCGTGATGCGAGAAAGTCTCCAAGACATCATTGACGTTCTTCGAGACCCTGATCTGCCCTACAGCGAGTGGAATGCCCAGTTCTCTGCGTTGCACTCGCGTACCCCGGCCAAACTAGAGTCACAGTTCACGCAAATTGTTGAACGGGCCAAGTCTCGTCACGCAGAATTCCCAACCAAGACGCTCAACAGAGCTTTCCAGAAATTCCTTGATGACAACGTCGCTCCTGGAGATGCTGATATTCTCAAAGGCACTCTTGCTCCCTTGGTTGATATTCTCGAGCTCTATGGCGATGGTCAAAAGGCCCGAGAGCTGAATGTTATCGCGGAACTTCTTGAGATGTACGCCGATACAGAGCGACAGTTCTCTGGCCGCCGATCCCAAGACGAAGAAGTTATTCTGAGGCTACGCGACGAGAACAAGGACAACATACTGTCCGTTGTCCAGACGGTTCTTTCCCACAGCCGTGTTGGTGCCAAGAATTCTCTCATTCTCGCAATCCTCGAGGAGTACCGACCCAACAAGCCAAATGTCGGCAATGTGAACAGGCATTTGAAGCCCGTCCTTCGCAAGCTTACTGAGCTGGAGTCTCGCCAGACCGCGAAAGTTTCGCTCAAGGCCCGCGAGATCATGATTCAGTGTGCTCTTCCGTCGCTTGAAGAACGCAAGGAGCAGATGGGGCATATACTCCGCAGCTCCGTTCGAGAGTCGAGGTATGGCGAGCCTGGCTGGGATCATAGGGAACCCAGCATTGAAATCATCAAGGAGGTTGTCGACTCAAAGTACACTGTTTTTGATGTATTGACGCTCTTTTTCGCCCACGAGGACCCTTGGGTTTCGCTGGCCGCTCTCGAGGTCTATGTCCGCCGTGCTTACAGGGCATACATCCTCAAGCAAATCGAGTACCACGACGACGAACTTGAGAACCCTCTCTTTGTCACCTGGGACTTCGCTCTGCGTAAGATTGGACAGTCCGAGTTTGGCCTTCCGCTGCAGTCGGCTGCTCCATCCACCCCGGCCACCCCTAGCGGGAGCAGCGAGTTCAACTTCAAGCGCATCAGCTCCATCAGCGACATGTCATACTTGGCCCAGAAGACCGAGGACGAACCCACCCGTAAAGGTGTCATTGTGCCGTGCAGATACCTGGATGATTCCGAGGAACTTCTCGGGCGCGCTCTAGAAACCCTTCCCAAACAGCCGACCAAGAAGCGTGGTAGTGGCCTCCTCATCCCGGACTTGACTGGCAAGCGCCGGCCTCCTATTCCTCAGAACGATGATGAGCTCTCTGCTGTCGTAAATGTTGCTATCAGCGACGCGGAAAGCCGCGACGATCAGGAAACTTTGGCCCGCATCATTTCTATCGTTGACCAATTTAAGGAGGAGCTGGTTGCTCGCAATGTTCGCCGCATTACCTTCATCTGCGGTCGTGTTGATGGCGCCTATCCTGGATACTACACTTTCCGTGGCCCTGATTATACTGAAGATGACAGCATTCGTCATTCCGAACCTGCCCTTTCCTTCCAGCTCGAGCTCGGAAGATTGTCCAAGTTCAAGATCCGCCCTGTTTTCACGGAAAACAAAAACATCCACGTGTACGAGGCTATTGGCAAGGGTGTTGAGACGGACAAGAGATACTTCACTCGTGCCGTCATCCGACCCGGACGCCTCCGTGACGAAATTCCCACGGCCGAGTATTTGATATCGGAGGCTGACCGTGTCATCACCGACATTTTTGATGCCTTGGAGATCATTGGAAACAATAACTCTGATCTCAATCACATGTTCATCAATTTCACACCGGTCTTCCAACTTCAGCCAGAAGAGGTTGAGCACTCCCTTCAGGGATTCCTCGACCGCTTTGGTGCCCGTGGATGGCGTCTTCGCGTGGCTCAGGTCGAGATTCGCATCATATGCACCGACCCGGTCACTGGAATGCCGTATCCTCTTCGTGTCATCATCACAAACACTTCCGGATATGTCATCCAGGTGGAACTCTATGCCGAGCGCAAGTCGGAGAAGGGAGATTGGGTTTTCCAGTCGATTGGAGGCACCACAAAGATCGGTTCCATGCATCTAATGCCCGTTGCCACCCCTTACCCCACAAAGAACTGGCTCCAGCCCAAGCGTTACAAGGCCCACCTCATGGGTACTCAGTATGTGTACGACTTCCCCGAGTTGTTCAGACAGGCAATCCAGAACAGCTGGAACAAGGCTGTTAAGAAGCATCCTGCCATGGCGGATAAGCAGCCCGCTGTTGGGGAGTGCATCGACTTCAATGAGCTTGTCCTTGACGATCACGACAGCCTTATCGAGGTATCTCGTGAGTCTGGCACCAATACGTGTGGTATGGTGGGCTGGCTTATCAGCGCCCGCACCCCCGAGTACCCGCGTGGGCGGAAGTTTGTGTTGGTGGCCAACGACATCACGTACAAGATTGGCTCTTTCGGTCCCCTCGAGGACAACTTCTTCAACAAGTGCACCGAGCTTGCTAGAAAAATGGGCATTCCTCGCATCTACCTGTCCGCTAACTCGGGAGCTCGCCTCGGCCTAGCTGACGAGATAATCCCACATCTGAAGGTTGCTTGGAATGACCCCAGCAAGCCCGATCAAGGCTTCAAGTACCTTTACCTTGACGACGCCGCCAATGAGAGACTTGCTGCCGGCGTCAAGAAGAGCGTCATCACGGAACAGGTAACCGAGAACGGAGAGAAGCGGAACAAAATTGTCACCATAGTTGGCTCAGAGGATGGTCTGGGTGTTGAGTGTCTCAGGGGCTCTGGTCTCATTGCCGGCGCCACAAGTCGTGCTTACAATGACATCTTCACCTGCACTCTCGTTACCTGCCGTTCAGTCGGTATCGGTGCCTACCTTGTTCGCCTTGGTCAGCGTGCCGTTCAGATCGAGGGTCAGCCAATCATCCTTACTGGTGCGCCCGCTCTCAACAACCTTCTCGGTCGCGAGGTTTATACCTCCAACCTTCAGCTTGGAGGCACTCAAATCATGTACCGCAACGGAGTCTCGCACATGACCGCCAGCGACGACTTCCTTGGTGTCTCCAAGATTGTTGAATGGATGTCTTTCGTCCCCGAGAAGCGCAACGCCCCGGTGCCCATCAGCCCGAGCTTGGACAGCTGGGATAGGGATGTCGCATACATGCCGCCCCAGAAACAGGCGTACGATGTCAGATGGATGATTTCTGGCAAGCAGTCTGAGGATGGATTCGAGCACGGTCTCTTCGATAAGGATTCGTTTGTTGAAAGTCTCGGAGGTTGGGCCCGTACCGTGGTTGTTGGCCGCGCCCGTCTTGGCGGTATCCCTATGGGTGTCATTGCGGTTGAGATTCGTTCTGTTGAAAATATCACGCCTGCCGACCCTGCTAATCCCGACTCGATTGAGCAAGTAACCAACGAAGCCGGTGGTGTTTGGTACCCCAACTCCGCCTTCAAGACGGCACAGGCTATCAATGACTTTAACTATGGCGAACAGTTGCCGCTCATGATTCTTGCCAACTGGAGAGGTTTCTCGGGTGGCCAGCGAGACATGTTCCACGAAGTTCTCAAGTATGGCTCATACATTGTTGATTCCCTCGTCAAGTTTGAGCAGCCCATCTTCGTGTACATTCCCCCCTTCGGCGAACTTCGCGGCGGTTCTTGGGTCGTTGTTGACCCAACAATCAACCCTGTCGCAATGGAAATGTATGCCGACGTCGACTCTCGTGGCGGTGTTCTTGAACCCGAAGGTATTGTCGGTATCAAGTACCGCAAAGAGAAGCAGATTGAAACCATGAACCGCATCGACACCGTCTGTGTTTCCATCAAGAAGCGCATGGCGGAGAACAACCTCGACGAGGCCACGATTGGCAAGCTCAAGGAGGAGCTGGCGGTTCGTCAGCAGCTCCTTCTGCCCGTGTACGCGCAGATCAGCATCCAGTTTGCAGACCTTCATGACCGTGCCGGCCGTATGAAGGCAAAGGGAGTGATTAGGGATGTCCTTGAGTGGAAGGAGGCACGCCGATTCTTCTACTGGCGTGTGCGCAGACGTCTCAATGAAGAGTACATACTTCGTCGTATGGCGGCTACTCAGACACCACCGCCCAATGGCTCGCCGGCCATGTCGACCGCTAAGTCTGTTCAGCAGCGCCAGCGCCATATGACAATGCTTGGTGCCTGGTCTGGCGTCGAGAATTTCAACCGTGACGACAAGTCGGTCGCTCTATGGTACGAGGAAAACCGTAGGACGGTGCACGAGAAGGTTGAGGCCATGAAGGCAGAGGCTGTTGCTTCTGAGGTGGCAAACCTTCTCCACGGCCATAAGGTTGCTGCTTTCAAGGGCATTAGAGACATGCTTCGAACGATGCCTGTCGAGGACAGAGAGCAAGCCCTTAAGTTCCTTTCCAATTCGTGAGGTACAGAGCTATAGCTAGAAGGCGTGGTGGATTGGCCTTCACGACGAAACGAAGACTGGGGAGGATACGTGTTTATGAGCAGACCTGTTTTAATTCCATACATAGATGGTTGGTTGCATTGCTTGGAGGGGGCGGGGTCCTACCACACATGATTTATCGGTACTTTTCTTTGCGATTGATGGTTCTGGTGTGTGCTGATTCCATAAGACCCAGTATTTATGTATGAATATTTTGCTGTTATCCGTTCGTGTTTTCTCTTTGAAGAAGATCAAACTGCCTGATTAGCACTAGGTCTCTACCCAGTCATCGGTGAATGCCAATCATGTCATATTTCAGAACCCCCCCTTCAACCCAACGCCATGAAGCTCATGTACCGAGTGATCAACACCTTCGCCTCCTTGCTTTGACTATCGCATCAATCTCGCTCTCTGCTGTCTTGAGACGCTTCAGGACCTTGAGGACAGCTTCTGTGTAGGTAACCTAGTGTTGGAGAGCGTGCTGTGAGCTTTTTGTGCTTCGCATTGCTTGGAGGAGAGAAGGGTGTGGTGTGCAAGCGGAGTTCGGTTACGAGGGGGTCTTGGTGCCTGCGGGATTCGGTGGCGTGGCCTGCGCATCGAAGTTTGTTAGTGGCTATCGATGTATGGCCTGCACTAAAGGTACGTGCTTGGCTCAAGTACGTAGGTATAACAATGATACCCCTTTTGGAAAACGAAAAAAAAAAAAAAAAGAGAGAGAAAAGATGGGTATGGAGATGGATGAGAGGAAGAAATAGGTAGAAGCAAGTTGATATCTTTTTAATGTAAATTGTAAAAACTTACTTGCCCACCCAATTATCTCGAGGTAAGCAAAGCCGCAGGCTCTTTTCGTATCTCACAGGATTGTTCTAGAGAACCATGCTACTTGCAGTTTTCGGGCTCTAGTTTCCAGCCTTATCACTACACTCAGGGTCTTGCTTTTCAGCCGTCCATATATGTCCCTACCAACATGAGTTTGTTTTAAGGTCCAACTAGAGTCTTTCCCAGTCCTAGATTTCGAGGAGCCAGAGCGGCGGGTTCCAGCCCGATCGTATGGCACCGACGAAAGCTTGATCTGGGGGAATGGCCTCGATGCTGGGAAATGCTTCGACACACCAAGATCTTACCTCCGTACCTACCTTTACCATAACTGATTCCTAATAGTGAAAACAATGGATCTCTCTTTCCCCCAACAGGTGCTCCTAGGCCTCCCATATCTGCTTCACAGACATCCACACCACTTCTAAGCCGAGCCCGGACAACATTGGCGGGATCCGACCTCTGTTGACTGAGTGTGTAAGCTCAAGCTGTCGCACACATAGAGGTGGATCTGCACACACTACTACTTGTGACACTTCTATCGCGGATGCAGAATGCCACAACATTGTTCGGCAAACCCCGAATAGGAAACCGTGCCCCCGGGGTGAGTTCGGACAGTGCCCATTCCCCACAATAGAGGTTGATTGGCCTTTTCCTGTAGGAACAGGGGTGCAAATAGTCTGGGCTGTCACACACCCCGCTTTCCAACACATGTACCCCAATTCGTCCAGGCAAGGTGAAACCTACAGTGTCTTTGCGAGTAAGGTTCGCGCTTGCAGATCTCCCGAAGCGCTTGCTGGCAGTAAAAAAACGAAAAAAAAAAAAAAAAAAAAACGGCTCGGAGCAGTGATATTCCGCAAAAATGAAAATGTCAGTTTTGGGCCCCAACCTTCGAGATGTTGCCAATGTCACAGCGCCGCTGGCGGTTTTGCAACCCATCATCCAAACCCTGAACTGGCCATGTTCTCCTTTCGCCATCGTTCCAAGACCCCACTCCGTTCTTCCCCGGGTCTTGAGAAGCTGTGACCCAAATGCGTCGGGAGAGACACGAGTCGCAAGCTTTCTCAAAGCTCAGTGGAGGGACCAGCCAATACTGTGAGAAGGAAGACAAAGCGGCGGGGATGTCATCCGCTGCAGGTCGGGCAGTAGCGGCGCCACCCATGCTTGTCTTTTACCTACAGAACCTGCCTACCTCTGTGGAAGGTGGAAAGGGCTTCCGGGGAAGGCAATTACGCCTGATCGGGGCTAGATTCGGCGGTAAGCTGGGAAGGAAGGGTGTGTAGCGCCCGCCAGCACGGCCAGCCGTCGGTGACGACGCATCCTTCTCGGCATGAAGAAGATAATCGAATGTCAGTCAACCAGGTCTCAGCCGCTTTTTGTGCAAGTGTGCGCCCCTCCAAGGAATAGAACTGTGTACAGAAGGTCTAGCGCCATGGAAGTTTTAGAAATCACCACATTAGAATCTTGGCCAGCAGCATGCGTAAAAAAAGACACCAGTATCGTCGAAGCACACGAACAATCCACACAAGAGGGGTTTTCCTGCCGTTTCTTCCAATAAAGACATTGCTAGCTACATAGGCTGCTATGCGGGGAATATCCAGCTGATGTGGATTACATCCCATGTTAATAGCACCACCACTGGTGCGAGTTCTAGCCCTTTCCCTGCTCGGTATATTAGCGTCGATCACCGCTCCCCTCCGTTGCGGTTGCCAAATATTACTACTTGACATCCATCCCTTCCCTTTTACAAAATAGTACCCCTAAAATTCCATTTTTCGCGACTTCTTCCACCGCGGCAAACAAGAGTGGACCTTAGAAATCAACTACGGAAAGAGCTATGGCTGGATCTTCGCACTTGCCGCCAGGCCAACAGCTGGGCACGGGAGACATTGAAGTGGACGTCGTGAGCTCCTCCCGTCCCTTTGCAACCCTCTTCATTCCCACTCCAAGGGAGGATCCATCCATCAACGGCCTACCCCTCATATAGACTGGTAACTAATTGCTAATGCGAGATCCCTACAGGACATTTTTGACGGAGACTCGGCATACGCTGAATCGTAAGTAGTAGTCCCTTCTTTTTCCCCTTTCTCTCTCGCCCTCCCCTTTCCCACGTGTGCTGCAACTCTGGTCCAACGACCAAAACCTGCGGGGTGCGGGGGGGCAAAGGAACGGAACCGTTGTGGGTTCCCCTTGAGGATACCCTTGAGGATGCCCTCGAGGATCCCTTCCGAACATGCCGCAGGCGTGCCTGGCGCAAGAAAATCACCAGCCAAGTTCGGCTGCCGATGTGGAATCGGGTGCTGCCATGTGGTTCGTTCGGGCCTTGCCGTTTTGATGCTGTGTAACTTCTTCCTGTCCACTGCCAGCGGGAAACAAAACATCATGCATCTTCCACAGTGCTTCCCGCGGCCGAGTTCCCACGGCCCGAGATTGTGGGGTATTCCCCTTCCTTTCCCAACTACCACATCCGTGGAGACCATTATTTGCCGTATCCCTGGTTGCATGGCACATTCTCGTGCACTTGGAGTTAATGTTGCAATGGATGACTTGCACCACTGGGCAGCATCACTGGTTCCCACAGGGCCACTAGTTCTGCAACGGGGCGAGGATATATATAGGCGGTCGGACGATGCACTTCGGTGACCTAAACACATTGCCCTTCAAGCACCCCTGCTCGTCAATGGTTTTTTTCCCCAAAACTCTCTCACGAAAGACGTTAAAGAACTCAGGGCCATCAAACTAATAGCGATCGTAATCACGTAGGACGCACCAAGATGACACCCAGACACTTGCCTCCGAAGCAACCAAGTTCAAATGGGAGCATGGTCGTCGGTACCACGCCTATGGCAATGGGGAGTACTGGTATGTTACCTTCAGAGACTTGCAACGACTTTTTATTGCACGAGGAAAGCAATTGAGACGGATCATATGTTCTCACTGATACAAAAATCGCATGGCCAGGGGTCCGAATGATGAGAAGCAACTTGATGCTGAAGACATGGTTCACCAAATGTTCCTAACCATCCTCCGGGGGAGACTATTCCAGGCCCCAATACCAGAAGATCCTCATGTGAGTCTCCTTGGTGACGATAGAACATCTCCTGAGGCCCATCAATCTGCTATGCGACACTAACTTTTAATATCCCCACCTCAGCGTGTTCTAGACGTCGGCTGCGGCACCGGCATCTGGACCATTGACTTCGCCGACCAGTACCCCTCAGCCGAGGTGATCGGTGTGGACCTCTCCCCTGTCCAACCGCAAACAATCCCTCCTAACTGCCGGTTTGAGATTGATGATATTAACAAGGACTGGACTTGGGGTGAAAATACTTTCGACTTCATCCACGTTCGAATGCTCACCGGCTCCATCCGTGACTGGGACGCTTTCTACCAAAAATGCCTCAAAGCACTCCGCCCCGGGGGATGGATCGAACAGGTGGAGCTATCATCGCACACCAAGTCCGACGACGGCACAATTACTCCAGACTTGCCATTCAAGGAGTGGGCTGATGTCTTCCTCAAGTTGGGGGAGATGACGGGGCAGACTTTCCAGATTTGCGAGGAAGCGAAAGGATGGATCGAGAAGGCTGGGTTTGAAAATGTCACAGAAAACGTGATCAAGCTACCTATTGGGCCCTGGGCGAAGGACGAGAGGCTGAAGGAGTGGGGGGTATGGAGTCGAGTGTATCTCTCGGAGGCGCTTGAAGGCTTTGCCCTGAGAGGATTGACTAATCATCTGGGTTGGAGTTATGAAAAGACGCAGATATTCTTGACGCAGATGAGGCATTCGTTAAGGGATCCGAAACTGCACGGCTGGGTTCCTTTGTGAGTATTGATCCAGGTCCTCTTTCGTCCTTATGTTCAAGCTTGGGGTCTACTGGTCAAGTTATTTCAAGAGAATTCGGCTAACATTGACGGGTCGTATAGGAGTGTAGTGGATGCTCAGAAGCCTATGGCATAGAAAACAGCGGTACGCTCTATGTGTATACATAAGTCGGCATGGACTGTACGTATGTCAGAGACGGATATCGTTTTTTTTCTCTGTGACAGTATACGGCTAGAATAGGTGCTTCAAGGTAAATATTGGAATTGTCTTTCCATGCAGCGGAAATAAATACCCCGCGATCACTTATTTATTGCCTTACATATATAGTACCCTGCTTTCGTCTCCGCTAGTGCATTTACCACCCTTCTCTTCAAGTTCTCGGTCTCCCTTTGAATCCCAATTTTAGCTACGCCGTATTGATGTCCTCTGCTATGGCAATTTTACATGTCGGCTGACAAGACTGGTTGGGAAGTATCAGAACCATCTCCTTCTCTTTGCCGGTTGACGCTTTGTCGTTTTATTTCTGTCGTCAGTTGGACCGATCCACGGGTGGCAGACAAGGTTGCTATGATATAAGCTGTTGTGTGGGCGAAGGTGCGAGTAAAGGGTGTAAGGGTGGAAATCACCGAAATCAGAGAGAGAGGGAGCAGGCCCATTTCATATACATGTTTATTGAAATATCGATACCAAGGATCTCCCCTTTCTTTTGTGGCAGCGATGACTTCTTGGTTGAGTCTGGCCTCCCATTGACCAACCCATGGGGCCAATTCTAGATGTTTATTGGAGACACGTCACCGACGGTGTAAGAAGACCATAAGCCTGGTCTGGTCAAAGTCTGAATTAAAGGTTCCTGTCTATTCGCTCGAAAGGGCTATAAACCCATATATGCATTCCATGAATGGTGGTAACTCTTCATACTCTCGAGATTTTAATCAATTTGATGAGGAACTTCGCCGCGAATTTCAGTGGGCCCGGTAGTTGCACAGCGATTCTTGACATACAGTAGCTCATACGAGTTATCACGTGCATGCAGGGATTATGCTGATGAAACCATATTAGACTTGGCTACAAGATATTAATATTGCTTTCTCGTTACAATTATTAGTGCAAGCAAAGAAGATAAAAACACATATCCGATCCCATAAAATCTACGTGGCAAAGATCATTATATAGCTGTTTATATCCTCGTTGCTTCATTAAGTGTATAACCAAATATGGATACGCCTAATATTGCCGTTTTCTTTATGATATGTGTCCCTGTATAGCAGCCAAGATGGATCTGTAGAAAAATAGGGAAGTAAGGCTTTCTTGCACGCCTGGCAGCCAAATGCATCAGAACGAGCAACAGCAACGCTGCCACCACAACCACGACTACCGCCGCTACAAACCCTCCTGCTGGGCTAAGCTGGCCCGAAACTATCCCGGACGACATTCCGCTTCCGGCTTCAGCTCCTGGGAGCCCAGCGCCACCCCTGATATCCGCTCCGGCATCTTTTCCGACTTTCCCGCTGGGGAAGGAGAAGAGTAGCCAGAGGATTAAGGGGAGGAGAGCACCGTGGGGGATTATACAAATGGGTATTCCATCCTTATATTAATATTAAACCAATATATATATCGGCAGCATATATTAATTAGTTCACTCCATGGGTCTAACGGGTGAGAAATCTATACTTCCGAGAGACTGGGGCAGTGAATCACCTTGTGTTAACAACAATAATGATATAAACACCGTAATTTTTTTTAGCAAGCATGGATAATTACAGGGAAACTACAAACAACTCTCACAATTCACCAGCCCTGCCTCAAACTTCTGTAGCCAAAGCCTTTTGCACGAACAAAAGTTCAGTTGTCGCGGTTTCTAAATTTCAGAGTAAAATTCCACTCCACTCAACCTCTTCTTCTTCTTCTCCACCCGGGACTTTCACCGCGAGCAACATTACCACCTCCGCAGCTTCTCTTCTGACCCAAACCACCACATCCTCTTCACGCGGTTCTCTTTCATATTTCTCTTCGGCTTTACCTTTACCTTCCTTAGACCGCGAAGACACCACCACCACCACCGCCACCACCACGATAAATAGCCAGCGGCGCCGCGAGCACAGAGCACAGCGCCGTGGCAGTAACCTCCCAGCAGCTTCCCGCCAGCGTTCTCCCATCATGGACCAAAATCAGCAAAATCAACAAAGCCAACGGGGTCCTAGCCCGGGCAGCTTCCAGGAACTTCCGAGGCCTTCTTCGATGGGGGCCCACCAGCAACAAGGCGCTTCCCAGGCGCTTCAGCAACAGTACCAGCAGCAGCAGCCTTTCTTTCCGGTGAATATCCCACCTGGTCCTCCTGCCGCTTACAACCAAGGTCCTTTCAACAACCAATTCATGGGATTTAACGATCCCTTCCAGAACACTCGCAACATTGGCCAGCAGCATCGGCAGAACCAAGCTTACCAACATCTCACCCACAATTCTGGCGCTTACTCTTCATATTCCTACGGAGGATTCAACCAGAATAACACCAGAAACACCTTCGGTCCCTTTGGCGGGCATTCTCAGTATCCCCAGTACCAGCCGTACGACACCATGGGCCCTAACCAAGGTCATTACTCCCAGCCTCAATACAGCGACATGTCTCAGTCTCAGAATAAGGCCCACAGCCTTGGCCAGCAAGCTCTGCAGTACTACCAGCAGCAGCAGCAAAACCAAGGTGTTTACAACCACATGCACGGCGGTAGTGGCGGCTCTCTCCAGAACACTGGTGGCTTCAATGCCCAGCACAGCCAGTACTACAATCAGCAAAGCCCTGGCCACTTCCCTCCTGGTCCTGAGCCGATGAACCAGCAAGAGCAGCAGGGTAACGTTGGTGTCTCCCCTGCTTACCATCCCGATTTTCACCCCTTCGTTACCGATCAACATCCTATCACTTCAGAGGAACAGCGACAGCCCCTAGCGGGAATTATTACGCACTCTACGGCTCAAGACCAAGTAGATCCAGGCCATCATACTCCAGAGCATGCCCGAGCCGGGGATCAGCGTCCATTCATTCCCGGATACTACTACGACCACCAAGGCTCGCTCATTCGCGTTGGCGGGCACCATCGTCACGTCAACTTCCCTCACGTCGACCCTGCTCCCATGCAACAGGAGCAGCTACAGCAGGTCATGCGCGATGAGACTGAAACTCCCGCTGGACTTTCGAGCACCACTGGCACTCTTCCCACTTCTGCCCAAGTCGGAAGCAGCATGCAAGCCATCCTCGAACCTGCTGCAGAGCAAGCTCGAGTTGCCGCCCCGGCTCATACGCAGCAGCAAGATCAACGGTCCCGGCAAGCCACCACCAATGCCGCCTCCACATCTTCAGCCAGGCAAGCACCTTCCTCCGCCGCCGGCGCAGGCGCACGCGCCGCAACTGGCACGACAGGTATGGCAACCCCAGCCCTGGAACGGCCCTTCGCAGAGCGCATGGCGGAAGCCCGCCAGGCGTTCATCTCCGAGGCAGCACAGGTGCCCGTAAACCAGCGCATCCCGGCCTATCCTCCCCCCGGCCTTTTTCATCTTGCCGAAGAAGAATCTCCCGTCGAGCCGGCTACCTCTCCGACCATCTCTCCCCACGGCGGCGCTAGCGGCGGCGGTAGCAACGACGGCACTGCTGCACGCGCACATGGACATGGACGTGGACGTGGACGTGGACGTGGACTTGGACTCGGGAGCACCCCCGGCAGTCGCGCCATTGTTCCTGGCACCACCACCACCACTCCTGATCCCGCCGCGGCTCCAGGCACCGGCGGCTCTCGGCCTGGCTCCGGATACGGATACGGATACGGACGCGGACGCGGATGCGGCGGCGGCGGCGGCAGAGCGCCAATCGCCGTCGTGGTGGGCCCCGGCGTCGTGAACGCCCACGGCCCGCGAAACTTCCCGCAGTACCACGTCGTCGTCGATCGCGATGGCGAGCCCGTTTTGCCCGGCGGTTTTGCTCCTTCCCCTGCCACCGCCACCGCCACTGCCGCCACCGCCACCGCCACCGCCGCCGCCGCCGCCGAAGCCGAAGCCCAAGACAGGGCATACCGGGAGACCCTCGCTCGGGCGCAGAGCCTCGAGCGGGGCAATCGGGAGAGGGCGGCCGCCGAGCCGCCCCTGACCGGCGCGCGCTCGGAGCGCTGGTGGAAGGACGGTTTCGGGGACGACGACGAGTTCCTCCCTCCCGAGCTGAGGGGGGAGGATTCCGATGTCGAGGAGTAAATGAATCCTCCGAGGTTTTCTTCTTCTAGGCGGTGCGGTTTCGGGGGGGGGGGGGGGGGAGTTTCTTGCGGTGCGTGGCCTTCGGGTCCTTTTTTTTTTTTTTTTTTCCTTTTTTCTGGCCGAGATGGGTCAATCATGTAGTTAGATATCATAGCTGCGAGTCCAACATTCTCGGGCTCTTGAAAATATTAAAAAAATAATAATAAAATAATAAAAAATTCCATCAGTGACTTTCTACAATTTCCACAACACGTAAGAAGAAAAAATTCTGTGGTTTTTTTTTTGGAAACACGTGATTATTTAAATATGTTAACAAAGTTATAATCCCGGTGTCTAATCTTGTCCGGTGCTACGAAACAAATAGTTATGGTTCGTTTGACTATTGAAAGAAATGACGTTAATTCCTTGCTTGGGATTATCATTCGCATAGTATATAAACACCAGGATAATAAGCAGCAATATAAAAGACCCCCTTGGGTAAGAAAGAGCTCGTTTGGTTCAATTACTATCTTTTGTTTGGTAAGTTGTAAGCTTTTCGCGCTACTATAGTAGATACTCAACACGTCTTGAGAGGGGTCGTATACACATGCCAAAGCCTTTCTGGCTCATCGGGAATTTTAGTAACTGAATCTTGACCAAGGCCCCCCTAATGACAACGAAGCGTAGGGAAACCTAGGAATCATGGCCTTTGAAGTTCTTTGAGGGGCTACTGACCATGGGTGACAAGGTTTGGATCCAGATGCCTTACCCACGAGCCTGGAAGATATAACCAAGAACAAAGGAAAGGGACCGTCTTGATTATTCTTCTTTCAATAGGACAACGCTTGTGACTGAACAAGATCTCTGTCATGTGGGGAGTATGTAGCTCTAACTTGCTTCTAGGGGGTGGACCATGGAACACTATTTGACTTCTGAGTGGGCTTGAACTTGGCCAAGAGGCATGAACATTCCTACGTTTACCTATAACATACACATCTAGGCTTGATATTTCCGCTCCAAATTATTACCAGTCCCCTATCAACATTCTGAATCCCTCCTTTCCCACTCTCTCTCAAAAGTCTCAACCGCCCTAGACAGAACGACAATGGAAGACCGGGAGCCACTTCTACAATGCTCTCAAAGAGTTGATGAAGACGCAGAATTCGACGCCCGATCATGGCACACCACCACGTCCTCTACGCTAAACTCTCCAAAGATGTGGTCTCCGCTCCAGGGGCGCGAAGACCTAGCCGGTTCAAAGCTCCCGGGCTCAGTACCCTCCGAAAAGACCCAGAGTGAGGCCTCTGCCCCGCCAGCACGCGCAGGCCATCTCGAGCTGGATCAGCCAAGAGACGAACGCGCTGGGCCTAGAAGCCACCACGCCAAGACAATCGCTGCTCCTCGAAAGCGAACGCATGCGTCCTTTCCTTCCGAGAATCCCCCCGGGAAATCTCTCTCGCGACGCGTCAGGTCGCTCCTGCGGGACCTGGTCGTAGGCCGCCACCCCGCCGAAAACGGGAAAACGAGGGGACTCCGAGAATCCCAGGACGCCGGGGAAGAATCCGCGCAGGAGGCCAAGCAGCAGCAAGGCCAGCCACCCGGCGGCAACAGCAGCAGCACCAGCACCACCACCACCACCACCAAGGGCGCCCCTCCACCTTCGCTAAACTACCGCCAGCACACCCTCCCCGCCACCAAGCAAACAGCCTGGCACGTGTGGGAGGAACAGCAAGTCCTCATGCACCCATCTTTCCGGGCGCGACAGCACGTCTCCTGGCGTCCCGAAATCCGAGCGGCCGTGAGAAGGAAGCTCGAAGAAGACGAAGAGCGGCAGAGAAAGGCGAGGATGGCCCGGAGGGGGATGAAAAAGGAGACGGAGGAGACGGAGGAGGAGGAGGAGGAGGTGAAAACAAAAGGGGAAAACACCAGGGGTGGAAAGACGGCGGTGGTTCGGCTTTGTCGTAGGTTTTTTTTGAATTGATTGCGGAGTCACGGTGGTTTAGTTATGTAGTTCGCTGCTTTACCAACCCTCCACTGGCAGTGACTATCGCCGCTGCCGCCGCTGCCGCCGCTGCCGCCGCCGCCGCCTGTCTGTCTGTCTGTCTGTCTGGCCGGCCGGCACTGGCGTAATAAAAACACTCGCACACACGCGTATAGGTACACGGGGAGGGCAAGCATCGCCGAGCCATCACTTCTTTCCCCAAAAGCTAGCTCATGTATGTCCGAATAAGCTCTCTCGGCCATGGTAGGGAACGCTTAGATACATCATCTCATATATGAGTATCTATCTGGTGGCAACAAAATTTTGTATTTAAATCTAACTAACTACCCAACTAGCAAACACATGAAAAACGTGGTAACGTACGCCATCTCATCTTGAAAGACACTACTTCCTCTCTCACCTCGATATATACTTTAAACACCTTTAGACCTAACTAGGTAGAGAGGTTTATAATGATATTTCACAGCACCTACTTTTTCAGACACTCCCGCTTACCCCTTCTCATCGGACCCGAACAGACTATCCGTAACATGTACCATAACTCGACACACACATGTGTACACAGAGCCAAGTTTGATTGAATTCCTGTTATTATTGACCTTCCAGTAGAAATTACGCCCGGGTCAAGAACTCGAGTCACAAACTTGCCAGTGCCCATACCATTCAGTAGTAGACGAGGGATGGCAGATCAAGACTCTAAACGGAGATGAGCTCACTGGAAGTTAGCTTTGGATCCCCGTCACGGCTCCAAAAGCGTATTTTCAAACATGATACGCCGGCACAAAAGTCCCTCGGCCCTTGCGACATCCACCAGCATGCGATACGAAATTTGGAACATGCAGTACTAGAGCAATCATCCGAGTTTCATCAAGATTTGCACAATGCCCACCATTGCCGGGGATAGCTCAGCTCAGGTTGACCACTCAAAGTCACCATGTGAGTGCATCTGTAGTACAGGGTAAAAGATGCTACGAGTCCGAGCGATCCATCACTCGCCATGCACCAGTCGACGTGCCACGCTCCCCCTACAATTCACCACATCAGACTATAAAAGCATGTCTGGCTGGGAAAGAAAGGAAAATCCTCCGACTCCAAACATAAAACGGAATTATAACAAATGCACAAACGACTCGAGACCAGGATATCTTTCTTCCCTTCCAAAACGCCTGTAGATGCAATGCTTTAGACAGCTTCATTTGTCCCTTTATTCCCATTTCAGCCAGGTGAGACCCATTTGGCCAACGAATATGTTGTTCCCCATGGTAACAGCAACCTCGGTCCACTCCTACGAGTAGTAGGAAGTGTTGTGACCAGGACGTATCGAACCAGAGGTGTAGATTTGGTTATGGCCATACAATGGCTTTTTGGCAGGTCTGGGTGGCTCGTCATCATCGCTATCCAGAGTCAAGTCAATGACTTCAGCCTTCCTCTTCTTGCTACCGCTGGACGGTTTTGGAGCACTAGAGCTCTCTCGTGATGTAATAAAACCCGGGGTTCCAAGGGACCTTGCCGGCGTGAAGGGAGTGGAAAACACCTTGCCATCATCTGGAATCGCAATGACGTCGTCATCGATATCTTGGTCATCATCGTCGTCTCCACCAAAGAGTGCAGAGCTTTCGCCGAAAGACGGCCGAGACTTCCTACTTGGGCTGTCCTTTCCTAGGTGCCAGCGGGCATCGGGTTCTATGGTAACCTGATCCAGGTCGTCGGACGTGTTGTTCAATATTTCTTTCACGTACCTGTCACAAAGTCAGGGCATATGAAGCTGTAAAGATTGGGAACTAACTTACATGTCCACAGCCAAGTCGTCATAGCTTGCCTCACGGTTGCAAATAGGACATCTCCACTGCGGCCCCTGCTCTTGAAGTTGAAGGTACGAAGTAGCATCAAAGCACTGAATGTGCTTGCAAGCTTGTCCTCGACATGGCAGCCCAAGCCTCATGTATGAAAGGGGGCACTTGAGCGAAAGCTTTTGGGAGGTTGCAACGATATCTGGGTCGGCAGCCTTTTTTCGCACTGCAATAATACCATGTAAGCAAGTCTGCCAGCAAGAGACATAGTTTGAGTAGGCAACAGACAGTCGTCAACGGTAACGTGCCTAGGAATCTTCCGACTTATTTCTAGGCATTGAACCAACTCTGCAACGGACGTTACTCTGCATACGCAAAGGACGAGGTGAAATTTCTGTGGGAAAGTTAGCAAAGTTGAGCTTTTCATTCAGACAAAGACAAGATATGGGATTTTTCGGAGTGTGAGGGCAAGCATCAGACAACTCTGTCTGAAGAGCGCGATGGCATGTAAGGTATCCTACTTGTCCGGAAAGAAGCTGGGTACGTTCCTGCATTGTGAGGGCGTAGGTAAATGTCACTCTGTTGTTGTAGTGGGCAGGATTGAGGCGGAGGTGATCCGTCAGGTCAACAGGGCGGGTGGATCCTGGTTTACGCTTCAGGCCTCTCATGTTTGCCTTGACATCGCCTCCGTTCACCTTGAGCTCCGAGTTTTGCGGGAAGGCAATGTTCTGGCTGCCCAGATCCGAAGCTGCGCAAAAGAGCATGACCCTGAGGCCCGATCCGGGGCCGCACCGAGACAGGAGAGCTTGATCCTGGGTCCTGACGAGTAGTTCAACGGTATTCCTATGGTGCTGCATCGCTACCCATGGATATTCATTAGTACCTGGCGCCACGAGAACAAAGAGAGGATATCAGTAAACTTCTAGCACACTTACGTTCCAAAACTCGTGTCTCTCCTATATACGCCTCAATCTTGTAGAAAGGGCTCTCCCTGAATGTGATACCTATTTTTCTTAGCGATGGAACTCCAGGGAAGGTTAGGAATGAGATCTGTTGCTGGTTCATACTGCTGTAGCCCTGGGGCGTTCGATATTGGTTGCCATAATCTCCAGTCTGGTTTGGGTGGGCTCCGTTGTAGTTATCCTGTCCGTACGGCGGCATTGTTCTGTTCGCGTGACCTGATGCCGGAGCAGCTGGTGAGGGTCGATTTCCATTGTATGACACGGAATGTGATGCGTTCTTTCCTCCCTTTTGGGTATCCTGTATGCTCTGCCTGACGTGCTGGAACTGCCTTGGGTCACTTGCGCTCTTGGTAATGTCTGGCCGTGCCGCAACCCCCCAGTTAGCTTTCTTCCTCTTGTTTTGCTTCGGTATGTCTGCTACTGAAATCAAGAACGATAAAGCAGGTTGGATGCGACAAGGAGGAGAGTTGGGCAGAAGCCAGGTCCGATATCCCGATGCGTTAAAGGGTGATAGGAGGGAGCCCAGTTGGTGTAGAAATTGAATGGGAGGTGTGGTTGGACTTGAGCATGTTTCACACAGGGGCAGGAGTAGGGTTGCGGATTTGAATATGGGTATGAATACGGGTTTGAGATTGGGTTGGAATTGGGGGGAGGGTAAGGGCTGTTGTTGGAGGATTGGTGTGCATTCTCGGGAACCAATTCCTCCTTGTCCAAAGAGAATGGTTTGTGCTCTTCCTTAGGGAGTGGTTGATATTCTTCTTTTATAAAGGGGTGAGGAGTTGCTCTAGCTATGATGGACAGAACAATCTCTGGAAATCCTCGGCTTCAGGGAAACATACACAGATGGAGAGAGGGCGAGCCCAACCTCAAATGTAGGCTTTGAATGCTAAGTGAAGACGAATATAGCAATGAGAAGTAGTTTATGGATGCGATGGGATGATAGTGACCCTGACAAGATGATATGGATGAAATTGGGGGGATCCTTCAATGTTACTTACGGTTGACTATGCGATTTTGCAGGTCCATCTTCACACCCGTCGCCTTGAGACCATTAATGGTGCAGATGTTCTGCAATTGCTTGTTGAGGAAGGAATGCGCCCTGATGGTTCGGATTAAGGCATCCACGTCACCCTGGGAGGTCATCCCCGAGGAAGCCATAGCTGCACGTCCTCACTGCCCTCTTTCCCCAGACAAGAGGTCGTGCCTTCCCAAGCAGGTATTCCGGAGCAGTAGCCTGGATCCTGGGCCGGGGCAGACAGGTTGAACGCAGCAGCACCGGGAGGGAAGGAGTGGTCCTCTGGCGAATATAATATACGGAGGTAGATGCTAGGTGACTATCGGGTAGAATGAGCTCGGGTACCTAATATCGGTTCTTGGCAAGTTCGAAGACGGTTAAAATAGGGCAGGTGGATGGGCGCCAGCGAATACGGATGATTGGAATATTTTGAATGTTGTCTTGGGGCCGTGTGCCTGAAGAGGTGGGCAACTTCAGTAATACAAGAAAGGTACGAAGTTGCGTGGTCGAATGGAACTCCTAAGAAAGATGTTAGCATCCAGTTTGGCTAAAGTAGGGGCACCAGTAATCAAAATGAATGCGCGGTCGCATTCACCGTATCGATTTGGCCCAGAGTAGGAGGGATGGTGGCTGACTTGGTGTTCCGCGGGTTGATATCGAATGGCAGAGAACAAGGCTATCATGGAGAGTTGTTGTTTGTCTTTGCTTTGTGCTGTCGTGCGCGCGCTAGGACGGGTAAGGCAAAGATAAACAGTGTTAATTAACCGTGTTAAACATCTCTACCGCATGCGTATCCGAGATTCGAGAGGTAGACGGTATGGCGCTCGTGGGATTAAACTTCCCCTCCAAGCACACTATCGCAGCTGGCCATACGCGATCCGTCACAGCTGACGTTCAAGGCAGTTGAGAGGTCTAGGCGGGCAGGAACGGCAGAAAAGAAGAAAGAGGACAACCAGGAAAGTTCTGAGGCCGGACAGGTACAAACCAAAGGCTCATTGGGTACCTCCCGTTTTGTCCCAAAGCCATTATACAAAAGGTACCAAATGACCAGGCTACAAGTACCGTGGCTTGTGCAGGCTCGTGCTCCTGCCTCTTCTAGCGCCCCACTAACATTTTCAAGCCATGACCCGAAACTTTTTCCAAAGATAAACCCCAGGCCGCATCACATCCCATACAAACCCCACGCATCTTATCGACTCCCACAACGAACCCCGACCAGCTTATCCACGATCGATCTCTAAATTCCATACTTGCTGCCTCGTGTCCCACACTTCACCAGCACTATGGCCAAGTCTTCGCGATCTAGCACCAACAAGGCGAACAACCGCCGCCTCAAGAAAAATGTCTTCGGTCCTGTCGAAGCTGCCCGCATCGAGCGCCTGTCTTCCAAGCTCCTCGAGCTAGCTGCGCAGCCCAAGCCGCCAAAGCCCATTCCAGAAGAAGAGATGGTAGACGCCCAGGAAGAGAGTAAGTTCTATATCAAATGCGCCAAGCGCTCGGCTTGCCGAGGATATATATATAAATATATATATTTGGCTAACAGGTAGTTCCCCAGGACTAGAGGAGATGGAAATCGAGAAGGAAGATGTGGTGGAAACAACCAAAACTGACGAGAGTGAGTGCGACATCGTCGCTGAGGGGACATATACCGTCTAACGACTATCTTTTTCTTCTCTTACCTATCCATTTATTTTTACGAGTTCTAATCCGATACCACCTCTCAGCAGTGGCCATGGATGTTGACGCCGAAAAGAAGCCCGAGACCAAAGCCAAAAAGTCCTCCGGTCGAGTCGGGAAGCGCAGGATCGAGAAGAAGAGGATAACAAAGAAATCCATCGTCTTTCGAACATTTAAGGACACCCAGACAAAGAAGAAGAGAAGGAACCAAACCTGTTGAGAACACCAACCATATCTTATTTTTTGCGATTTCCCCCTCTTGACATAGCAACTGGCGTTGGGGCAGGCGTTTCCCCTTGACCACGACTTTTTTATTTGCACTCATATGGTTCTCTTTATTGCCGTCAACAGGGGCGGACTTTAAGTTTCTGGCAATACCCCCAATAGAGAGGATGGAGATGGAGAACTACATACCCCATCATGACAATGACACAAACGATCGATCTCAATATTTATGTCGCCCAATGGTGTGGACCGAACTCGCCTACCTTACCCCCTTGTCTATATTTAGTATGTGTCGTCACGAGCGTTTACCATTCTTGACTCTAGGTTGACCGAAACTTGGTCTGTTGTAGCACAGAGAGTAAACTTCTGTTGGTCAACACATCGTGCTGGGGGCGAGCATAGCAACGAAACACCTTTGAACAAGACAACTACTAGTAGGGTGGTTCAACACGTCTCTAGACCCCCATGGGGTTGACGGTAGGTAGCAGGATTTTGAGACTACACTGGATTAAATCCCCTGTTGGGGGCATTCCCCCATTCTGAGGCATATGAACTTTAAGGATTGATGAAACGGTATATCAGGACCGTTTTGATGGAAATCCTCATGACATCCACTCCCTCTAGAAGCTCGGAAAGCGGCGGGTTAAGCATGAAAGGGGCTAAGCTTTCCTTGCGTAAGTACTATATCGAGCAGTTTCGAATCTGAGCATGTGGGTGACATCTATCAAGGGGACCTAGATAAATATCTCACCTTAGCCTATCGGCCTGTTCCTTCCTCTCTAAGAAATAGCAAGCTTGGACAAGTTAATAGGTGCTTACTATAGTAAATATTACTCTCGTAGTAGGTCGATCCTATGATAGTGAAGTGAAATATCCTCACAAAACACCCAGTGTAAAGTGATCATGGACTCCTGTAAGTTCCAAAATAGGATCGCGACTAGGAACTTTCCCCGGAATATCTGCTGTATCTGGTGGATAATTTCCAGCCTGGGATAACAACGCAGTTGCAAGGAGGGAGGAAGACGAGGCCAGCCAGGCTGTCCAAACGATGGTGGCCAATCATAGCAGTCTCGCCCCCGTTTCTCAGCCTCATACATGTTTGTCCTCAAACTTAACCCCTCCTCCTTTTGTAGGCGAGATGGTGGTGGGTTGGGTACCCCGTCCCCAAACCCATAACGTTACATGAAAACCGTTCCAGAACAAATCCACATACAGTCTTAATTCCTCGACTCATAGAATAGAATCAAGCATCATGTCCACAGAAGTCAGGGACGAACCTCGGAATTTCCGACAATTCAAGCAATATCCGTTTGACTAAATATTTGTTTTCCCTTTTTTTTTTTTTTTTTTTTTTTTCTCGGCGAATAATTATTACCTGCGTACAAAACATTTCCCTATACCCGGCGTATTCGAGAAGGAGAACGAACAATACATTACATCCAACGATTGCCGCCGCTATTGATCATTTTCCCCAACGTGCACACAAAACTACCCGAACTCGTCAGCAATCAACACCCAGCCACGATCTACGCTCTGATTCCCCCCCTCCCCCCCCCCCATTCCATCCACGCAAACCAACCTGAACGAATCCTACTGCGAATGGGGACTTGAAAATTATTCCCGATTAGTTCATGCATAAAGGAGAAACCCTCGCTCCTCCCCTTTACCACCCACCCATAACGGTATATCATGCCCCCCTTGCAGCCCGACAAAATCGCGTCCATGTCCAGCCCACCACACACCACCCATGAGCTAGGGAAACACAGTCCCCACACGTCTGTAACCCAAACCGCATGAAATCCATCGGCCGCACCTCCAGGATCAGGCCTCGTCGAAGCTGAACGGTTTATATAGTGCGTTCCGTCTGCACCACATACCATCACACAACCAAAAAGAACGTATCGACGATAATAAGACCGTTTTGGAACAGAAGCCTCACCCAACAGCAGTAGACCAGCAGCATCAAATCCCATGTACATTTTAACTATCCACTAGTCTCTTTAGCCCTTCAGACGAAGAAACCGGGATGACGTTCTTCAAGAAAGGTAGGAAGGGTTTGAGGAGGCCCCCAGCAGCACAGCTACTAGGGAATGTTGTGTCACACGGCACATTCTGCCTCTTCATGTTGGTGGGATAATTTAAATAGGGCTGAGGCGCTCAATAAAGGTTTGTTAATACTACCATATATGTCATGGTCATCGAAACGATGAATCCACGTCCGATACCTAAGGTAGTTAAAGGTAGAGGACGTAGCTGGTGTATGTATAGAGAAGCTATTTGGCCTTCGCTAGCACATACTTCAGCTACCTAAGGTGCCGACAGCGGAGGCTTACGGCGTTGCGGTCGGTGTGCCGAATGCGAAGACTCAACAAGAGGAACCACATGTGCTTTAAAATCGACTATATGTATTCCCAGCCAAACGGGCCGCGGAAGTCATGTCAAGGAAGGTGTTTCCTGGTCACGATAGTAGTTGCGAGAGATCTTTTTTTGTCTTATCAACAGAAATCCAACCCCATACCTAGCGACGCTCGTTCAGATCAATTGTGGTATCTACGGCGTCATCGCATGTCGCCCAACTGCTCCCTATCCCTCCTTCTACTCATATCCTCCCTCTGACGTCCCTATGCGGCCCACGAAATATTCCGCCGTAGTTTTGTTTCGGCTGGGGCATTTACGATGCCGAAAATTGTAATGAAGAAAAATAAATACTAGACAGAGAAAAAGCTTTCGTAATTAAACAAGTTATTGACCCCACCCCGAGGTTGCAATGCAAAAACCCTTCCTCGCCATCCTCCACTTGCGTTACACTGAATTGCTTCGAGTTGTGGTATACAAGGCCCTCAAGTCGTTCGTCGAGAAAAGAAACTGGCGATAGCGAGAAGATCCAGCTAGTGAGCTCACTGGTAATAGCGGTAGGGGAAAATCAGACACGTGGAAGGAGAAAACGTAAAAGCCGGTTTGCCGTTTCATGGACGATTGGGAGAGGGAATGCAGGACAGTCATTAGCCTGTGCCAGTGCGAGCTGGCGAGTCGTCGATTATAGTCGTGGCGATATCGTAGGAGAGAAAAATCCGAGTCGGTACCCGAAGGGTATCTTTAAATGAGGCCGCATAGGCGGAGGTTCTCTTGGATGATAATATCTAAAAGGGTTCCATTAGCACATGCTCCCTGGGTAACGAGGACATCAAAGTAGGAGTAAATTTACCATTGACGGCTGCCATGACGAAGCGAATTTGAGTGGTATCCGTGGCGCAGGTGAAATGCGTGTAGATCTGCTTTGTCTCGTGTTGGTTCAAGCTGACGAAGCGGTTGAGAATGTAGTCGCACGCAGCGGCATAGTCATCACCGCCCTCGTAATCAGGGAAGTAGTTCTTCATCGGGCTAACCGGGAGCTTCTCCTTAAACCTGTCAATCTTGTTGAGGAACAAGATGATGGATGTCTTGATGAACCACCTCGAGTTGCAGATGGAGTCGAAGAGAGTGAGCGCCTCCTGCATGCGGTTGACAGTCTCATCCTCAAACAGGAGTTGATCGTACTCGGAAATCGCGACGAGGAACAGAATCGTGGTGACGTTTTCGAAGCAATGAATCCACTTCTTCCTTTCAGATCGTTGGCCACCAACATCGAACATACGGTATGTCAGGTCACCAATGATGAACGTCGTCTCGGTAATACCAGTAGTCTTGACACGAGAGCGAAGCACATCTTGGTCGTTAGGCATATAATCCGGAGCAGCGATACGTGCAATGTTGTCGAAGTAGCTGCGTTATGGTTAGCGGATGCGCGCGGCTAAGAATTAACGAGGATGCACTTACTATCTAGCAGAGTCGTTGAGCTGGTACTCACGAGACCGCTTGAAGCACTCCTGGACACCGCGATCTTTCCATAGCGCCTCAATGGCACTGCCGACCTCTGGTGGCAGCACGTCGCCTTCAATCTGTGCAGGTTGCATGAAGATAGTCTGGACGTGGTACTCCATCCTCTGGTCCTCAAGTGGAAGCTCTAACGATTCCATAGCTTCGAGGATGACACGCATGGACTGGACAGTGTTGCTAAAGATGATTTCCTTGAAGGATTCCCGCTCATCACGGGAGTAGCCACCCTCATGGATGAGTTTCATCTGCTTCAGGATAGTTGACTTTCCAGATTCACCAGCACCTGTTCGGGATGTTAGTCGGCGATGTTTCTGGGGTTAAGCATGCTAGCAGTTGTTTTTCCAACATACCCAGAAGTAGCATCTTGATCTCGTTTCGTTGCATCATCTTGTCCCTCTTGAGCTGGTTCTCGATCTCTTCGTTGCGGGCCTTGCCCTCCTTCTCTTCTGTGCTCATTCCGCAACCCATCTTGACGGTTGTGCTATGGATTTCCTACTATGTCTTTGATGGTTATCCAATTACTCGCTGCGGACGGCAATGGAGATACCCGAGGTTGTGTTCGTTGTCTGTGAAGTTGTTTCCGAAGCGGTCAGTTGTGGCCAATAAGACATAAAAACCAGGTTGTTAAAGAAATGGACGGTACTGTTGATAGCCCATCAATGATCATGAATCGGTCGCGAAAACCCCGGCAATCTGCCACGGTTTAGGAAATAACAGGACGCGGTAATTGATGATGTGAAACTCACAGGTGAAGAGGGGTGATGATTTCGCTGCTGAGTTTGGTGTTGTCTCTAAACACTCGCACTTTACCGAATTA
Organism: Zalerion maritima; assembly: GCA_022664585.2. NCBI lineage: Eukaryota > Fungi > Ascomycota > Sordariomycetes > Lulworthiales > Lulworthiaceae > Zalerion > Zalerion maritima. The sequence continues at coordinate 303,876 of JAKWBI020000003.1, forward strand.
TTTCGTGGGTAGACAGCCGTTGGCTGAGGTGGTATCGTAACTTTCTACTATGGGTACTAAAAAGGGGTATTGGAAAAAAGAGGCACAAACAATTGAAGGAATACGAACGAGTCGAAGAAAAAAGGCGAAGCCCGTCAGAATGCGGATTGGGAGGAATATCCGCGAGTCGGGAAGAGCAGAAACAGGCGGTTTAGGGTTTGTCGCGGTGCAAGTCGGATGGGAAGAAGGAGGGAAAAGAGGGAAAAGGTGGAGGCGGCGATTGGGGATAGAAAAAGAGGAAATGGGTTGGACGAGGGCGGTTTGTAATGTGAAAGGTGCTGGGGTAGTGGTCGCGACTGACGGGGGTGTACGGGGGAAAATGCTGGGGGGGAAGGAACAATGCAATTGGCAGCTGCACAAGTGTCCCCCTTAGCGTTGACGGCGACAGCGAGAAAAGAGCAAGAGACGGTTGTGCACCTGGACGGTGAACACGGTAATTACTGGGGTCTTCAATTAAAACTGTGGGCCCATACACTAGGGAGTTCCTAGCTAACTTCGCACCATCAGTGGCTACAAGAAATTCGATTCAGGGTGTGGAAGGATACCACAATAATATTAGCAGTCACTACCAAACGGTTCGTTTTCTTTCCCTATTTTATCTCCTTCTTCTTCTTCTTCTTCTTCTTCATCTTCTTCTTCCGCCCGACTCCTGGTGCATGCACCACTAATATGCAATATCTGCTGGGTATCGTCAAATGATGGTGCCTTAATAACTGTGTTGTTGGTACTGTACCTACATGAGTGAGCAAACCTCTTTTCAGTGGCGGTCTAGCCCTAGTGTCACTTTCCATCTCTCAAAACCTTACTGGTCTCCCTCTGCGGGTACTCCTGGTGTCCTTGCCAGGCAAATTTTGCCAGCGGGCAGTGTGTCCGGATACCTGTTGGCAGATAGGAATTAGGTATCTCTGGTTTTAGGTACAAGCCGCCCTTGCCGTTACTGCTGGAAATTTTGTGTGGTCCGGTGCAATCCCCCTGTGCGCTAGCCTCTGCCAGCCAGCGCCTCCCCAAGAAACCAATCTTATCCGTAAGGACCTACAGTACATAGATGCCGGCATCTCTTATCGCAGCTGCCTAGCAGCATTTCACGATATTCAGGTCTATCGGACCTAGGTGGCACCTCTCTTCCTTTTATCTGAGGTTTATTTTTGCAAATCTTTCCAGAAGGCCTCTAAATATTGCACGGCTTGATGCAGACGTTCATATGAGTGTTCCTTCGCTATCAATTGCATAACTGAAATCTGGACAAGGATCTTACCACCTAATGGGACACCAGACGCTCTCGGAATCTTCGATGTGGAAGCGTCCGCTACAGCGAATCGTCAACTTCACCGGAGAGGATAGCGGCCATAATTGACAAGTCTCGCCTGTGCAGTCGACTACCTACTACTGTACATCAATTAAATGCCGCCAATTGTATATTTTCCGGGCCACGGGGTCTTCCCAAAGATGGATTGCATCCTGACCTGATTTTTGTTGCATGTCACACATAGCGGTGATGGGAGTAGGAGGACGACCGAACTGCGGTGCGAACTGTGAGTGCCCACAATGCGAAACGGAATGGGGAAAAGCAAGGTGAGTACCGTTAACTCGAGCCGTTGACGCTAGTCTTCCGTCGACCAGGTACCCTCTACCACTTCATTTGACCCTGCATTTGGATGCAACGCTATTCTTCCCCTTCCATTGCATGCCGGCCTGGGTTTCTTGGGTCGGAAATATTCAGATATGCAGTCGCCTTGGTTCAAAATATCGCCGGGCATATCATCCTCATCCATCCCGTTCGAGGAAACAATTGCCAGCACCGGCAGGGTGTTCTGGCAGGCAGTTCTTCCGTGCTGACTCTCCGTATCGAAGGCCATCGCCCGACTTGTCCAAGACCAGCCCTCACACTCGGCATCATTGAGTTTTGCCAATTTCAACATTGTCGCGAACCACTCAACTTTTTCCAAGGTGAGCATTTCGCAATTGCATAAGATCGGTTGTTGTCCCGAACTCAGCCTCAAAAAGATATCGCTCCGAGGGCGGAAAAATATAGTGCCAAGTGAGTTGATAGCTTTTGATATGATATCGCACTTCTTGTCGCGCCAATTTGTTTTTTCCAAACGGGGGATGTACGGAGATCTGACCACTCAGGGCGGAGAAATCTGCAGGTTCGTGATAAAGAGCATCGCGGCCTTCCATGTCTGATCGTACCGTTCCTTTTTTGTGCTCTCCCTTCCAAGGGCTCTTGCAATCGATGGGCACTTCTTCACAGCACCGGCAGCATCCCCATAGCCTGGTTTTTTGCAGCTCGCAGTAGCGCTTGATACCAATGCCTTACTAAACTTTGGCATTTTGACGGGCATTTATCTCCGAAATTCAGCAGGCGCATCGTCATTTTCCTACCGGCCTATAGATTCTCATTTGCAATCCCCCATTGATTCCACTGGTGAACAGCAAACGGAGCGATGACCAGTCAATCCCTCGTAACGGATAGTGGGATTCGAGCCGTGCGACGATGGCAACAGGGCAGGATTAATATTGGCTAGTCAGGGGCCCGGACCAAGGTTGAACGACACATAGAGGCGATCCTGACTCAAGGCATTCCAAGTGATTGGATGGGGCGATACAGCTTGTGAAGCGAAGCCCATGGCCCACGAACGAAGACACACCTCGATCCGTCGAGTCTTTTGCAGTGCTTCTTCAGCTCTTCCTCCTTCCTCCTTCCTCCTTCCTCCTTCCTCCTTCCGACAGACGACTCCTAGCATTTCTTTATTACCGCCCTCAGCACCCGCTGTGTCGGTATCCGGGCCAAAAGTCTCAGCCGTCGATGGCAGCCAGCCATGAACCATCCACACCATAAACAACCGGCGAAGCCTATCCCGTTCCCGCGGAGCCTGAGGATAGGGAAGCCCATCAACTTCCGTGCCCGTCGGTAAGCCTAAACCCCAAGTGGGACGCGCCTGTCCGGATTCAGAAGCAATAAGTCCTGCTCCATACAGTAGTGTGTATGCACCACTGGCAGGCCGCATGCAGGCCTTTTTCCTGACTCGATTCACGATGTCCCGCACCCTTCTTCCCTTCTCCATATTTGTTAGTTGCGGTCGGGCCTCACACCCCAAGACACGACTCCGATGCTTTGAAACAGCAGTCAGATTAACCGAGATTTATCTTCCATGCGCCCTTCTCTTGCAGCTCGTCGATGGGCCGGTCCGATGTCAGAAGCATCCTCTGGACATTTCTTTCATGAGGCCGGAAAAGAGTATACTTCAGCGCCTTCAGGAACAATACCACATGGTAATGTGATCGGCCTGGTGGCGTGCGTTGATCTGTCCTTCGCTGTGCTTATCAGCTGACATTGATATATTGGCATTGCACGACGGAGAACGGAGCGAGGTTTGGCGGAAATAGGCCCGTGTAACAGCCGTTATCAACCAAGGGGATGAGAAGAATGAAACCCCCATGAGAATGAAACCCTACACACTTTTTAGTTTCTTGAGTCTTGACGGACTACCCACCAACCTTCCCAACCTGCGCAGTATTTTCTCTTTTCGGTCGTGTCAGTAATACTCGACAAGCAATTTCGCTTCCAACAGATCCCGTCGAAGTCAAGTCACCAAAATGGGAAATTTGCCAAAAACATGCCGGTCTATGCTCGAAGCGGACATAGGTGGCACCAAAGACCAGGGGGGGCCACATGGCGCCTTTTGCCTCCTTTTTCGGTTGCAGGTTTTCCAGAACAAAAATAACGTTTCTGCAACCATTTTCCACCAGCGTTGGGTCCTGGACTCCGGGGAAACGGGGTGATCATTGATGACGCTACCTGCTGTCGCTCCCCTTTTCGACTGCCGGGGATTTGCTCTCGAGACGATGACAGTAGCAGGACTCAGGAGCAGCCATTTTATAAAACAAAGTGCCGCACAAAAGTCAGCATCCCGTCGCGTAACCCGTCTCGAGGTGGTCAATTATTCCAATTCGTAGGGCGCTACCTAACCTTACATCGAGGAGACCATTTGATCAATAGGACTTGTTTCTTCAAGTGTGCCTTCAGTTTCACAGGGTATATCTTCTCGTCCTTGGACAGGCTATTACCTGGCATTCTTCTCGAGATGAGGTACTGCGCATGGCCCCTCGAGGTTGCATTCGTCTTGTCAGAACTGCATCACGAACCGTTACGTGATGCTGCCAATACCTCCACGTACCTACATAATTGAGAAGCTTACGTAGTACAATAGTAGGAGTATGGACTATAAGTGCACACGGTATGTCGCACCGGTGTGGGTACGGACAGCACCGCCGTCTCTAATCCAACCAGCTGAACCTTATTAGGCGTATCTTCACCTGTTTCGGAGAGCTATCGAAATCACTGGGGAACCTCTCACGAGCGCACACGGACAGTTGGAGACGAGCCGTGCACCCTCATTTCACCATGGCGAGCAGTGGGGGGGCTGGGCAACTAGAAGCACCATTGGCTCTTCATCTCGGGGTCAACACCGGACAGTGGGGCGAGACTTGAGCACCCGAGTAGGAATTGGGTCCAAATCCCAATAATATCCCCTTCGCCAGCCAACGAGCAACAGCAGCTGCCTTCCCAGCACCATTCCCATGCGCGTCTCGACCGCGTGGCTGTGGTTGCCGCTAAGCAACGCCTGGGATGCATGGGGGGACGTGCCGTGCACCATCGGGTTTTGGCTCCTTTCTAGAAGGCTTGGAATATTCGACGCGGAAGATTGCCTCATCACGGCGATGGCATGGTTGACGATCACAGCCTACAGGTCGTCATCGTAACGGCGACCCTGTCCGTTTTCCTCAACATGGCGGTACTTTCATGGATATATCGTCCAACTGCAAGCATATCATACTGCAGCGCAACGGAGTCCCTTGAGAGTCCATGCACGCAGCGTGCGGAATACACGTATGTTTTATTCGCCGTGGGGCGCGCATGGCGAACATATTTCCAACCGCATATCATTGTGCACCCAGAGCTCTAGAGCCTAGAGTACTGATTGATCTGGCCTTCTATGGCTTATGTACGTCCGTCCGGACGCGACATACGGTGGTGAGTGACGAGCCAACTAGAAGAGAGACAGGAGCGATGCAAGTGCGTGCATGTCATCAAGTGACATCTGTGTTCCTGCTTTCCCATGACCCATAGGCTCTCCATTTCCCCCCATCCGATCTTGGGGAGGACTGCCTGCTTCAACGCGTCCACAGTGTTCTTCCAATCCTTCTGGAACGAAATCAGGACCAGACACAAGCGAGATGACTTCCCGTGGCCGTGGTCCAGTATGCAAAGAAGCAGTTGCGCAACTTACCGTCCACTGTCGCAGCCCGTTCTCGATGCTCCGAGCCCACTCCGGCCCATGGATACTACTGTAAGTGGCATCGAGGTGGTATATAACAGTTCAGTCTACACTCTGCAAGGGTTCGGCGGCAAGGCGCATCGCATCCGCTTCTCTCCCAGTCGTCGCATGCAGCATGCTCCAATGAGTGCCTCCCGACCTTCCTCCCTCGTTTACCAGACATGGCGCCGAGTCTTGGGAAACGTGAAGTCCTTTTATCTTGCGCCACCGTTGACAAATTGTGTGCTACGGGGTGGCAGAGACAGGCTCGTTCAAGAGGGCAGAAGCAACGCCGGCTGAAAATCAAAGAAAATCAGAGACAAAGAAGAAAGCAGGAGAAGCTTCAGCTCCCTATCACTGTTTTATTTATTGAACACAGCGATTCTACGGAGTGTCACGAGGTTGAATTAGTTATCTGTTGTTCCGTCGACCGTTCGGTGTGTGAATGTGTTTGGACTAGTGGTAAGAGAGCCATGCTCAAGTTCAATAATTCACGCCAAGTTCTGTTTACTACAGTGCATATATGCTCTTGGGGGTGGGGAGTTCCTGCTCTTAAACGACTACCAGGAGCTGGTAAAGAGTGGTATAACGCCGGAACAAGAGATCTTGATTCGGCACTTTTCCTATTTTGAGCCATCTCCCGAAGGCCTCCTCGAGCAAGTAAATAGTAAGGCTTGGTGTAACGCTCTGAAGGGAGCGCCAGAAACAGCTGAGCAGGCAGTGAAGGAACAGCCTGAACCAAGATTCGAGGCAGTGGACATGATATCTGGAATGACAAATCCAGACCCGACGGCTAGAACAACGGTAGATCAAGTCATGATGCATCGATGGTGGCAAGAGGCTACTTAAATAGCTCTTGGAGGTGGCTGCAAGGGCGGAGGTGATGAGAAACCAAGAACCCATGGCCCCAAGTCGGCATCTGTCAAATACGCCACTGCGTATCAGATACATTATCGTGTATCTAGTAAGTAATAGGCGTATTTATATATATAATATGTATGAGTTATAAACTCGTATGGCCTAACAGGGGCAATAATAACGCTATAAATGGCTTCCCCGCTCGCCCTTTACAAGTAACCTAGTTTGACATCTACACATCTGACAGGTAGAATACGGAAGCCGAAAAAGTCGAGTAAAATATTCGGATCTTCGAAATATTTATGATCGCGGCATTATTATATATACTAACTCTAATCCCTCAAGATAATTCCCTATTAAAAAACTTAAACACTACACCATTCACTGCCTATCTTCCTATCCCTAGTATTATGCCTACAGTGCCCTACCATCCTTTGTGTCCAATACAGCTTTTACATTCTATATTCCTTCGCAAAGGCTTTTCTGCCCGCCACTCCGAAAAGAATATCCTTACGGGGTAATGGGATAGCGAGCCTGTTTCCTCTTATGCCTCTCTGGGGGGGGGGGGGCAAAACTCTTTAGAAAGGAAGAATCTTAAAAGATAAAAATGTACATATAGTTCAAGGGAAGGGTGTTCGAAGGGTGAGGGCATTCAGAAGGCGAGGATATTCGGAGCGTGAGAGTATTCACACATTGGTGGTCGGTAGTGTCGTAATAGTTTATTCCTGCCACTCTTGTGTCTTCTGCCATCTGACGGGGATAAGCGGCAGCCAAGACCCTTCACTTCTTCTGTTTTCGCGTCTCGCATTCCGAGCATCTGAGAACTCCGCAATGGAGGCAGATTTCGTGTCCAAGGGACATGCCGCCAAAGTTGCATCGACACTAGCTTTAGTCAGCAAATATACGCATACTCGTCAGGGGTATTCCTAGTATTGGCTCACGCATATCCAAATCCACACCACCTTGGGCTTACGTTTCCCCTACGCCATTGGTTAGCTGATAACTAACCTCGATGTGGGGATTTCTGCCGGCCAACCATTTTTCTGGGATATTATACACAAAGACGGACGAACCTGTCAAATGTCCCTGCCAGGCCGCCTCTCTCGTCCGTAGAATCCCAACGAAAGGGTTTGCGGATTGGGCGCGCTGCTAATGTCGGGGCAGCGAGCCTTGTGCTCGTAGCCACTGACAGCAACTCGCTAGAACTCTGTTGGCGGCAAAAAGGCAGCCTCGCAAGGACTTTTGACGTGTTCGTCCGTATTTGGAAGGCGAATATGATTGGGTGGCGTATTAACGGTGGGAGTGATTGGCTATGCTTCGGATAACGAACGGCGTGGAGAGCGAGCGTGGATGGCAAGCGGAGTGGATGAGAGCGAGCGAGCTGTCGGAAACGCGAGCTTTCTTAGTACTCAAAATATATACGAAAGGTTTCTCTCTTCATTGATCGAGTTCTGTGTGGCTGGGGGGGGGGCTGCCAAGACGACTCCAACCCCTATCTACGAACATGGTGGATAACTAGCATCGCGTTGATGGAAAACGCGTGAAGGTAGGGGACCGTGTCAGGAACACCGTGACACCGTGACGAGTTGGCACGGTCGGAACAAACGAATACGGATAATGTTTGCTCCGCATAGACTTACCCGGTAATTACCCGACGCGACGAGGCTGTTAAAAGTGCATGGGTACCCAACGCTAACGGGGGCTAAAGTGCAGCTTCTGGTGAGTACATAGTAGATATTTTAGTCTAACAAGATGAGTCCATGTGGTAGTTTGCCCAACTCAATCCTGGCCATGACCAAGAGATTCATGGTCAGGCAGCATCTGGATCAACTATAAATATTCTGATACTCGCTCGCAAAAATTGCTACGACACCGTTTTACCATCGCGGTAGTTACTTTTCGTGACACAATGCCTATCCCGACTATCCTTCACATATTACATCTTGTCATTTCTCCCTATTGACCCCCGTCGCTATCCAAATTTCGGAATCGCTCGAGCTTAGTGTTTTCTTTGTCGTACCTTGCGACGTCGCAATTAAGTTCAGCGCGTGTTATGCGCGATCCACGACAGGATCCCAAGTGGATTTCCAGGATTCTGGTTTGGCCGAGATTCGTACTTCGGACATTCCACGGGGGACAACCACAGCTCACGACATGAATGCGCTGTTACGGTCCCCAGTGTGCCACAATACCCTGGTCCGAAGTTTTCACCGTCTGCGATGGATCTGACGGAGAGGGGAGTGCCTCATCAAGGTCCAATCGGCACTTGGCCTCAATTTTTTGCTGTCCGTCATAGGCTCGCCGGACAACACGAGAACCAGACTTACATAGAGTTTCTCCGCGATGCATTTCGTGGGGTTGGCCAAGACGATGAAGAAGACATGGGAGAGGACAGCAATGGGGGAGATGATGGGTACTCAAGCAGCGATGAGAGCCAGGACCCGGCTGAGGCTTCCGAGACGAGAATTTCCGAGACCGATATTGTCGGACTCTTCATGGGAGGCGAAGAGGACCTGCAGTCGTACCACAACCAAGCCGAGACAGTCAAAGGATTCTTCGATAAAGCTTCTGAAATTTCTGACAAGAAAAGGACAAAGCGGATGGGCCTGGTTCTCGACATCACGAATGGAAACCACTGTCATTGCCATGGAACATTAAATTTACAACAATTTCACCAGGCACTGAGCAAAAAGGCATGTCGACACCGCGTCTGTTAATTCGAAAATCAAAGACAGCTGACAGATCTTGTAGAGGTTTAATGTTGTCGGAATCGGCGTGGACGGCACGGCATCGGACGACGCACCCCACACGAGCGATCCATTCTCAGAGGATGATATCGAAAGGCGGCTAATGTAAGCTCTCAAATTACACTTCATTTTCGGCCGTTACCTGATTTATAGATACGCACGAAATCCGGATCCTCAGTGCGTCTCGGCCCTCTTTGAGACGGCATCACGAACACAGGCGGGGTTTTTCAGGGACTTCGTGTTTAGGCATCTAATATCCGAAGCATCAATAGGGGTGACTATTGTGAGTTGCGGTGTTCTTTTGGCGGGCATCGCCTGGCCTTCGTGGAACCCCAATATACATTGGATATGCATATTAACATCCGTGGTGCATCATAGTCTCGAGGTTTCCCGACGTTTGCTCTATATATGCAACTACCCTATTTCGTGCTAAGGAACAACAGGAATTGCCGCACCGATCCTCGCCGGGGTGCAAACGGAGGTCCCTTGAAGAAGTCAGTTGAGCTCCGATTCCTCGCATCGGGTCCAGAGCCCCGGATCCCATGCCTGTACGAGGGCGAGATATCCGTCCTTGTGATGGGAATAGATAACTTGAGATGGACAGCACTGGCATTTGACGATGCCTTCTTCAACAAAAATTTCGCCAAGTCCTATGATGGTCTTTTTGGGGGCCAAGAGTGGCCAGATCCGCTTGCGAGGAGCCAGTTTCCCGTTGACGATAAACATCCCCAAGACCCTAGAATCTATTTTTTGAGGCTTTTTGTCATTTGGATTTGTGTGATCGAAAAGGAGGCACAATTCTATGTCCGAACCTTGACGGAACAGGTTGAACGGCAGTACGTCCCATCTCCGTAGAGCTAGTCGTCGGGCGAGCTTGAAATCATCTCTTCCCCCCAAGACACCGAAGCATCAGACCTAGCTCCCGTCTTCTCTACCACGCCCTGATAACTTTTTGAAGACGGCAGTATCAACTAACCAAGGTGAACTCCAGGAAGAAAACGAACAGCCACCCATTGAGCCGCGACGTATCCAAGGAGAAAGCAGCCGCGGAGGATCCCAGGAAGCTCACGGAATGGAACACTGAGATGGTGACGTCACTGGGGGTCTTGAGAGATCCCTTGTCACGGACAGTACAAACCGGCAAGAAGTTTCTCGAAGATGACTCGGGGTTCTTCTGCAGTCCGAATAAGGCCTCCCAGCTATACCTCCAGGACATTCGGAAGAAATTCTCCCAGCTGGATCTCCATGAAAAGCAGCTAGACAACCTGGAAAAGGAACTTGATAAACAACGCGGCCGGCTTGTCAGCTCCATCCTTCTCCTTCAGCCGGGTAGAGTCGACAACTAACACCTGACAGCTGAGTTCCTTAGCCATAGAGAATACCAACACCACCTTTTCCCAGCAGAAAACGGCCGAATATGTCAAGATCCTCACCGTTATCAACGTTGTAAGTTCCCTGACTGGGTAGCAAGAGAGGGCACGACTGCTTGACCGATTCTTTAATTCTTACATATTTCAGATCTTTTCGCCGGTCGGTCTCGCCTCCAACGTAATCAGTACCCAGGTGTTTCCACAAAACCTAATGTCGTTCCTATTTTCTTTACTCACCGCTTGCATTTCGGTTGCAACCGCGTTTTTACTTTTGCTAAAATTCGACATACTTTGGACCCTTGTTCTCTCATTTATATGCAGAGGAGCGGACGGCGGAACATGTCTTGAGAAGAGCGGGAAAAAAGTGAAACGTGAGTGCGACGATGGCATTTGCTCTGCAGAAGCGGCCACTTCCACGTCTACAGATCGTAGCACCTCAAGAAGGAGGGCCTGGAGAGGTGTTCGCCGGGGCAGAAGGCGCAAAAGGGACAGGGACTCGCGGCACTGCGATAACGTGTAGCCTCATCCGCCGATTCTTAATCGCTCTATTTTTTTTTAAAATGCAACTTTGCTGCGGGTCGGCATCCGATGATTACGCAGAAAGACATCCACACCCCCTTCGTTCCCAGATGTTGTGCTATTAACTAGTTAGTCGCACGAATTCTCGTGCAACCACTTCAACTGCTAATGCTCCTTCCTCCCTTCATGTGATCCCGGGCAGTTTTATGTATAGCGGATAGCTTTATATGCGGCTGCCTCGTCTAAAACTGCCGTTTCAAAAATGGCAAATAAAAAACACAAAAGGGAGCGGCGGCAAGGGGGGGGGGGGGGGAGAAGCGACGGAGAGGATCAAGGAGTAAGGCGTGGCTTGGGCGCTCTTTGTAATCTGCATACTATGTATGATAAAATTCCCTTTGCCGCCATCGACTTGCGGTGGTGACCCGTGGGCGACCTACCAATCACTCATTCATCTGCCGACCTCTGAGTTGTCATACAGAGCTCCTAGAGCTTCTCTCGCCAATCGTTTGGGCGCCCGCCTCGTCGAAGATTTGGTGCCCGACCAGGCGAACCCCGCCTGACGCGGAAATCTACCACTGACTCTCTTTAGTAACGAGCAAATCCCGAAGGACTTCCAGTACTACCCTCGACCCGATGCTCTAGCAAGTCTAGCCATCTCCAGCATTGGCACGGCAACAACAATGAGGTCTACCGACACTCTCTCTGCCCTTGAGGCTTCCATGTCGGCCTTCGGCCTGGACGACGCTATACCGGCCTTCCCAGGCGCAAATGTGCTGGTCAAGCCGATTGACATTTACCAGTCGGTCATTGCGGGTATGCTGCAGAAGTTTGTTGAGAGTGAGCCTGGTCTCGCCTATGAATCCATTCAGAGAGTTCCAATAAACACGATGGAAAATGGAGACCTGGACGTCGTTTTGCCCAGGTTGAAACTGTCCGGGGTCGACTCAAAGGAGCTGGCGGCAGATCTGCTGAAACAGGTACGTCATCGACAGGATGCCCGAGGGTATCCAACCGCCCTCCCAACATCCCATACAGTTGCTAATAGGCCTGCCGTCTTAGTTTCCACGGCCACACCCCCTTTTCATGTTCCCCTTCAAGGATGGCGTCCATCTTCGGCTGCTTTTCTCGCCTAAGACCCTGCCTCGTCTTTTGCTACCATACATCAGTGATAGGAAGGAGGCCTATGGCAGAGACGCTTCACGTGGACTTCGAGAAGGCTCCGAGACCGAGAGAAAGCGAGTCATTGTGGAGTTTTCCTCGCCTAACGTGGCATCGGAGTTCAAGAGCTCCCACCTGACCAGCACCATCTTCGGCGCATTCGTCTCAAACATCTATGAGGCCATGGGTTGGGATGTCGTCAGGACCACCTATATTGGGGACTGGGGAAGGCACATTGGGCTCCTCGGCGTAGGATGGAAAAAGTATGCCACGGATGAGGAGTGGAAGAACGGGAGTGACGCCTTCAGGTACATATATGACGTATACAAGAGGATAGAGGAGGTCTTCAAGCCCGAGCAGGAAGCCTCTCGGGTTTGCAAGGACGATAAGAAGGCGCTGTTGGAAATCCAGTCTCGGGGGCTGTTCGCAAAGCGGGATGAATACTGCAAGTCGATGGAGGACGGCGACGAGGAATCACTCACTCTTTGGCGGTCGTGGAGTGAAGTTACCCGAGATGGCTACGCCAACATGTACGCCAAGCTAGGTCTTAAGTTCGACTACTACGCTGGCGAGTCGGAAGTGTGTCTTAAGCCGGAACACGTCACCGAAGCCGAGGCTATCCTGAAGGAGAGAGGGATCTCGGAGGAGAGCGACGGATGCTGGATCATTGACTTCGAAAAGCATGGCGCGCCAAGACTGGGAAAGGCCCACCTGAGGGACCGCATCGGTCTGACCAACTACTTCCTCCGCGACATCGCCACGGTTTTCTACCGCTTCAAAACGTGTCCTTTTGACAAGATGATATACGTCGTCAGCGGCGACCAGGACACTCACTTCCGCCAGCTATTCAAGACCGTCGAGCTGATGGGCTACGCCGACCTCGAACAGAAGCTGCACCACGTCAGCTTCGCCAAGGCGAATAGGCTGTCCAGCCAGCTGGGTAACGCGGAGCTGCTCGGCGATATACTCAGCAGATGCGAGGGCCTCGTGGAGGAGGCCATGAGTTCGGGAGGAGAGGGCGGGGCTTCGGCAGCTACCGCGGGCGTCATGGGCATCTCGGGCCTGGTGGTCCAGGATCTAGCGAGGAGGAGGTTGCACGAGTACACGTTCGACATCAACCAGCTGCTGCTTTTCGAGGGCTCATCGGGCCCGGCTCTGCATCGAGGCTACGAGCGGCTGTGCTCCGCCATCACAAGCTTGGGCCGCCCGCCACCGTCCGAGGAGCTGGTGGCGCTCGACTACGCTCCCCTGCACGACGAGCCGTGGATCAACCTGCTCCGGCTGCTTGCGCGGTATCCCGACGCGACGGACGCGGCGTATCGGAGTCTAGAGCCATCCGGCGTGCTGTCGTATCTGGCCCGGATCATGGACGAGCTGCATTCCTGTCTGGACGAGATCGATGAGGAGGAGGAAGGGGGCGGGAGCTCGTCGGCTGCCTCGGCCAATGTGGCAAGGGTGGCGTTGCTCGACAGCACGAGGCAGGTAGTTGAGAATGGAATGCAGTTGCTAGGGGTTGGTTTTATTAAAACATCCGCGAGGCGCGTGGTCTTTGGAGATGAGGGACTTCCTTAAAAGCCCAGGGTGTTGGAATGATGCGCATTTAGGGCAACGGGATGTTGAATGTTTAAGCTTATTTCCCCCCATAAGTTTTAATGATTTTAGTAAATAAATACTTCGCTCGCTTACGCTTGCCGCGCCGCGTATTCCCAGTTAATTTCTTTCTGATTATATAACATCTTATTTGAGGTTTTTATTATTTATTACTTACACTAGTCATGGCGCGTGCTAGCCGCTCCTATAGTCGTGTGTATAATTATATACTCGGTATTAATTTATTAAATATGTCATCGATCTTTAGTTGTTCACAATATACAGCTCCTAGCTTTAATAGAATACTAGCACCTTTTAATCAGTGGTTTTGGTTCTAATTAACAGCGAAATAAACGCTCCTGTTATTGGAGCTTAATCTTATTCTATCAGTGTTCCTGGCGATAGTAGGTAGGCAAAGCTACTGTACTACTTCTCAATTTCTCCACCTCCATATTTCCTCCCATGCCAAACTTAGACCTATACCCACAGCCCCGATCATTGGCAGCACGTCAAGAAACAACACCGCGGGATCTCCCACGGCCGCGCCGAAAAGCAGCAGAGCCGGGAACCCTATACACATATCCACGGAAGATATCTATCTTTCCACTTGTCGCCCGACAAGAGACCAACCACAATCACCCAGGATATGGCGAGAAGTAAAGCTGACGCGGTTACTTGCAAGTCGGCGGCGGAGAGGGACTGAAGACCGAGACGCTCGAGGAATGGCCAGTTCAGAGGATCTGTGTCGTATGTCTGTAGGAGATGTTGTGCCTGTTAAGATCGATGTGGAAAACAGCAGGGGGCGTGCATTTGCATTTGGCTCAGTAAAGTTAGAACTTGCCTTGACTCCAACTTTCGGCGGCGGCCATCCCCACCATGGTTGTGCCCCTGGACGCAAGGATGTAGATGTCCAACTGGAGAAGAGCGCGGCAATCACCCTGGTTGTTTCTGACCTCCAAACTTTGAGCGGTGTTATCGAGGACATGCCACCTCCCAGTTCTGAGCCACTGCGGGTAGATCCGAGCAGTCCCTTGGTGGATATATTATTGTTGCGGGGCAGGTCGGCTGTCCCAGCAGTTTGACGAGCCGCCTTCAGACCATCGTGATGTTGCCCTAGGTTAGCCATTTTCTCCCAGTCGGTAGGGGAGCTGTCGTTGATCTTGGGAAAGTCTTGCTCGATTTCGGCGATGATTTTACACACATAAGCTCTCCATCATAACTTGGAGGCATGTGAGTCTGGCAAGCCCAGGACGCCGCTTTGGAGACGAAGGATTGATAGAAAGCAGCGTTGGATCGAAGGAAATTTGGGGTATAACCATTCTATAGTTGTCGGATTCTGTGGACAGTCCCAGCCCTAGTGAAGGGGATAGAAGTAGGCAGAAAGTAAGTTTTCCTACTAACTAAATGTTCTTGCGCATCTGGGGATATCGAGCACTTACATACGCCAATTCGCTGTGGTATTTCCTTAGGCGCCCTCTTCTCCTGGCAGTAGTTGCGCCGGTGGTCTTCGGTTCCCTGCGGTTGATGCTCCAGATGACAGCGGCAACAACCTTTCAATGGGCAGTGTTTTTCGCGATTCTCTTCGCCAGCCGGATAGACAATGCATTGGAGCGGATAGTAGGAGCCCCTCGCGACTCTCTTCGCCCACGGCATGGAGGCTGCCAACGAACCCCAGCTGCCGACTACCCACCGACCTGCCAGCAACTCCCCGAACGAGGCACGGACCGCACCATCTCAACCCCAGAACTGACTGCCGAGGTGAAGGCCATATATGCAGGGCTATAGTCCTACTAGGTTCCCGGCAAAAATCAGGTGGGTAATAGACAAAGCCACGACGCCAACCCGCTATCGAATGAGCAATGGCGAGCTCTGATCGCTCTCCATCGAACGCTCCTTTACGGAACGGTGCCTGCATTCTCAGACACTTGGATCGACAGCTCGGGAAACTCGGGTAGATATCGGTGAGTCTAAGTTGTATTTTTTCCGTTTAGGCTTCCGCTGACGCTATAATTTCAAAGCATGGCCGTTGAGGGCGACGATATCAGGGACCGAGAGGTTTGGACTAGTGTATCCCGTCGCTGGTATTCCAAAGCATCCGAAAAAAAAAAAAAAAAGCCCGCAGACCGGGCGTCTCTACCACCACCTGGCAATCTTGGCTAATTCAGAGCATTGGAATTGGAGCCGCCGTATCCCGTTCTTGAGCCACCGCCATCCCCAAATCCGGAGCGAGAGCAAGCTCTCCACCCACTAGTTACCAGAAGACTACGCCCTGCGTGGACTTGTCTTCACCGAGAGATACTATCCTGAAAAATTCTTCGCGGAATCCTTTGACGTCGAAGAAAAGTATTTCGAGATTCCTTCCATGATGGAAGTCCGCAAGGACGCCATTTTATCACTCACGCTTTCCACTTGCCGTATATGCGACGACACGACGCACGAGTTCCGCACCGCATCCGAGTTTAGCGAGCACTGCAGTGTGTGCGGTCGACGTGTTCGGGACAAAACGAACAGGCGGGCATGCTCGAACCTACATGTCTCCTCCCGGATCCGGACGCCGAGCCACCCAGGTGAAAAGGAGCCGCCCGGCCAAGCCGAGAAGGGATCCTGTCTTTCATCCCTGTTTCTTCGTCCTACATGTCTCGGTGCTTGCACTGTCTTGACTTTCCGTTGAGGTTTTGTGGTCTGCTCATAGTCTCGCTTATACAAGGGGATATTTCTTGTGGGTGATTGGGAAGCGTCCACGACGCGAGTAGAAACCAAGTAGTCCTACTAGGTTCCCGGCAGAAAGCAGGTGGGTGCGTGGATGCCGCCCATACGTGGTAGATATAGTTCCATCTGGAAGCAGTATTGTCGCTATGCTATTTCGAGCCGGGTGCTGCCGCGCCATTCTCTGAAATAGTAGGTGGGCTTTTGGAAAGAGGGGAAAAGGGAAATCCTCTTGGTGAAGATATCCTGCCTCATGTTTTTCCTTCTTCCTGCGTGACCGCAACTCGATCCTCTAACACAGAAAGGAGTACTTTCCTTGTCCCTACCATTAGTCCTCGCACGTGCCTCCTGCTATCGTTCACTTGCCGCAGCTGTAGAGCGCACGGGTGCTTCCAGCGCAAAACTAGAAAAGGCCCATGCTCTTCTAGGCGTGGAGCTTGGTTCGGTGTTTAGATTTTTATTTTATTTTGAACAGTATCAGTCGCACAACCTGCAGATACCCAGGAACTGTGCTGGACTACTTGTATACATGGGGCTATGTATGCTACCTGTGGTTGCGATGCAATTATTTCACTGAAGCTCTGCCCTCGCCGAGGTGCTAGTCGAACTCGTCTGGAAACACGACCCGACTGCCATCTTCGTCAATGTGGAAGAACTCTTGCCTCTCCATGTCCCACGTCCAGTAGTCCTCTGGGGATTCCCAGACAGACGCACAATCGTCAGACTTGGGGAGGTGTTCCTTCTCGAGCTCGACATCCTCTCCCGCAACCTCTTCATCGGCGGTAACATCGTCTGAAGCATCAGAGGAAACTTCGGCGACGTCGATATTAATCAAGAATTTCTTATCGGATGTAATGCTTGCTCTTGTCTCCGCATTTTCTAGCGGATCCGCAGTGGACGCAATTTCCTGTCCGGGAGGCGGCGGGGTGTTGGATACAGAGACGCTTCCAGACTCGAAGCTGCTCTTGCATGTGTGAATGTCGCCCGAGTCTGTCGGTCGTGGGCTATCCGCGGGTAGGCTGGGTTTGTATTGACTTTTGACATGGTTGTCGCCGTTGTGGACATTTCCATTGTCAAAGAAACCAGACCCAGAGAGCTCATCTGAGGAATTTTGAACTACGAGGGCATGGATTGACTCGAGATATAGAAAGATTCGCCACACAATGCCGGGGGGTATCTCAGGGGGCGATGCTTCGTTTGTAGTCTGATTGTTTGGCGCATCAGGGCGCTTGAATATGGCTCCTAAGGCGAGGACAGGGCTGTTTGGGAATAGGACAGGACATGGTGAGTTGGAATGACAGTCTTGCGTCTGGCGGTTCTGTATGTCGTCGTAATCTGTTAGCCCTATGGCAGATGTGATGTTCACTATCTCCTCACAAACGGGGTGGTAGATGTGGTCCATGACTCAATAAACGGCGAAGACGCAAATATAGACAGAAAATCGCAAGAATCGAGGCTAGAATGGATTGATCGAGGGCACAGTGTCACTGCAGATCTTCTGGCCTTCGCTAAGGCTATTCATATATAAAGGTACTGAAAATATGATGCACCAGGCATTGCCCAGTCTGCTGCCCCCTCTCGCAGAGGAAGATTTGCCCACGAAAGCAGGGTACTTTTGTCGAAATTCAAACTCGCAAATGGAGGCTTGGATTTCTGCAAACTCCGCCTCTTTGGCATTTCTGTTTTTGTTTTTTGTTTGTTTTTGGAATCGTCTAGGGCGACAGAACCGTAGCCTTGGTAGGTATCCATGCATACTGCCTTGCCAACACAAGAACGGGCTCCCCATTCGTCCGAATCGCAGGCATACAACTAGGCGTACACAGCTGTCAGCCACCATCGCGGGCGGACAACAAGTGGAAAAACACCAGGCCGGTACTAGTGGACGAAAATCTCGGTGAATGTACGCTCCCGAGCCGAAAACTAGCACTGCCCCGGAGCTCAGGGCGGTCGAAATCGCACCTTCCGGCTGCTTTGTATTTCGGCTCGGCGGATGGCGTGCTGCACTTGCCATTCTGGGTGCGGTGAATTAGGCACCTCCCCTATGATACCGTGCAAACCAGCGCAAGCCGTGCCGCCAGTTAGCACCACCACCAATGCCTATTCTGATCCATCAGGGCCCGGGTCTCGATGCAGTGAAAGCTTCGTTCTTGCTTGGTGGGCATGCTTAGTTCGCGTAGTTGGGTATGTATATTTGTAGGGCTAACATTGCAAGGCTGCTCGTCTCGGGCGTATGTATTAGTAGCTCAGAACGCCCACTCCCACATTTCCAGATTGTGGAAGGAATATCTACATACATACATACATACATACATACATACATACAGCAGCTCGACAGTGTGGAGGAGACACATCTCCAATCCTTTCCCACCCACCCTTCTCTACATATTTCCCCCTTCCCTCCTTTCCTGGCTAGGTTCCCTGACCAAGTCCTGCTCCGGCAAACAATATTGATGAAGAACCGGGTTGGGCATTTAAGTCACCAGCCAAAATCTACATTTAAGTATTGGAGATGGCGGAGCCAAAATAAAGCCCCTCGAGCGTACCTACGAGTTCCCAGGACCGTTCGACCGTCAGCAGCAGGCTCTGGTTCCGAGCCCACCAATACATACAGGGCGTCCGGACCCGAGCCGCTGCTTCCCACAGCACCTTACCCAGCACCGACATTTGCCAGCTCCAGCGCCATGGAGGGGCTTGCAGCTGCAACAGGTGAACCCCTGGCAGCCTCGTCCGGAATCCAGCAGCACGCACCAGACCCTGGTCGCATGCGAGACCTGTATCGATCGCTCGTGGTGAAATCTCGCCATGCCGGGCCCACGGACTTGCGTGCTCTCAAGCTTCCTAGCCTGGACGCTTCCTTTTTATCGGGCCACGCCCTTCGCAAGCTCCAGTTCCAGCCACGCCCGATACCTACAGGACGGTGCCGCCCCTACATTACGCGCTTCGGGGGGATGATAACACCCACCCACTGGGTATTTCTTACGGCCCGGGTCGAGTCTGACGCCGGTGTCGCCGAGGACATAGAATTGAAGATGTTGATTCTGGAAGAACATCGCATCCCTCCCGGTTGGGAAGAAGTGGAAGTATATCTCGGGAAGAGGGCCCTTGACAAGCTGGGAGAAAGGCGCCACGCTACGCTAGACATCACCGGTGATAGTCCTAGCAGTAGTTTGCCATGCGGCGGCAGCCCCTCCAGTAGTATCCCCCTCCCGAACGGCCCGACCTTTCAAGTTGTTGTCCACTCTCCGTCCACCGTTCAGCAGCAGTTCCAAATGCAGCACCATGCACCCGCCGATACACCGTGCACCACTGGCTCCCTGAACCAGCAGCTTCCGAACTACGTACGTGTCCAAGATCGCTCGTTCTTGGAAACTGGTCTTATCGAAACTCAGCACCTTCATCTGGCACCACCAAATATGGGCATGAGTTTGGCCTCGACGAGTGCGGCTCCCTCGCCCATGCCCTCGTTGTACTCCTTCAACCCCTGCCAGGACGAGGGCTCCACTGCCACCTCTGTATCCTGTCCTATAGGATCGGAAAGGATGTCCAAATTCTCTGACCATGTCGGATCCTTCTTTGGCTTTGAGCCTGAGGGGTTCTATCCTGGCGCACTGGACCCTGACTTGGCTGGTGCTACTGCTGTCGACTCATACCAGGTGGCTTCCCAGCACGACTACGACCCCGACACGTACCAATAGGCAAATATCATTTTCTCCGAGCCTTTCCTTTCTCCACCTTCTTTTTCTAGCCGTATGATAGTCCACCAGCCAGCACATGGATGATGTCGCTCTTTCCAAGCCCACCCTAACTACACCACTGCAGACCACTCACTCCCAACCTTCTTTGGTATCACGTTAGACTAGCAGATGCCCTTCCATCGATGTCTATTCAAACATTCTCTGGGGAAGTCGCTATTGGGATCGTCAACAACACCTGGTAACTATATGGTGACATGGCGGGATGGGCACGAGATGTATGATACCACGGATTGACGTGTCCTGAATTCTCTAGGAGTCTGGAGGCTTTGTACTTGCCCATTGGTCGTATGGAGATGGATATACCCCTGCATACATTGAGACCGGAAAAGCATTTGTGTCCCGAGTTCTTGTATCTGACATATCTGGTAGCGATTACTCGCTCCCTTCAATTCCTGCTTTAGCAGTCGATTTCCATTTGTTCTAGTCAATATATTCCAAAATTTGGTGCAGCACTTGATGCCGTGGCAGGCTGAAGTGACGCCCTTGATGTTGATTGATGAAACCAGCATGGTAGTAAAGATAGAAATGAGCTTTGGTTTTATCGTCTCCCGGAAACCACCCAGCCGTAGAGGATTTCATCAGTCGTCATCATCAGTATTATACAAAACCATAGTTTAGTCAAACTCCACCGGGTACCACACAATGACAGGCCCCGCGGGACCTTGGTCAATATGAAAGTACCGCCCCTCCGTCTCGTCGAACGTCCAATACTTCTCCAGATCTATCGAACCTTCCCGCCGGAAATTACCACCGTCATCAAACTCGGCACGCTCGATATCTTCCTCGACGCAAATTCTCCCTTCCACCTCAGTGCTATCCAAAGCCCTGTCAGGCGATCCCGCGCAGCTGAGGCTCGGCCCAGTGTCTGTGTCCCCAAACAGCGAGTTTTGGACCGTTGATGCGGTGCGGCTGTCGGTTGTTTTCGACCCGCTCGTGTCCGTGAAACAGGCCGCGTGGAGCGAAGTTCCCCTTCCTGAATCCCTAAAGGCCTCGGTCGGTGTGAACTCAAGCGAGCTTCCGGGTGATGCCGGCCCCCGAGGCTCTGGTGTTCCCGGTAGGTTTCCGCCAGCATGCTCTGCCTCCTCAATCACCGGGGCAGCGATCGGCCCCGATGGCTCTTCTTCCCCTTGGAAATCACCCTGGCGGTAACTTTGGTGGTGGCCGTCGTCCAAGGGACTTGTCTGGTGCAGAGGGTATCTCCCCCTCGGCCGCGAGCAGATGAGATTCTTCCTGGGACCGCCGCCGTGGTGGGAGTCAAGGCCCCGGCAAAACTCCCGAACGCGGTATACATCCTGCGTGGCCAGGGTCTGGAACAGGTCGTAGACTCTGCCGTCCTCGCTCGACACGGCCAGCAGCGTCCATTGCTTAAAAGCTGAACCGGGAGACGGCGTGGGTCGCTCATCTTTTTCCTGGGGGGGCGTGGGACCAGTACCGGCAGTTGGTATGGAACCCTCGCATCTGGTCATATTAAGCACGGTCTGGTTTTCCTTGCCGACACAGATCTTTCTAATAGGTGATTATCGTGGTGAGTGTGAGCGGTTGGGACGTAAGATGGGGAAAAGGCAGTGAAAAGATAGGTTTGGACTATACTCATTCTCGAGGGTCTTTCTTCCCTACTTGGCGACTAGACAGTGATGTTGAGGGAACTTGCTCACCCAAGTCTTGAATGCCATGATTCCCGGCCAGTTAGCCCTCAACTGGTGGCTACCTTCATCTTCTTTTAAGCAAGAAATCAGACCCTCTAGCTTAGGTTCTCTACTAAAGGGGTTGGGGCGGATGATCCAATAACTACCCATGTCTGACCAGCCAATTTTGATTTCAGGGCAACCAACAGTCAAACTCGTTGACCCTACCGCATCCAAGAATTGGCAGTTTTCCCAAGATGTGAAATACCAACAAACGGGAGGGAAGCGCCACATGACCTGGACCGTCGCTGGAAATCACGAACTGGAAACGCCGAGAACGGCCGAACTTCCAAACATCTTCCAATGGCAAGACGCAAGTTTCAGGCCGAGATATAAAATGCCAAAGTCGGGCATGGAGGACTGGCATTTCGCCCAAATTGGCTATTCGGGGATTGGCATTTCGATCGCCGAGACATGTTGAACGAGAAACTGTGCCCCCTTATTCGCTCGACTCGGCCCCCCGCTTTTCCAAGCTGCCAGCAGTATACCTTGTGCCGTGAATGGTGGCTGATGTCGACCTCATCGCTCGCAGAAGTCGCAGCCGATGGCTGGAAGTCGGACTCGGCCGGCCTTTCCGGCTTTCTTTATATGACCGAATAATTCTCTGGCGTCCCAATCTTCACCAACCTCCATCGCTTGCTGTTCTTGAGGTCACACTTCTGGTCGGCGCTGCACATGGGATGATATATTTTGCATGCCGCCACCCAGGTACCGTCGGAGCACACGCACGAGACGAAGACTGAAATAACCTGTTAGCATCCTTTTGATCTTGCTTGTGCTGTCCGCCGTGGTGCACCAGTCCCTATCTAATCTCTAGTTAGTCCCAACCCGAGTCTGAGAACTCAGCGTCGCGTCCGTCCACAACACCCGTCCAGTTTCGACCTCGACACTGGATTTTCGGGGGCCAATGCTTCATCACCCCCCTACCAGATCGGCTCCGCGGATTCACCGCTTCGGGACCAGCTTGAACTCCGGTGAGGACTCCGCGGCACACGGAGACCAACCACAAACAATGGCTCCCCATGCTTCCGCAAATGCCCCGGCAACACGGGCGCCGGCCTTGAATATGAAGGCCGCGCCCAAAAATCGCAGGTCCAGGGAGCCTCAGTCCAACAGCCCTTCAAAACGCCGCTGGTTGAGCAAGCCGTGGCCCCCCCAACAGTTTTCTGAGAACAACCTATCTCAGATGCACAGATTCCCTCCACTTCCCGACTTCTCGACGCTGATGGATCCGATGGACGCCGCGCAGCCTCAACGCCCCTTCCTCTTTGGCTTGGAGGAGCAGGGTGCCCACCAGCCCTCCGCCGGTCTCACGGGGATGCCATACGCGTATTCTCAGCCTCCGGGGCTCGGCAATCCCAACCAGTCCCCGCTTCCGCCGCAGTGGGACCCCACTGTGCCGTTCGCCGAGACTCCTCGCCAAGCAGTCATCGACCATGGTTCCGCTTTCGAAAACGTCCAGACCGTCCAGACCGTCCCTGCCATGGGAGAGCAGGACCATGCGGAAATTCGTTGGGGGCAGCTAAAGCAGATGCCCTTCATTGTCTGCCCTCCATATTTCCCCGAGGTTTCCCTCACGATGGCCCTCAGCCTTGACATTCGCGATTCCTTCATCAACCTGTCCCTCCCCATCCAACTCGGTCTCCAACTCCGACCCCTCAGAATAATGAAAACGATCCGGCTCCCTTACCCTCTCCCTGGAATTACGACCAGCTCCAGGGAGATCCTTATCACTAAATACGTTGAAGTCAAGTTCCGATGCTTTAAACTCGGCATTAATAGGAACATCACAGCCAATCTTTACGTTCTGCCGGACGACTGCATAGAGTTCGACATGATTCTTGGAGGAGACATTATCGGCGAGCACGGCTTGGGCGAGAGAATGCAGGAGTACAAACGTGCGAGGAGCGGTATTTTGCCTGAAATTCTCCCCACCTTCCGTCCTGTCTCGACCCTTCCCGATCTATCCCTATCCTCTCTTGTCTCCACCAGCGAAACCCTGGCATCGGCCTCCTCCGGCATCACACCCTATGAAGACTTTGGAGTGGACGGAAACAAGCCGATGACGCCCCAGTTCCGTTCTCCCGGCACTCCTCAATCCGGCTCCATGGCGCCGCCGCCGCCGCCGCCGCCGCCGCACTGGCTGAACTTCTACACCCAAAATTAGAGCCTGCGGGTGCTTTTGCTTCCGAGGGTCTCGAGTTTGTTTCTGTCTTACCCCGCTGCCCCTTTCACCTTATTCCCAGCTGGTTTTCACATCTTCTCCAACATTTCTTTCCATTGTTACTATTCCAGGATCTCAGCTGCCCCCCCCCCCCCCTTCGCCCCCCCTACTTTTTTCTTTCCACGTGTCGACTTTCAGACTGGTATGCCAGCTGTACCCTCGCGCGTCCCAAAATTACCATAGCATCCTAGGGTCCCCGCCCTGGGAGCGCTCGCTAGGAGCCACAAGACGTGTCTCCGAGCCTGATCTTGCGCCGAAATGGCTGGCGGGAGTTTTCGGCTGCGGCCGGGTGACGCGCGGGAAGCAAAAACTGCTCCCGGAACGTGTATCCCCGGCTGCCTCTCCGTTGGTCATGGGTGCGTGACGTCCTCGTATGGTAAATTGGGGGATGGGGCGGGGAAGGTATAGTTAGCTGGTTCAGGTGTTCCGTTCCATTAACTAGTTAGCTAAATAGTTAGACCAAGGCTGGTGGTGCCTGATTGCGATTTTGCTCTGCGGGGAGGAGGGCGTCCGAGCTAATAGTTGGTAGCGGAGGGGATTTCTGCGACACGGGATCTCGGTTAGTCTTTTCTAACGAGAGACGACCTACAGACGTATGTTGTTTGGATTTACGGTTGTTCAATGATTTTATTTTTCATATTTCATATTTCCTACCCGTTGCTTGGAGGCCTTTCGGATTCATAATGTCTACAATAGTTTAGCTAGTACCTACTATTCCTCGTCGAACAAGTATGCGCTGAATGGCAAAGATTGTGGCTGCATTTTCCTGATCCAACATCCCCTTGCCAAACAAAGATACCCCTGGAATTGCAGTTCCGAACTACTATAGCATGCGCCTGCAAGGGGCCATTTGGCTTCTACATAGGTCTTCCACCTCGACCAATTGTATCCCGTGAAGCCACGGGTAGTGGTAGCTCATGTCTTTCGTAGGCTTCTGGCTCGAGAGGGGGGAAGTGCCAGGACAAGGTATGAAAAGAGGGCCGATATTTGTTCGTTGAGTGCTCGAACCAGTGTCTAACTACAGGGCGCAATTGTTAGTACCTATTACAAGTTAACACAACGAAATCTCGAGTGGTGTTTTTTTTGTCTTGCAGGGGAGAGAGAGTATTGGAGGGAGGGTATGCTACACACCTTTAGACTCTCATATAGCTTCTCCGACATGCCCAAGTCATTCATCAATTTGTTCCCTCCTTTCAGTCAGGGTCCTGCGCAAGAACTAAAAGAACAGCGGCTGGAACAGCGGCTAGAACAGCGACAACAATTTGAGACTCTGAAGAACCAAGTGACCACGCTGCGGTTCCAGGTCGAAGCGCACGAGGCCGCAGCGGAGAAGGTGAGGCGCAACAGGAGGGCAAAGGAAAAAGAATTCGCCCAGATCATGGATAAGATCCAGATCACAAGATCTACCGGCAGGCGCTAGCATGTCGTTGGATCTGTTGGCGGATTCCAAGACTGCCAAGCCGTGGCTAGACTAGTTCCCGACGATAATGTCGGTTGCCGAAGAGATACTTTTTCTCATTACCAAAGCCTAACTCTCGTTACATACCTCCAGTGCTTCCGTCTGATCTCGAACCACTCGTTGGACGGTTTTGGTGAGGTTTCGGCTGGCTTCCCGAATTGTTGTTTGGAACACGCTGGTTTGACTGCGCACAGCCTTGAGCACTCGTTGCTGGCTCTCATCGATACCTCTTTGCTGAAAGGCTTTGCTCGAGGAGACGTTCAAAAGAGTATCCCTAGTAGTACAGTCATATCAGCAAGGCGATGCGCCCGGGACATAACAAAGCACCATGAGAGGGAGGGACCCCTACCGCAGGCCCTCCAGTATGCAGGTGTCGAGGGCTTCCCGAAGCCTATCCAACCGACTCTCTATCATACCATTCGTATCCCCTCTACGTTCCAGACACTTTTCAGAGCCTTCCGGATGGGTGGCCACTTGCTCTGAATTCTCGGCCACGGCGCCCATCGACGGACTAGTGCACTTCCCGGGTCTTGGAAACCAAACTGATGGAAAATTTGACATGCTGTAGCGCGCTGCCGACAATAGAGACAAGTTCGAGGCCGGAAGCCACGGCGCTTACCACGAACCGAAAATGAGATCTCGGGAGAACAAAGATGATTGCTGGCCGACCATGTCCATCAACATGGACGGACCCGAGCGGCCTTTGCGCGAAGCTTATCCTCGAGTATAGCAGCCCAGCGCACCTCAATTTGACCATCGGTGAGCCCAGATGGCACTGCCACAAGGATGTCGAGTCTGGGAGAACGGTAGCTCAAGCTTTTACCAAGTGATAGGCACTGTGTATCCCTCCCTCTCCGTCGCCCCCAACCGTCCGCCGCATCCTCCAACGCCACAAACCCAGACTAGGAGACGCACGACTCATGCTGTACAGAAGGATTCGAGACAGTATCCAGCCTTATGATACAATGTTTTATGCATGAATCGCATTGAAGGACCATGGCTGAAACCTTTCTCGGGAATTGAAAATACACAATTCTTGACTTCCTCCTACTCGTACAGCGCTGTATTTCCTGTGCGTATGTCCTGGGGTGATATCGATCATTGCGTTCAGACGGGCCGACAATGTGGCTATCGTTGGCTTG
Source organism: Zalerion maritima (assembly GCA_022664585.2). Taxonomy (NCBI): domain Eukaryota; kingdom Fungi; phylum Ascomycota; class Sordariomycetes; order Lulworthiales; family Lulworthiaceae; genus Zalerion; species Zalerion maritima. Next base: position 330,446 of record JAKWBI020000003.1, read on the forward strand.
GTCGGTATTTGCCGGCTGCCAGCGTTATTGGGTTGCACGTGCCATGGCAATTAATTGACACACCACGCACCACACACACACTACACCTGGTTTCTAACATTAAAATCCTTGACTTCTCCATCTATCCCACCGTGCCATCTGCCTCACATGGAAAATTCCAAACAAGTTCATTCGAAAAGCATCCGAGTCCCACGTAAGGATTTCAACGCCAACAATCCCCCAGGAACTCTTCCCAGGTCCCCTCGGCTGCAACCCGCGTGCCGTCGACATGGCCGTCCAATCAGCCGATGCCAGTGTCATTCCCGGCGGAGCAGCATCGGCCAGGGGATATTTGAAGCACCAGATATTGCTCAGGGGTCGATATACCCGTCCGCAAGTGGTATCTTATCCGATCCCCCTCCTGTTTGTCGTTTTTCTCTAGTTCCGTGATTTGTCTGGGTGTGGCATACCAGACGACACCTCGCTCCAACAACGCTCCATCAACCCTGTCGTTCGTACCGCAGGTGTCAAAAAGCACTACAGGCTACTTCTTTCCCGAGATTGAACACGGCAGGGACGAAGCTGGCCCGAATTAAGATCGCCTTCTCCATGCCGGTCACAATCCTCACCAGGGACCTAAAGTGCTCGTCACCCAATATTGAATGGCAACTGATGCATGGCCACCGGCATGGTGCCCAGTTGACCTCGGGCTTATACGCGTGCCAACTGCCACAATTTCTTACTTCGGTTGGACAGATACCACCTGGCCGTTGCATACTGCAGGTCCAGTCCGAGCAATTCCAAGCCATGTCGCACTCGGCATTCCGTTCGACGCCACGAGAGGCATCCATTTTTCTCATCTTCCTCGTCTCCTTTTCTTCAGCGTCCCGCATTGTGTCTAGAACGAGGCCATCGGGAGATCTATAGCAAGATATTCGTTTCCGGTGGGCTAGCCAGAGGGTTCTAGTTAGATGTACTGGCGATGGTATCGGTGGTTACCTGCTGGACGCTAGACCTCGTGGGGAGCATAAATGACTACGGGGCAATTCTTTGGACCTTCCACGGTCTGATCCGCGAATTTACGAGGTTTTCAATATGCTATGGCAGGGGAGTTTCCCCGCTTTATTAATCTCGAGTCTGGATGTATTTCCCGGCGACAAAGTAATAATTCACTAGAACTAACGCGGAAAGCTCAGCCCGACCTCGAACTCACAATGCACAGGCGACCATTATATCACAACGAACGGTACGTCGGGGTGCCTTTATTTCTTGGCAAGGAACACAACCCCTCCGGGCCCACAGGCTATCTGTAATACATGTGTCAGTGACATGTGGAAGAGCCGTTGAACGAGGGTTCAATCAAGGAGACCACGTACCGCATACCACACACTGCGAACTGCACGGTTACGACGCTATGTCCTTTATACCTTCGGCGTGAATGGTTAGCTGCCAAGGAACAGTTCGCCATCTTCTCATATGTCTCGGCTGAGATGGCTTAAGCCCTATCCCATCGCTGTCAATCTCCAGGGGAGTGCCACCGGGAAACCCAGAACCCTGCCTTCCGGAAGAATGCTCGGTCGGCAGCCGCCATAGTCGGGGTTCCACAATGCACATTTCAGCAGTACCATAACCAGAAAGGATGGGCTCCGGGGAGCCAGGGACAAGAGCCGATCTTTGGTTCTTCTTTCCGAGACGAGTGGCCACCAGCGCGATCACCATTACTGTGTACACATGTACGACTATCCCCTAGCTAATACGGTAGATTTGGGTTTCGATGTTTCTTATGCAGGTCTCCTTTAAGACCCCCCGAGGCAGCTGTTACCCCTGGACCCTTTTCGTCTTCGTCTTCTTTTTGTTGGCTCCCAAGACTTCAAACCTCGTTTTTATTTTCAACTGCGATGCACGAACATGCCCCTACAAGTGTTTCATCTTCTTTGTCCTGACGGTCCCCGGCAAGCCTCATTTGTTTGGACGCCTGTCCGACGTCGTGGTCGCAAACTTCGACCACCCATCTTATCGCAACCTCCGGCCGACTTCGTACACACACTCGCGGCACATATTATCGAAAGATCGTAGGGCATCATGGATCCATCTCAGTACCCACCGGAAGTTATCGAGGCACTCGCAAAGGACGACCAAAGACCAAACGTCATTGCCGCTCTCGTTTGCGCATGTGCTATCTCAGCGTTTACTGTGGGGCTTCGATGCTATGTTAGGATTGTGAAATTGAGGATATTTGGGTGGGACGACTGGTTCATGATAATAGCGGAAGTGTTTGGAATTGGGATGGCTGTAACACTTGGACTCGGTTCGTGGACATGCTTGCGGGTGCTCTCGACGCCAACCTCCTAACGGCTGCCGATTGCGAGATACCAGAGATGTGGTCGCTGACTTCGACTTGGACAAGCAAACAGAGACGAAAGGCGGACTTGGGCGTCACATGCTGAACCTCACTCAAGATGAGATGTTGCTATACTTCAAGGTTTGCCTCTCACAGCTGAACTTCCACTCTCCCACTACATCCCTCTCCGTTCGGTTTCCTAATCCCTTTTCTGCCCGCTGGTACAAACGCGAGGAGAAACCCCAGCTGACACATGCCTCAGTCCTTCTACTCGAGCATCCTCGTATACAACGCGGGAATGACCTTTGTGAAGATATCTATCCTGCTCCAGTACCGACGAATATTCCACAGCGGCTGGTTCCAGCGTGCGACGCTCGTACTCTTTGTTTACATCGTCCTCTGGGGTATTGCGGTTGTTATCTGGGTAGGAGTACTCTGCATACCCGTCGACAAATTTTGGAATCCCGATGCCGAAGGACGGTGTCTGGACCTGCTTCCGGCTTTCTACGTTCCCGCGGCCATGAACATCGCGACCGATTTTGCAATTTTCCTCCTCCCGTTGCCCGTACTCAAGACTATCCAGCTTCCGAGGAGGCAGAAGTATATGCTCTATGGGATCTTTGGGATCGGATTATTGTGAGTGTTCCCCCAAAGAGTCTGTACGTGCATGCTCTAGCAGCTGGATGGCTGCGCGAAGGCCATCTGGCTTCTGTCACACATGTTTGCCATTTTTCGCACGCGCTATCGTCAAATTGACTGGATGGAAATGGCTAATGGAATCCCCCCCAACCCTTCCAAACTCGGTTTCGCCCAATAGCACTTGCACCATTTCGATCGTCCGTCTTTACACCCTCAAGCAAGCAGCCGAGGACCAGGACAGCACCTGGGCCACCGTGGACGCAGCTATATGGTCGTACGTGGAGATCTGCATGGCAATCACCGTCGGCAGCCTCCCCACCCTGCGTCCCCTCATCACTCGCTTCCTGCCCGCCAGCATGAACGCGGCGTCGAGCAACAACTATCTCTCCGCTGCGAGTAAGACGTCCAGAGCCGGCTATATCAGGTACGGCAGGGACAATTCGGCGTCGGCGGGTCAGGCGGCGGTCAAGGTAGCGACGTCGATCAGTCATTCCGGGACGACGTCCGACGAGCGGGGCATTGAGATGGACAGTACGGAGGAGCTGAATCGAAAACATAGGCTACCGGTCTAGCTTTGGCGCTGTGGTACATTGGTGGGGCTGGGAAGAGGGGTTTTGGAGTTTGTATACTGCTGGTAGTGGGATTGATCGGATTTTGGCGTTTCAGGCACATCTAATTCGAAATAGGCAAAAGTCTCAGTCTTGCATACTAATTCCGGTGATTGATGCTCTGAAAACAGCTGGCACGCGTAGATAGATGGTCGGATGGTGTATAATCTACGGGAAGTTGGATTCTAGTCACAGTCTCGACAGAAACACCAGATATTCGGCATGACCACCAACCAGCCTTTTTACCACGAGCTGTCCACCAATTACAGCTCCTTGCACCTCAAGAGACCCAGCTGTAGCATTTACGTCCGTCTGATGGGGAAATATGTAATCGGCACTGATAACACGGTGAGCCCGATATATATACTACAGAGACTTTCAAGAACATCTCCACGCAAGCTTCATGGTTGACAACAGAAGGATATCCTCCAAAATAGTCCGACGGCGCACGACAGCAGTTCATCCAGTCAAAACGCTCGATTTTCGGGGCCTGCAGCGCACTGAAAGCGGGTACTCGCACCCTTCGAGGCAGACAGCACATGAACAAGGCACACATGGGATTGCGAGCGCGTGGCTTTCGACCCCCTTGTGGTCTTCGGGGCGTGCTACCCACCATGTCTAGATCTCGCTATATATTTCTGGGGTCCTTCCCAAGGGGCTCTCTGGTCCGGATTCCTTTCCTTGTCTGGACCAGGCGTGGCGCGACATATTGCGGTTCCTCAAAATCGAACCGTCCACCCATCCACGATATTCCAAACACACTCCCCACCTATGTAGTTAGCTGAAAATATCTCTCTCCCCCTGTCTCTCTTTGATCCAGAAACGACGACGCAATGACGATACCACCAAGCCCAGTCGGACCTTCCTCCACGCCGTCCTCGCCCGAAAACCGAGGGACAACAACAACAACAACAACAACCGTCGAGTCGGAGACCAAACATGCCGCGCAACCCCAGCTCCCGCGCCCCCGGCAGAGGGTTCCCCTAGGCTACACGAAGCTGGCGGGGTTCATGGTGAAACGCGACCAAGAGATGTTCAGGCGGTTCCGGCGGATGGCCGTGAGAGACATATTGTACCTGCAGGCCGAGCTCTGCGACCTGGAGCACCAGTTCGATCGCCGGGCGCTGGGCGATGCGAACGGGGGGGACCCGGAGGTGTATTTCGACAGGGAGTGGTGGCATTTGAAGGAGAGCGGGGGGCACCAGTGGAAATTAGCGCTGCAGATTAGAGAGAAGGTTGCGGAGTATTGTGAGTTATAAGTATAATATATATATGTATATATATACTTGGGGGGGGGGGGGGGGGGGGGGCGGGGGGGGGGGGGGGGGGGGGGGGGGGGGGGGGGGGGGGGGGGGGG